>CM060950.1:406915812-407398312 GCA_030765055.1 Mantis religiosa
CTGCTCCGCTCTAAAATTAGTTGTTAAAGGAAACATGTGTTTTGTGCCTTAATGAATTCCATCCCATAAAAAGTATGTTTATTAAATAAATACACGCGTGGTGTTTATATCTGCGTGTGCGTAAGATTTTTTTATAAAAGTACCACAGCCCCTGATTACCTTAGGCAAGAAAAATGTTCCCTTAATTAGTCCAGAAGTACTTGGAAACTTTAGCTTTAATTGCATCATTGACTATCGCTCTCAGAGCACTTCAAAACTTGAAGACTGGTAGTTTAAATGCTTAAAAACACAGTTTAATTGTTTGAATTTATTTCCCATGCCTTTTACTCCATACCCTATTGACATTCAAACGTAGTTTATAAACAGTATGTCTACAGTTTCAACAGAATCGCAGTGAAAATAGAGCTAAAAGACTGGCATGTTACTTTTGCTTAACTTTTAATATTACTCAAGATGTGACATAATTTGACCCCTGAGCAGAAATTGCTATAAAGTTATATTTAGAGCTTCGATAATAATGAATTGAGAGAAGATTATTTCCAGCAAGATGGAACAACGTGCCATACATCTATAGACAGCATGGAACTCGTAACCAGTTTCTTTGATAATCGAATAATCCCAAAAGGTCTATGGCCTCCCAGATCCTCTGCCTAAACTCACTGAATTTATTTTCTTGTAGGGGTATCTAAAAATAGAGTGTAAAAGAACAGGCTACAGACAATTGATGTTCTTAAGGAATCCATTCGAACCGAAATATGTAACATTGGCGAGGATACTCTCACTAAAACTTTAGAGAATATGTGAGACGAGTGGAAACATGTATAGATGCTGGTGGAGGACACTTCCAACATTTTCTCTGTGATATAAATAGCGTATTGTGATCACCCAGTTGTGTATTATATTCTCCCAAAGTTGGCCTATTGAAATGGTTCAGATTTATATGGATCGCACTGTACAGTTTATTTGTTATGAAGATATATTGAACAAATGAAAATACATATACTAAGATATATTAAACAAAACGGTTAGAAACAATTGTGATAATAATAAACGTCAATTTTTTCATGTAAAATGTAATTTGATATGGGGTTATGTTCTTTAATATCGCATTGGAATCCAGGGAGCTGTTCAATTAAAACCAAGTATGGTGTGTATCGAACATTTGGTTATAATTTTAAGCTATTTCTTGTGAAATCCCTACATAGTTTTAATGCTATATTTCCTTTAATCTACTAGAGTAGGTGAGAGAGAAAGTACAAAGTTATTAAACAATTGCAAAGCACTCCTTCACATTATGAGTAAACTGCGGAGGGGCGACATAGCACCTCTATCAATGGGTTACCCTGGGATCAAGTGCTGACCTGTAAGGTTACTAAGGGTGGTCGGACATCTTGGGCCACGGTAATCAATCTTACAACCTCAGGAATGCAGACCACACACGCTACCACCTAAGCCATCCCACTAAGTAAAGCACTGTGGCATCTAAAGCAGTTAATCCTACCTCGAATGTACCCATT
The DNA here is from genome assembly GCA_030765055.1 of Mantis religiosa. Classification (NCBI taxonomy): domain Eukaryota; kingdom Metazoa; phylum Arthropoda; class Insecta; order Mantodea; family Mantidae; genus Mantis; species Mantis religiosa. Next base: position 406,917,330 of record CM060950.1, read on the forward strand.
GCCTCACCAAACGGTTTCTTATTGTTTAAGGCTTGTAAAACGTACACAATACACTTTTCCGTATAAGGAAGAGCTGAACAAGATTAATGAGACAGTATTTTTAGCTCTGTGCATGACTAATGGAGAAAAAGTAACAGACTCCAACACAACAGTCGTGATGTGACAGAACGGTACAGAGTAGGCCACGACTTCATGCTACAACCAAGCTCTCTTGTTTAAACGCTAGCCGTTTTACTACCAACCTCCATAACCCACCTCAAAAATGTAAAACGTCGTTTATTTAAGTTCAAATAAGAGAAGACCTATAACTCTTTAGGGCAATAGCCTCTTACTCTACGTGGGGTAGCTCAGTGTATACTCTCAAGGTGAGCCAGTTTTTACTTCTCACTTTAAGGTTAGGCATCGATGAAATTCCTAAATCTTGCACTTATTATACAAATGTTAGTCACACACTGCTCTACTACAATTATAAGCAAGTTTTAAACTTGACACAGCAATGTTAATATACGTGGATCGTTGAATAATTAGAGGTAATATTCTAATAAAATATTTTTAGAAGACTCACGTCTTTACTGTGCTCAAAAATAATCTCCTCCAACATAAATAACTTGCTCCACACTTCAAGCAGACCACAGATACCATTCTAATCTTCGAACAATTATAGCAGCAGCTCTACTCTGCTATAATTGCTGGTCTGGTTCTAAAGCGAACTCCTCTTTTATTTTCGGGAGAAGGTCAAAATCACATGGACTCATATCTGGGGATTATGGAAAAGATCCAGAATTTTCAACTACCAACTGCGATATAGGTTAGCCATAGGAGCACCTACGGGCAATAGGATGAGCATTCAGGAGATTTGAACGTTCACGACCCACAGCTGTTTGTATATGGTATTCCAAAATGTTCACACGATTCTGAATAGGAACTGAATAAGGATCAAGAATCTCGTCAACATTAAATGTAGCTATGAAGATGAAAATCGGGATATTGTTCTTGAAGATACTCTTTTGGACCTGGGGCATCATTTCATTGTTTCTTCAATTTTGGTTGGTGGCATCGAATCCAGGTTTCATCTAAAGTTGTGATACGTGGAAGGAAATGCTTTTCGCCAGTCCATAATGTTGTAGGAGCAATCCTGTGGTTTCCATTCTCTGCCACATGTTTTCTGCAAGGTTGGTGAACCCATCGAGCGCCAATTTTTCCTCATTTTTAACTTTAATACATTCCATGTTAGAACAGTGCTCTAAGTAATTGCTGATTGTGGTCTGCCAGCTACATGTCTTCTGATAAAAGCTTCCCTAGCTGTATGAAATGCACGTGTCCAACTAGCCACGCTACGGTATGTTAAAGTCTTTAACCCAAAACTCCAGTAGTGTTCCATGACATAGTCGACGATTCTTGCCTCTTGCAATCCAATTTTTAATAAAGCATATATATACTGAGCTTTAGAGAACTACGGTCACTACAAATACATTACAAGATTACTATCTTCAAACTTACAGGTAACTCACATACATGCTCTTCTTTCTCATTACACCTTGAATCATTGACCACTGATAACGTCGCATATAAACAATGATGCCATTAAGTATTGAACGACCCATATATATATATATATATATATATATATATATATATATATATATAAGGCCATGTATTTGTGTGTGTTCCTTATAGTATACCGCGATTTTGACCAAACTTGACACAGATGGCTGTTGATACAAGGACAAAATTACTTACGCTTCAGCTTACACTTTGAAATTCTACTGCATTTCACACAATTGAAGTGGTCAGAAGGACAAGTTGCTAACTCACTGTTTCAAAATTTTGCAGGAGGGCTGCTCAGAGTTTTCAAAAGTAATTTTTAATACCAAAATAGTAATACATATGACAAAATTTTTTGTGATTGGTCCGTTTGTAGGTACAAAGAACTGTGTTGAACTGTTTCTCACGGTTTGACATATGTATCATGTGTGACAGGTTATTTTATAATTAGGACTTAACAACTTTTAGCTTAAAATGGATGAAAAGTTGTTAAGCTCACTTGACTTAACAGCTTCTGATTCTTAATGTTACAGTTTTTCCATTATACAATATTATAATATGTAGCCATGGATAAACTGTTAATTTATTTTCACCATACATCTCTACTGTGGACTAATCCAGTATGCACTTCTTGGATTCTTTTTTTTTTTTTTTTTTTTTTTTTTGTAATTTACGTTCTCCAACGTTTAGTCATATCGTACGATGAATGCAATGGGTGAAATGATGCTCAAATGAGTCCGGGGTCTATAGAGCTTAGAGTTACCCGACATCTGTCTTTCAGGATAAGAGAAAACCCTGGAAAACCCCTTATCCAGTTAACTCACCCTCACCGAGATTCGAACTCGGGACCTCTTGAACGCGAGGCAGACACTACCACCACGCTACCAAGGCGTGCACTTCATGGATTAATATACAACATTGTCATCAAAACATCAGTCCATCTCTACATCATCATCATCATCATCATCATCATCATCATCATCATCTTCTACGTCAATTCCATATGTCACTGTGTCATAAAATGTGGTACCTTCTGGCAGAGTGACATGTTCTAATAGTGAATGAACATCGTAATATTTTGCCCTCTTAATCTTTCGACGCCTATCTTATGTGTTTTTCGCACTATCACATGTCTTGTGTAAGACTTGCAACCTCACTACTCTTCTCAAAAGAGACTGGGGACTATAAAGTGAGGAAGACATTATGAGACGAACTTTTGTTACACATCCTCTTTGGAAGCACATCCCGGATTAAAGTGAATTCAGGAATACCTCTTACAAGGATATGGTCGAGGGCATCTTTGAAGTCAAAAACTTCAACAACTGGAGTGCCATCATGTTCCCCGTTATCGGTCAGTGGACGTTTGACAAGGACATCAATGGCCTTCCTCTGTAGTGAATCTTTCATCAGTTTTACCCATATGGAAGCGACTAAGTCTTTATCCATTAGTCGTTTCTTCTTCTCAATATTGCCAAAAATTCTGTCAATAGGTATGAAAGAGTGCCCTGGTATTGAGAAGTACAGATAAACTTTCTGAAAGTACACTTGAGGAATGTCTAAAAATGTCTAATGTCTAATCTAAAATGCATCAACAGCTGATATCAAAGAGCTGGGGTGACAAGGTGTAGCTGCACCACCAAACGGCTAATACGGTAACTACTTGACTTAACAGCATCTAAGTCGAAAAGGCTGACTTAACAACCTTCATTTCCAAAATCGATGCCCATTCAACATACCAGGGTCATAATATGTTCGACCTAACATCTTCTGATCCGCAAATCTTTTAGTACTACCTATTACAGAACTAATAATCAGAGTGCTTATCATCTGTTTAACACGAATTCTCAAAAACATTGACATATGAATCTGAGTGCTTCAATTGTTTCAATATATGACTATAAATTCCCGAAGGAGCATCTATACTTTTGTCCGACACAATCTTAGTAGCTTGACTATTGCCAGTCTTAGGTTTTCACGACATCACAAAGTAACAAAGGAACAGCGGGAAGATATAATATTTATTCACCTCTGAACAAATGGAGTAATGGAGTACATGGAGTAATTTCCTGGTGTTTTCATAGTTATTTTGTGTATGTTTTTACACAAACATAAACAGGATTATAGGAGGTCCCTTAGCCTGCTATTGTTTCTTTTTTCAATGAGATTTTCTCTGACATCATCTGCATCAACGGATAGTCGTCATTAGAATCTGTGGCATTTGAGGTTGTTCAACAGTGCTTTTATTAATTTCTTTTGATTTCTGTTATGTGACTTTTTATTTTCTCTACTGCATATAGTGAGCAAGTGGAGTATTGTATTCGACATAGATACTTCCCCCAAAACTACAGGTTTTGACTATTTTTTCGTGGAGTGAAGCATCAGCGGCACATTCCCTGGTTTCCTGTTATATATTGGCATATTTTCAATACTTACACTTTCCTCAAATGTGAAGTTGCAATTTATATTTTTATTCCTTTGCCATGCAAAGAAGACGGAGTACCCAAGAAACAGCACATAGCGACCTAGTGCGCTCTTAAGGGGCGACGTACGAGAAAATGTTCAAAAAATCTAATTCTTTTTTATTGTTTTGTAAAATAGTATATAGTGTTAACTATCAAACACCAAAATATTATGACTGTACGTGGTCTGTATGTACCTTTAAAAATTAAATGCCCTAGTGTTGCATAGTAGCAAATTAGCAACACATAGTCTTCCGTCAGCTGTCTTGGAATCTATAAAGCCCACCTACGAATTCTTAGCACACCCAGACTTGCCAAAAAAATGTCTCTATGGAGAGACACAAAACCCAAATGAAAGCCTCAACAGGTTGATGTGGAAAAGGTGTCCCAAAACATTATTTGTGTCTTCCATAGTGGTGAAAATTGCTACATTTGATGCTGCAATAGTGTTTAATGATGGGAATGTTGGCAAAAAGAAAGTTATGCTTCAGTTAGGGTATCAACCTGGTGTGTTTACGGAAACAATTTTGCAGAGTATTGACAACATTCGCATCGCTGGTGCAGAAAGAAGCAAGACAGAAGAGGAATTTAAAAAGAAAGGCTGAAGAAGAACAGATACAGACTATGGATGTGGGAAGTTCTGACTTAAAATTAAAAGGTAAAATGAATAATACTTATTGTATTTTTAATTGCCTTTCCCCGTAACTTGCATTTTCTACAACTTCAACCCATTTTTCTCTCAAACTACTTTATCTACAGTGATGCAATTTAGCACACAGCTTTCTTATGCCACAATGAACATTTTGTTGGTTCTATAATTTAAGATCAAGCTCCAGATGGAATGTGATGATACAAAATATATGAAATTATTTTAATTTTTTAAGGATGCATATGATTAACATTTTTTTAAATTCTATACAGCTTCAATAAGAAATCTAAATCCAACAAATTCATTTTTAGTATGTTTTAAAATAACATACGATATTTCAGAAAGATAGCATATGTGAATTTTGAAAAAAAAAATGGGCCTAAGTTTGTAAATATCTCTGTAAATATAAAAAATATGTAGCATTAGTTATAAACAATGGAAAATTATGAAACAAATTGTGCATATTAACTGTATTATCGTAAATGAGTATACTAAGTTTCACTTCTCTAACTTGAAAACTTTGGATGTTATGGCCATTTATGTAAGACCCTTAAAATATTTGACTATCGCTTAAAGCCTACTAGTACAGCGCCGTGGCGTAGTGCGCTAGAACGTTGTGCTTTGGTTGCCTGCCACGGAATGCACCCGGCATCGATACCACCGCTCGCCTCAGTAGCGTAGATGGTAGTGTGTCTGTCTCACGTTCAAGAGGTCCCGAGTTCGAATCTCCTGTATGGTGAGTTACCTGAATAAGGCTTTTTCCGGGCTTTTCCATTAACCTGAAAGACGAATGTCGGGTAACTCTAAGCTCTGTGGACCCTGAGCTCATTTAAGAATCATTTCACCCATTCCATTCATATGAATTAACGTCGAGGACGTAAGTTACAGAAAAAAAGTCGATCCTACCCCTGGGGGGTGCGGATTTTAAGTCCCGGGTATAGGACCGGGGCTGACTCAGCATCGTGAGGAAATTGAGGAGCTATGCTAGATACGCTAGGTAACGATAGGTAACGGACCCTGGTCTAGATAGCCAAATTTCCGGCTGGGGGTAACGCGATGCTGACCACATCTCCTTCCCGTATCATGATGATCGCCCACTTTTGCCTGATGTATGTGAGCCTGAGACCGGCAGTCGGGTTGGCGGGCTCAGGTCTACTTTGGGTTATTACGCCATGGGTAACGCTTAAACTCATATTCCCCTTGTACCTACAAGTTAACTAGCACTAAGCTATTCTATAAATGCTTATGGCGATTAGATAGAGGAATAAATTAGCAAGTATGAGTAGAAACACCTAGTGAGCGCACTACATCAGATTTTTTAAGTGTGTACTCCGAGTTTTTGCTGAAAGATTAAACAAAACTGGAAACAGAACTATGGCGTAAGGAACATTTTAATTGCAAAAGTGTGAGAATAATGAAAGTGCGTTATAAGACTATGGAAGTTAATACAGAGCATTGAGCCTGTATGTTCTTGGGTTTTTAAATTGTTACTTGAAGCCTTAATGTACCCTTTAAAATGATAGTATGTAAATGGGGCTATAGAATGAACATATTTTCGGAGATAAAGTTAAAATTGATGAAGTTTAAATATAAAGTTGATTACTTGGGTGTGTGAAAGTTAATGTACTAACAAAAAGATTACAAAGATAAAAAATGAAAATCGGGTATTACTTTACGCAGAATAGTTATCATATTTGGTCGCAACATTACATTTTTCTCGTTCAGAACCTTTTGTTGGTATAAAGAGAGTTTAGGTGTTGATTGGATAGTGGAATCGTAGAGTCAGACTGAAAAATTCAATGCCATAGCCGGGATGTGAACACACCTTTCTGAAACCAGGAAAGCTTAGCACTAGGATGACAAAATTTCACATTTTTCAATTTCACATTTTTCTAGTGATTATTGTATGAATTTCATTGAGTTTTATAAAAGTACACAAATAATTTTAGAATCGAGAATATACTACACAAGGTAGGGTTAATATCTTCAATCCTCTATAAAGATATTTGCAAGAGCGTTTGCTGTGACTGTTAGAAATGATTCGTAATACCTTCCTCTGCATAGAAAATATTTCTTTACTGACCCAAAATGATATTCCATATCTCATGATAGAGTTAACATATGCACATTTCACTAATTTAAGTGTAGCTATAGAACCTAATTTAACCAGTGCTGGAATAGCATAACAGGGAGAGCTGAGATTAGGTAAGATGTTCAGTGGCCGCAATGGAAATCTTTACATGGTAATAAAAACAACAAACACTGACTTTACATGGTTTTATTTTGAACTTCTGCGTACAATTAGTACTTGGTCACATTTCCCTTAACTTGTATCACCTTCATGAGTCTTCTGGGCATCGAATCTGCTAGATTTTCAAAATATTTTTTGTCCATTTCTACCCATAATTTCTTCAACGCCTCCTGCAGCTCCTTAATATTTGATGGTTGCAGCTCTTCAATTTTAATTTTCATTTGATCCCAAGCATTTTCTATTGGATTTAGGTCAGGAGAACTACCAGGCTAGTCAAGTACAGGTATATTATTGTCTTTTAGGAACTTCTGGGGCACCATCGTGCATAAAGAACTGACACTGATGAATTAGCCAAAATGTGACCAGATTCTGTTGCAACATATCTAAATAGTTACTGCCCTTCATTTTAGCATTTTTAGGGAGAAAGTACGAGCCACCTTTACCACAATTACCAGCCAAGGCACCCCATACCAACACACTTTCTGGGTGTTTAACAGTTTTGAGCGTAAACTTTGGATCTTACCGTGACACATTTATTGGCCATCTCACCTTTTTGGACTTTCCTCTGACCAATTTGAAAGTGCTTTCATCAGAAAACATTACTTTGCGTCAGTCCTCTGATGTCCAGTGCTGATATGTTTTGCAGAAATGTACTCTTTTCTTCAGTTAGAAGAGGCTTCTTGGCAGCTCACCGGATTGGTAAACCTAAGTCTTTTTGAAGTCGATGCTGAATAATCCAGATTGCAACACTTCTGAGCAGTTCTGGATGATTTATTTTTAAAGCTGCTGCTGTAATCCATGGATTAGCCATCACTTCACGTTTTAGAAGGTCATCTAGTCCTTGGAGAAGTCTTTCTTTTACCACCTGAGTCTGTCTTTTGAGTTGGTGTGGTGCCACATGGCAAAGGTGATGCTGTATTTTTTAGGTCGTAAATGGCTTGTCTTGAAACCTTTAGATCAGCAGCTATACAAATTACAGAGGTACCTGCCTCTAACAGAGTTAAAGCACGAGTCTTCACAAGTGAGCTTCTTGTGTACCATTTTGTGTATTGAATGCAGAAATGCACACGTTCAGAAACAGCACTAAGATCAAACATTGGATGACAACAACGCTGTATGCAAGTACCAGAGGCAGACTAAGACCTGGGCTGCTAATGAAAGGAAGTTACTGTGCACTCGAGAATCACGTGATTTGCAGCTCCGCCCGCCTTTTGTTTTTGTACTGTTGGGAGAACAAACTGAGCGCATTGTGTATGTAAAGATTTCCATTGTGGTGACTGTACTTTACACCAGCTTTCCAATCTAAATATTTCTCTACTTAAAGGCCAGAAATGTGATGTCTGTTTGTTCTAATAACATATCATAAATCCCAATTTCTATCGGAGTGTGTGACTTACGATGACTTATGAATTTAACAACCCCTGTGTTGCCTAGATTCACAGTTAATTTGTTAGCTTTAAACCAATATAACATGCGTACAAAACATAATTCAGTCTAACTGCACATCATTTACATTTTTACAAGTAACGAGGACACTAACCGATTAAAAAGGATTTGCAAGGTCCTTGTACTTGGATACAAACACATATAAGTTATCAAAGAACTGCTTACAAAGGGTTTGACTTTCAGTTGAGAATGCCATAGAGCAGTAAACTATATAAATAGTTGTTTTACTCCACACAATAAGGAAACGAAATCCGGTTACATTTTATTCCACGGAACATACATGAATGGCCATGAAGCAACAGCTCCATACACAGAAAACAGGATTTAAAAATCGGCTATGGATCTTGTGTATTTGTTCCTTTGCCATTTATGAAATACTGCAGATATTCATATAATGAATCAGTATCGAAATTTCTGAATAACTCCGATTGTAGTTCTGTAGATTTATGCTCTGAATTTTATGGATGCCAATTTTTCTCATGTCAGAAAGTTCAGCTTTACCTGTTTTGTATTTATGTCGCAGTCATGTTCTTTGCCAGCGCATTTTATATAATTGTAAGTAGAGAGAAAATTTTTAATATTAGAAATTAGAGAACCATATTTTATAGAGGTAACGCAACGAAAGCCTGCCAGCTGGAGCAGCGTGAAACTTCGCTAGTACTCGGACAAAGTCGATTTGCCTCACTCTCGATTGAAAGCCACATGCTATCAGTGCTCAATCTTGATTTTAAATGAGGTAAAATCCTACATGGTAAAATCCTCCACCCAGTGAAGGATGCTCGGTAAGAATGAATCTCTTGAGAACAGATCCGGGTTATTCATATATAATTTCTGTTTCGTGTTGCAGGACTGCAAACTTTCCAGGGTTTACCACTGAATTGTAAATTCTGGAATGTATATGTGAATGTTATGTATATGCATATTGTGACTTTGTGGGTTCGTGAAACTAAAAGTCGAATTGCACAAACTCAAAATGTTCTTTATTTCCACCGAATTACAGTTGGAGCACTTGCCGATTACATAGAATTACTTAGCGCACACAATTACAATCCACCAGTTCGTCTGTCCCAGGTTCATTGCACGCTCGCAATTACGTACAACTCCTCTGATACACGTACAGCGTCTTCCAGTCCGTTCGCTCACACGGCGCTCCTCACGGCTGCTCGCCAAGAACTGAACTGACTCGCCAACTGCAGCCTCTTTTTATAGGAAGATCGCTGTTTCTGGAAGTCTCGCGGTTCAGTGAATCATCCCGAAGGTTCCAGACTTCAGGGGAGGGGGAAAAGACGGTACAGGGCTCATGCCGCTCTTCTAATCATCCCCTTCGTTAGCGCTACAAGATAAATGGGTAGGCGTGGTCTGTATGCTTCGCATCTGGCCACTACCTGCCAGCTGCTGGTTCTTTCGGGAATTCCGATGTACGGGTGACAATATGTATTCCATCACTTCATAAAATTAAGGGACTTCAAATTCAAGAAGTACTTCGACTTCCTGAATTATAAATACTTCTGTATAATTAAGAAATCTGGAATAAAATGGTTTTCATTATGCAATGTGACACTTTTAAAAGTAGTTTCTTTTCAGCACATTCACTCTTTCAAAAGATTTCACCTGTTGCAATTTTTATCCTGTTCTTTTTTAATTTCCCAAGTAGCTTCCCAATGCAAAAATAATCAAATCTGTCACATATATGGAGTTGACCTAAGAGGATTTAACTGTGAAACCTGGGACTTAAGTACTTACAGCACAGTAAGTCGCCACTAAAGGTGCTTATCCCATTGTATATGAGATCTTCTATAGCTATACTAGGAAAATACGAGTTACTTGGAGAATTTCACGTCATAATGGTATTTTGCCAAGGTAGTTCAATGGTTAAGAGCAACCGGACGGAGACCGGGAGATCTGCGGTTCAATTGTGGGATATGGCATTGAATTTTTCAGTCTGACTATACCTTTCTGTCATATATATTTTTAATTTAAATGACTTTTTCATTTCTAATCTTTAGAATTGTATATTATTTTTTTAAAAAGAACTATAAATTTTCTTTAGAAACAAGGTGAGTTAAACAAAATTATATGACATTCGTGTTTACAATAAGACAAAATAACAGAGTTTTAAAGAAGTATCTTTTTAAATTCGTTATTAGAGTATTTAGCATAGTATAATGAAATTTAGCTTTAAAATGCAATAACTAGAAAGGAAAATAATAATCACATTGACATTTTAAGGAAACTAATGTACGTGTAAGACATATTAGAAATAAATTGTCAGATACATTACACGAAAACTTTAGAAAATCGTGCCTTCAGTGTAACATTCGTTTTAACATTATTACATGCCTTTGGAGTACAATGAATTTATTCCTTTCGGTGCTTACACTCGTTACCATCGATTATGTAGAAAAATACTGCGTTATCTGAAGCATTTCTGTCCCTTTAAGAATGGTTCTGCGGTATTTACCTTTGTATCTATTGACTTAATACTGAAAACCTGAAAATGTTTGATGGCCTACTTTCAAACTTTTTACTGACCTAAAATTGGGAAATGACACAAGATAGTGCACCTGGATTGTGCATAAAAAATCTGATATGTTGCACTCACATGAGTTTCTCTACTCTTGTACAAAATATTCTTACAAATGCTTGTTTCTTTATCTGCGTGACTTTTTTTTTTTAATTTATGCCCTGCAATGTTAAGTGATATCGAACGTTGAGTGAAAGGGAGCAAAATGAGGCCAGGGTCCATAGAACTTAGAGTTGCCTGACATTCATCTTTCAGGAAAAGGGAAAAACCCGGACAAAACCTTTTCCAGACAACTCATCCTGATCGAGATTCGAACTGCAGACCTCTTGAACGTGTATCTTTTACGCTTCAAGGCGGGCGACTTCATTATTGTCGCGGCGAAAAGCACGGAAGTTTCGGTGCCGAGAGATAAGTGCGGTTTGTGTACATAAAGAGCCTGCAGCTAAATATAACAGTCGGATTGTGTATCACTGACACGACTTACCCACACAGATGAGGCAATTCGAACAATCTAGTGATATCTTGATTGTTGTATAGAACATTGGAATTCATCTTCGCTAGAATCTGTGCCAATGCCGTCTCCATGTTGTAATGTTTCACTCCTGATACCAGCCCGCCTCAGTAGCGTGGCGGTAGCGTGTCTGCCTCACGTTCAAGAGGTCCCGAGTTCGAATCTCGGTCAGGGTGAGTTACCTGGATAAGGTTTGTTCCAGGGTTTTCCCTTATCCTAAAAGGCGAATGTCGGGTAACTCTAAGCTCTAAGGACCCTGGGATCATTTGAGCATTCATTTCATCCATTCCATTCATCGTCCGATATGGCTTAACGTTGGAGGCCGTAAAATTAAAAAAAAAGAGAGAAAAAAAAGAACTCCTGACTCCAGTTGTGACTTGACGGTTCGTAGAATTAAAAGTCCAATTCGCCAAAATTCTAAATGTTCTTTATTTGCGTAGAAACACACTGCGCAGCAGCAGAATTACATCATATATCACAATCTTCAAGGCCAAGGTCGATGACAATAACAAACAGCTCTCGTTACAACAACACTCTCAGCTGTTTACGGCTCGCCTCACTGTTTTACAACACACTTGTTACATGTATTTACAACAACTCTTGTTTTACAACTGTCTGCTGACGTGTCACAATCTCTTATATATCTCATTGATAAGTTCAAGATATTTCCGGAATAAACATCAATTCGAATGATCTATACAACAATCAAGATAGCACTAGAATGTTCCAATTACATCGCCTATCTGTGTCGGTAAGTCCTCGCAGTGATACACAATCCGACTGTTATCTTTAGCTGCAGTCTCTTTTGTGTACACAATCCGCGTTTATCTCTCGGCACCGAAACTTCCTCGCTCTCGCCACGACAGTATATAGAGATTTTTATGTAACAAGACGTTACGATTTACCTGTTATGCAAAGCTTGTCCAGAATGAAGGATGCTTCTGAGGACATTCCCAAAAAAATTCAAGATACAACTTCTTTTGACATAAAATCGTATTAAATATATGGTATTTCAATCAAAATTGATAGTGACAGTTTGGAGAACATCAAAGGTATCGAAAAATTTAAAAAGTTAATGGAGTCTATGGTGGGGGTATTTTCTTGAAATTTTTCCTGTCGTATCCTTATAAGAATGCCAAATGTCTTATTACTGTATTGTTTTTTAGTTACTATGTACACACATACATACCTACGCAAAGAGAGGAAGTTTTCGTAAAACATCTTTTATGAACTCAAGTTTCCTCAAATCGTGTGTTCCTATTAAAATCTCAGTATAGACTTTTTGGGTGGAATGGAACACCTTCTCTCACTAATATCTACTTAACAGATAAAACAAAAACTAAATCACAATGATGTTCCATTGCTCTTATATACTTTTATTGCAACATTAAAAGCATTCAAATTAAAGGAACAGTTGTACAGACAAGTTGTAGACCGCTCTTCGTATGTTTACAGCAGGTCAAGAACGTGTACGTGATTACCATGGAAACGAGAATCCTGTTCTCCCAGTGTGTACAAACTGTCACAATCTCCCAACCTTTCCACAGTCGTTGTACCAAGATTATTGCATTATTTCATTATATATTTCCTCTTCCTTGTACAAAAAACTAAGCCAACCAATGAGGGACGCTCCCCGAGGTCACATGACCGGGACGTGACCCCTAAGCCGCCCACGAATCCCAGCTATGTCGATAAGGGCGATAATTCCACCAGATTGTATGCAGACATAGACTTCGTCTCTCGACAACATTTTTCTTCGTAAAGAGTTCTCCGTCTGACGTATGTATAGCCGGTTGCTATAGTGTCTGGACTCCAAGCTTGTGCCGCCAAACAAAAGACGATCATTGCACTTTTTCGACAGTAATACGCGTATCAAGCTCATAGTTTTACCTAAATGTAGCGTTTATCATATAACCATACAGAGCAAAATGACTTAAGGGGAGATTAAAAGGTCAATTGGGTTAAAAATAACAATTCCTCTTTTTAGGATTATATTATTATTTGACATATTCTAAACATTTTGATATATAGTATAACGTCAGAAATGCATTACAAATATGTTAATATATTTTTAAAAATTCTGATGCACCATTTCAGAAAAAAAAACCTCATAACTTATGAACTAACTGGATTAAAAATATGAAATTTAGCTCATTTTTAATGGAATTTATGCTGCAGCGATTGGTACTACTAGTGATAAGATGGCCGCTACCTTTTTGAAGGAAAATTAGTAAACATTGGAATTTTAAAAGCGAATTTTTGTTTAATTGTTGTCTTTCATTTTAATATACCCGTAAAATACATTGTTGCAAAGGAGCAGTTTTCTCAAAAACTATGAAACATAAATATCTTAAATTTTAACACATATCAGAGTTGTGGAACTGCATTTGTGTTGATCAGTGAAATATCTTTTTTGAAAAGTTGCTCTTTTGTATAGTAAAATAAAGAAAAATGTAGCAAAAATTTCAGCATTTACATAAATAGACCGTATGTCAAAAAACTAGATCCACATACTTAAAAATATTTCCTGAAACATATGTAAAAATTTCAAATTGATATCTGTAGTAGTTCCAGAGAAACGTGCACCTTAAGCTAGTAATTTCAAAATTGGCGGGATAGGGCTTTTAATCTCCTCTTAAGTGGCAGTGATAACATTTTGAGGTAAGGAACTTAACCGTTACACTTGACAGTAGAATTTCAACATTTTGAAAGAGTCCCGAGATAGGAACTATAGGTCCAGTTGTATGATCAAAAATTGTGTTGCCTCATAAGAATTTTCTACTAAGTCCTTTATAAACTATTCTTGCAACCACTTATGGGAAGTCATAGTATGCTTAAACGAAAGTCAGATCTGTTGCTCGTTATTTGTTGGCTTTAACATTCCAGTCTGTTGACACGACCAGGAAATAAAAGAATAGTGACTTCCCATTTTTAGAAAAGGGTAGGTTTAGGAAAATTCAGGCTAGTAGTAAGAAATATCTCGTAAATGATTAACCCCACGAAGTCGGTATTGACATAAATTAAGCAGATCTAAATTTTTGTTAGAATGTTTTTGCCTTTCTTATACTAGTTATGCAAAAGTCACAGATAATGAGAATACTCCAAAGGCTCTTTCTAGAAAATTCAGTATAGGTATGCATTTCATTGGTTTTAAAATACGTTAAATCTATTTAAGGATAATATACTAGCAATTTAATCGAATTAGTTGCAGCCATTTATGACAAAACCGCAATTTCTGTATATTTTTCAAGTTTAGAGTAGTTTAGAATGTCTTTTTTGAAGAACTATGTGTTGCATCCCTGGAAGATATTGAATTCAAATGCCAAGTGTGATACTTAAACCAAGTTTTGTTATTTAGGCTGTTCACAGATAGGCACATTCACACAAACCCATACATATATTTCTCTAAATATTGTCACCCGAATGTCGGAACTCCCTATACAACCGGCCGGCAGTAGGGCCAGACTGGAAACATTCAGACCACGCCCACCCATTTGTCTCATGTCACTAACTGAAGGGATGATTAGGAGAGCGGCGTGAGCCCTGTACCATCTCTTTCCACTCCCACCAGACGTCTCGAAACCTCGGGATAATTGTGCGCGCCGCGAAACTTCCAGAAACGGCGATCTTCCCTATATAAGGCCTGTAGTTGGCGAGTCAGCTCAGTTCTTGGCGAGCAGCCGTGAGGAGCGCCGAGTGAGTTAACGGTACGGAAGACTGTGAACGTGCATCAGAGGAGCTCTACGTAACTGTGAGCGTGCAGTGGACCTGTGACAGACGAACTGGTGAACTGTAATTGTGTGCATTACGTAATTCTGTGTAATCGGCAAGTGTTCCGACTGTAATTCGGTGGAAATAAAGAACATTTTTGAGTTGTGCAATTGGGCTTTTAATTTAACGAACCCACAAAGTCACGATATGCTCTTTCTTCATATAGTGTTCTCTATTCACTGTAAATAATTAATATAGAATGTACAGAATATGTGTTTCATTCAAGTGACTTTCCTACATCTTTTTGTATAGCTTCTATAAACCATTCTTGCAAAAGATTTTTCCTATCGCAATTGTCAAATGTTAAAATGTTCTCCATTATATGCTGGGCGTAAAACTGAATTCAGGAGAAACAACTTGATAGCAATGGCATTATTTAATCAATAATAACGCTTAATCCGAAAATGACTTGTTCCTCTCTAAGAAGATTAGTTGAAATAAATTGTCCTTTAGGCACACGTATAACGGCTTTTTGTCCATCTCTTTATGGTTTATCTGTTAGTATGCGAAATTATACGAATATATTTCCAAATAAAGAAGACTACAGAGCATATAGAATTAAATGAATAAATAAATGCATATACTGACAAGTAAAACCCATTTTTTAAAGATTTAATAACGTATAACCGATTATAATATCGGACGATGAACAAAAGGGGTATAATGATGCCTCAAATAAGCCCTGAATCCCAAGAGATTTAGATATATTCGACATTCATCTTTCAGGATAAGGAAAATCCCCGAAAAAAACCTTAACCAGAAAACTCATGCTGACCGAGATTCGAACTCGAGACCTCTCGAATGTGAGGCAGACATGCTACGATCTACGCTACAGACATTGTAATTAAAAATATTAGAGACATTCTAGAGGAAATATAATTACCAAAAAATGCGTCTATGTAACGAATAGTAGAATTTCTTAACATTTCCTTTTAAATACTAAGACAATAACGATATTCAAATGTTAAAAACTGGTGTTAAAATGACATACCTTTTCCATGAAATGGCAAGAAACAACAGGTATCCAAAAGACTTCTAAAGAGTATCAAACGGATTGAATGATTGGTATCATTAATAGCATATCTCGTAAATGACCCACGGTTAGAGAGTCTTTTTGGAATAAATTGTATGATTTAAAGATACCTATTTTTTATTATTTCTTAAAATTTACCGTTATACAGAGAATGACTTCTGAATCAAGGGAACTTCTTATGCTATTTCCAGCAATTTCAAGTTAAAATACATTGTATTTGTCACGTAAATTTTGAAATGCCCCGGGAATGGTTATCGGAAGGTGTGTGACGTGCAGTTGCAGTGCAATTGGAGTTGCGCTGTTACGCTAGAGCTACCATGAGCTATTGAAGTCTAATATGCAATTTTAAAATACAACACTATCTCTAAAATAAGACCTGAAGATTTCCTGGCAACGAATATGCTCAAGTAGTTCTCGGGAAGCAAGCCAGGTGAAAAGACGATTAGAAATCGACGTTTCGGGAGTGTATATCTCTCCCGTCATCAGGATATTTATTAAATTTTTATAACCACAAAGGAATCACTGGATATGACACAAATATAAACAAATACAAAATACTATTAAATTCGCATTACTGAACAAAAAGACTGTTTTTAGTAAATTAAACGCCAGGTCACGAGATGGCGTGAGTATAGAAAATTAATTGTGTCAAAGAAACGTAACTATTTAACTTGATTATCAGGCTGTATTGATCTTTGCTTCTTAATTCGACGGATTTCCATTTTAAGGCCAGTTTTCAAGAGGAGCTGAACTGAAATCCAGCATCCTTAATTCTCCGCTCCCAGTAACTTGCATTTTGCTCCTCCGAGAGGAGCACGCCATCTGCTGACCTCGCGTTTAGTTTACTGAAAACAGTATTTTGTTCAGTAATGCAAATTTTAACAGTGTTTTGTGTTTGTTTATATTTGTGCTATATGCAGTATATCCTTTGTGGTTAGAACATTTAATAAATATCCTGATGATGGGAGAGATGCACACTCCCGAAAAGTCAATTTCTAATCGTCTTTTTACCTGGCTTGCTTTCCGAGAACAACTTGAGAACACTATCTCTGTTTCTATTGGTCAGGTGTGAAGAAAAAAGGATGAGTAACCCTCCAGTTCAGCACAAACACCATCTTTGGGATGTCCTTTACAAACTTCGCTCAAGCAGTACAGTTGGGAACACAAAAAGTGGAGCACACAAGAACGAGGGGATTTATTGCTATTGGCACGTATAGCCGTCTCCCCTAAGCCAACGTCAGCTCTCTACTGCCTCTCTTTTAGAGTTTGAAAAAGATATTTTAGTCTTAATTTTATTTAAAATTATTTGTGATTGTATTGGACAGTGAACGAAGCTAAAGATAATAATTGAAAGTGAGAAAGTGATCAGATAGATAGAAGGAAATTGTTAATGATTATTAATCATGATTTTAATAACAAAAACAATCTTATAAATGCTCACTTTCTTCTCTGGCAGCCACTGAGTTAAAAAGATGATTAGATATCAACGTTTCGGGAGTGTGCATCTCTCCCATCATCAGGATATTTATAAAATGTTATAACCACAAATGAAATACTGGACATAACTGTTTTCAGTTAATTAAATGCCAGGTCAGGAGATGGCGTGACTATAGAAAATTGTGTCAAAGAAACGCAACTACTTAACTTGATTATCACTCTGTATTGATCTTTGTTTCTTAATATTTCTATATTTCTTTGTAGGACACCGTATATAGGACAAACCGGAAGGACCATCGCTACTAGAATAATCGAACATGAACGGAGCATTCGTTTAATGCAACCTGAGAAGTCTGGGCTGGCTGGGAGACGACCAACTTGGCAAAATGCAACAGTTACTGGGAGCGGAGAATGAAGGAGGCTTTGGCGATTTCGTCTGAAAGGAGCACGCTTAATCGTGATGCTGGATTTAAGTTCAGCTCCTCTTGGAAACCGGCCTTAAAATTGTAAATCCATCGAATTAAGTGTGTCCGTAATTCTGTAGAATGGACGCGGTGGTGGAAACATTGTATAAGTAATACAACTGCTTTAAGAATACGTAATATCGACGTTCACAAAAGTGATTATGTGTTCAGAGTTTCAAAAAGTTGTTTTAATGGTCTAAAAGTTATAAAAATTATTTAATTGTCCTATAAATAGAAAATCGCTTCTCATCCACGAACGCAGCCTGTAAAATAGACCATCATGCTGAAACTAGAGCAGCTATGGTGAGTTTCCGAATCCATCGTAATTGGGAACATCGGGTCCAGCTTCGAGGCTTTCAACGACCATCGCCTCATCCCTACATATCAAACAATTCCGTTCCATATAGCTTCCCAACGTGGTGCTACGAGAGCATGACTCCACCTCTTCATCATACACACAAGAAACAAGTTCGGTTACAAATTCCAGACAAGTGATTAGAAATATATTTACATCTTCCAATGATCTGTGATATTTTTCTAGTTGATTACCATTAAATTAACAATAATCATAACAATGTTAGATGATAATCCATTTATATAAATTATATACTTCTGATTACTAAAAACTCGCGAGTGCCTCATTAAAAAACTACAACAATAATAATAGTATATTCAAAGTCATCGACGTTTATATTGTGACTTTGTGGGTTCGTAGAATTAAAAGGCCTAGTTGCAGAAATTAAATATCTCCTTTATTTTCATCGAAATACACTGTTCAATTCTCATGTAACATCACATCACATATACACTGTCTTACAAAGTCAATTACAATAACAACAGTGACAGAAGATTAGCTCTCGTTACAATAACACTTTCAGCTGTCTGTCATTTCACAACACTGTTTCACAACTACCTCACTTTGCGAGCCGTCACGTCCTTAAATACCTAATTCGTAACTCTTAGATGGTTCTAAAGTCAGCCAGAACCCGAACAATCTCTATCAGTCCAGAAATTTACGGAAGAATAAAGAAACCAAATATTATATCACCTTCGAGAAACGTAACTTAATCTATGCCGGCAAGTCCTTTACCCCAGTTATCGCTGCCCGCCGGCGCTTGTTTACAATAGCCGCGCTATTATTAACTGCTTAGCAAGGCTCATTATTACCATGCAACTTTATCCGCCGACTATTTTCTTATTTGTGCCGAAACTTTTATGCCTGTTGCCGTGAAAATATTTTCCCACCAGTGAAGCGGATATAGTAACGGAGCCAGAAAAGTCCTTGTTTAAAATTATTGAAAAATGATCATAAATTACATTATTATAATTATTACTGTTGACGTTGTAGTTGTTGTACTATCTAGATGCTAATGTATGAAGTGATTGCAGAAATTCACAAATAGGTCCATATAATATTGTAACTCCGTCCAATTTTTCCAACTGTCACTGAACAACCTAGTTTAACTTTTGAAGAAACCTCGCTCTGCTCAAATTATCAGTTCGCTAATGTCAGGCACAACGCAGCCTTCTTCGAGAAGCCTTGGACTATCGCCACTGAAGATGTCCACTGCAGTTTTGAATGAAACGCCTGGAACTTCAATCTTCAGCGGACTATAACATAACAGCGGGGAAATAAATCACAGTTATATCAACAAAGGCTGATCCGACCATACTTTTTTCTGCTACCCTTGCCATGCTTGACTGTAGAGGATAAGGACTGAGGTTCCATGGTTCAACTTTTACACGACAGAGAAACTGGAGACGTTTTGGACCAAATAGCTCAAACTTAGGTTGATCAGTAAACAACAGTTTTTTACACTGATAACAGTCCAGGTTGTATGTCGGTTGGCCTATTGTAATCTCCTCCGTTTATTAACATCTATCAATTCCGGTTTCTTTGTAGCAGCGTGACTGTTCAAATGGGTATCCATTCTATCACTGTAGAAGCACTCACAGATCGATGCCTCAACTGGATAATTTCCACTGTCAGCATGGGTGCTGTTTTGAAAAGATCACATCTGCTGATCACTATTAAATGTTTATCCTCTTTTTCGAGTTCATTGTAGCCTCCCCTTTCCATATCAATCCTTATTGCTATTTGTAGTTACATATCTTTTTACAGTTCAAGGGACACTTCATTAGGAACCTTGTTATTTTGGAGCAATTGAACGCGTGTTGCAAAATGTTTTTTCGGCTAAGGGCTCCCTTCTTTTACCCAATTCAGACTTCTCAACTACACATAACAATGTGTACCATTCATCTGATTATGAGGCATTAAAGTGGTACTTACAGCCATATCTATTTACGGAACGTCTGTGAACGATTTGCAGGGAATCACAGACATACTATGGAATCCAAAATAACGTTAGGATAAGTGTTCCTATAACGGTAGAGAATGCTACATTATCCAAGTGCACATAGTTGATCAACAATGGGTAACATAATAAATTTCAATTATGTTTTCATGGATTTCTGCAATAAATTATATGACATTGACTTTGGTGTTATGCACTTGTTAATTGCAGGAAAACTCATAACAAACAATGAAACGAATTTCGAATAAAGGACAGTATAGGAGGATATTTTATTCAAAATTTTAATGCTGTTTTATTGAAGCATGCCCAACTTTAATTCGACATTTGGTATTTATCCAGCGTTTATTTTCCTGAGTTACTGCTCTCTCCGTCTGACTGTCATAGACCTTTTCGTGCTTTTATTTTACACTTTAGCTTCAGTATATATGGAAACGTTCATTTTTGGTGAAATAATGGTATCGGATGGAATATGTCATATGGTATTCTATAGTTAGGTGACAGAAAATGTAAAAATGACACTCGTTGCAACTGTCGCCCAGAATACTGTACACGACTGGTATTCCGAAGTTGAGGCCACATTAAATTATATCTGCTAGAAAGCGAAATACTTTTAAGCAATTCATTAAATACGCAAATAAAGCCATGTTAATTGACACTGAATGACGAGAAAGAATAAAAAGAAAGCTTTTGAGCAAGTAAGGAACATTTATCATCAGGCAATTTCACAGGTTATAACGCCTCAGAAGTCATTATGGTGGAAATGGAAACATCTTGCGAAACAGCTCTTCCGAAGTAATTTATAGATGAAAATGAGAACCAAGCGCTTAGTATTCTTATATACCTCCATAAATGTATCATTATGTATAGTATTCTGACAAAATACGACAAAAAGTTTCACTTCAAACTTCTTTATTTTCAACTAAATCTTTAGCTCAATGCTAACGTACAATCAGTCTTTCTTTTACAGAAATACAAAACGTCTCTACAGTGTCCCTTTAAGTCTCTGTAGCACGCACCCTTTGTGCTGTTATAATCTACACACAGGTCCACCTCTAACATGGAGCTACAGAGTACAACTACGATATTCACACGTTAACTGCTTCGTTGCCGCTTCTACAGCTCGGCGATCCTGCACTCAGGCCTACAGTCTGATTTTTAAAAGAAGATACGTGAAGGTCATCTGTATCTCCACGTGGGTGCTGCAATGTTGCCCACCAGATCCCATTTCTTTATCCTCTCAACACTTCAAACATAAACAAGGGCTCGAGTTATCTCACCTCAACAAATATATGCACAGTTAATCTGTATTAGCCTACTTTAATAACAGAAAAAAAAGTTGTTCCACATTCTCTCAGTTGCAGCGTCTTTGAGTTCTTTTAAATAATTTTTGCACTACGTAACTAATATTCCACACATACCGTTATTGTTCCTATGCATCATAAGTTCACATTCACGCACAATTCGGTAAGTAGAAACACATATAGGCACGTTCTAAAATCTAAAAATTTTCTTCAGTTATATTTATTAATGATTCAGCTAATATATTTACTAAAATTCAGATTGATATAAATACACAAAGTGCATAAAATCATGTGCAATACACATGTGGTAAGCACATAACGGAATCTCGAGAACTGAAAGAACTCGGTGCAAGCGCCTAGTTTATTCAAACTTTTCCTCGTTCCATATACATTACTATCGCAATATACTATTATTATGGACTTTGTTAATTGACATGTTCATATCAACGTCGCCGATATGCCGGAATTTCGACCCACAGGAATTCTTTTACGTGCAAGCATATCTACTGCCATGGGGCTGTCACTTTTGGATAAAAAGAATAAACTGTTCACAGATAAGGAGCAAATTCTCGTCTTCCTGTTAGAAGAATTCCCTAAGAGAACAGACAAATTCACTAGCTTGGCTGTACAATTTAACACCCCGATCGTAGGCTGATCTTTGCTTTGGGCCATGATTCCTCAGTCTACCCCTAATCCTACCGTCACTACGTCTTGCTTCCATAAAAACGTATTTTAATTGTGTTTCAACAAAGTAGGCTAAGAATACACAACGTAACTGAATACTCAAGCAAACTCTGCTTCCGGATAATTGAGCTGAGGAGTATGTTATTTACCAGTGTATCCAATCTGGCAACCTTTGTAAGCCCGCCTCGGTAGCGTGGTGGTAGAGTGTCTGCCTCACGTTCAAGAGGTCCCGAGTCCGAATCTCGGTCAGGGTGAGTTAACTGGATAAGGCTTTTCCGGGGTTTTCCCTTATCCTGAAAGACGAATGTCGGGTAACTCTAAGCTCTATGGAACCTGGGCTCATTTGAGCATCATTTCACCCATTCCATTGATCGTCCGATATGACTTAACGTTGGAGGACGTAAATTACAACAAAAAAAGAAAGAAAAAAAACCTGGCAACCTTTGTTTACATTACCATAGCAACGACCTTCGCTTCTTACATTTCGCGTCCCTTTCTTGATGACCTTCACGTATCTTTTAAAAACAGACTGTAAGCATCTCACTGCCTTCACTACTATTCACTACCGACTGTAACTCTGACTTTGACCAACTCACTACTACTAATACTGACTGACTCTCGGCCTTGCAACGGCTTTTATATACCTGACGCACGCCTTAGATATTTCTAGAATTGAACGTCTTTGGAATTACACGCACGAAAGGTCATTTTGCGTAGTAGCAACACTGTTCCACCCCGGCCTCATAACGTCATCTGGTGGAAAAATAATCAAAAGTAGATGTCATAAATTGTGTAACGGTTCATAGGCGTACTTTATATGATTTTACTTATAAAGCAAATAACGTATTCTATCCTATTAATTTCATTATATATAGGTTTGTTTCAACACAGGGACTGAGTGAGATGGAACCACGGTAGAGTGTTCGACTCGCATTAAGGAGGTAGTGGGTTGGATCCTGTAGGCGGGCCTTCATAGCTAATGGTTATTTCCAAGGGTCTTCTGTGTCACTACGTGAATGCTGCAAACTTTCTGTCCATCCATTTCACTTCACCGCCATCCTTCTTGCCTGTTTCATGGTTTAAGTGTCGGCATTGCATAGCAGGGAATATACTGTCTGGAAACTTTATTGTCTTAAGGACCGGGAATGGTCTGCGAGTTCTGGAACCCACAATTCGATGTTTAATTCTATGGGGAGAAGGGGAGCCGGTTGTATCATCTGCCGCCAGGCATACAGACCCTTCTCTCTGCTCTCACGTCTCCTAAATCGAATCAGTATCACCTAAACTATCCCTTCTGGAGTGTGGTCCGTTGGGGTCGTAGGGAGGATCTTCCATTGATCGAGGTGCTAAATCATACTTCATGCTTTGTACTCAGGAGGTGGAGGTAAAAACCTTAACTAGGAAGTGTTTGGTCTTGTTACATTTACATTACTATCTTTATCCACTAATCCACAATGTTTATTGCTTTCCTGACCATACAGTTACAGTAAAAAGAGCAACTTTAACATGTCTTATGACAGATGAAACCTATATGCTGAATTTTCTGTGAATGTCTTCATAAGAACACTTCATTCTGCCTGACTCACGTATTACTGGCAAACATTAAGAGTTTCTTCTTCTTCCTTCCTCTTCTCCCCTAGTTTACCACTTATCGTGGTGTTAGGGAATTCTTGTTACACTATCCCTTAAGGTTGGGCCTAAGGAACCGAAGCTTTGAACCTGATAGAGAACCAGGATAGTTGATCAGCCCAAAGTCTCGTGTGAAGATGAAGGAAGTGGATGATGTGTATGAGGGCAAGATGAATGATAGGAAATATGATGATGGAGCAATTGATGGAATACTGAGGGGGGAAACCAGAGAACCCGAAGAAAACCCGTCCCAGCGCCATGTTGTCCACCACAAATATCACTTTTCGGTTGCCTAGGATAGAACCCGGATCGCCTTGGTGAGGGCCAAGCGGTTTAACCACTCACCAATAGGGCGGCTAAACAAAATCTTAACTAAGCAGCAGATCTGCTTAAAAACAAATACAGTTCTTCTGTTTTTTTTTTTTCGAGTGGACCTTTTCCCACACATTCCTTGTTAATGGCTGTATTTTCTAACACTTAAACGTATCTCAAACCGGAAGTAATTCATTATTACAACACTGGAATATACAGAAGGAATAAAATTTCGAAGCAATCACATAACGACAAACTGTTAAAAGATTTAATTATTCCGTAAAGGCTAATGTATTCCCATACCTCCCTTACAGCCGCAAGAACATTAGGCAATAGTATATTTCCTACTAATCTCGACTAATATGGAGCAGATAGTGGAAAGATCTATAGTCACGCCATCTCCTCACCTGGCATTTAATTTACTAAAAACAGTCTTTTGTTCAGTAATGCGAATTCTGATAGTGTTTTGTCTTTGTTTATAGCTGTATTTCATTTGTGGTTATAATATTTTATAAATATCCTGATGATGGGAGAGATGCACACTCCCGAAACGTTGATATCTAATCATCTTTTCACCTGGCTGGCTGTCCGAGAAGAAAGTGAGCGTATTCGTCGCCAGGAAAGCTTCAGCTCTTATACTCTTCAAACATATTTCACATACTTTATTAAACAAAGTTTATTGTTTGTTAATAATACTGACATTTGTTTATGTAGCATGTTGATATACTTTTCGAAGATTAGACACAAAGCTAATTTCCTGCGTGTTTGATCTCTGCGATGACCATAAATAAATCGCAAGGGCAATTGATGGAAGTTTGCGGAATCAACTTGGAGTTTCCCTGTTTCTCTCATGGACAATTGAACGTCGCAGATTCGCGCGTCGGAAAAGCATCATCTTTATATATTTTTGCACCACAAAAAGGACAAAAAATATTGTATATCAGTAAGCTTTAAATTGATTAGCATAATTGTAAATGTGTTGTATTGAACTTCACCGCTAATTGAAGAATAAGTAACTAAATAATCCGAAATTGTTTTATTTATATAGATAAGTTCCGACTACTTTTATTGGCGGTAAGAAGTTCGCCGGGTTAGCTAGTTCATATTAAAAGTTTTAGAAGTTGCACTTTTATGTGTGGAGCACATTTCATTTTTTTTTTTTTTTTTGTAAATTACGTCCTCCAACGTTAAGTCATATCGGACGATGAATGGAATAGTTGAAATGATGCACAAATGAGCCCAGGATTCATAGAGCTTAGAGTTACCCGACATTCGTCTTTCAGGATAAGGGAAACTCCGGAAAAAACCCTATCCAGATATTTTAGTTAATTGATGGAAATTAATAATTTCTCCACACTAGCCGTACCTACCGGTTCAAATCCCGGCCATGGCATGGAATTTTTCATGTTGACTCTATCCATCAAAATTCTTAGCCGAACCATCAATTAACTAAAATAATAAGAGTTAAATGATGAAGCCTGGGACTCAAGTACTTACGATAGTAAGTCACCACAAACGGTGTATCTCGGATGTGAGAGCCCCTAGTGATCTACCGGGGAAATATATGGGTCAACTGGAGAATTTAATGTCAGGACGGCACGTTGGCCATGGTATCTCAACGGTAAAGAGCGACTGGACGGAAACCAGGAGATCCGTCGTTCAAATCCCGGCCATGGCATTGAATTTTTCATGTTGACTCTATCCATAAAAAATCTTAGCCTATATACGGCTAGTGTGGAGAAATTATTAATTTCCATCAATTACCTAAAATAATAACAGTTAAATGAAGAAGCCTACGGCTCAAGTACTTAGGATAGTAAGTCGCCACAAACGGTGTATCTCGGATGCGAGAGCCCCTAGTGGTCTACCGGGGAAATGTATTTGTCAAATGGAGAATTTAATGTCAGGACGGCACGTTAGCCATGGTATCTCAACGGTAAAGAGCGACTAGACGGAACCAGATCAGTGGTTCAAATCCCGGCCAAGGCATTGAATTTTTCATGTTGACTCTATCTTATCCAGATATCTCACCCTGACCGAGATTCGAATTGGGGACCTCTTGAACGTGAGGCAGACACGCTACCACCACGCTACCGAGGCGGGCCATTTTTTTTTTTTTTTTTTTTTTTTTTTTGTAATTTACGTCCTCCAACGTTGTCATATCGGACGATGAATGGAATGGGTGAAATGATGCACAAATGAGCCCAGGATTCATAGAGCTTACGGTTACCCGACATTCGTCTTTCACGATAAGGGAAAACCCCGGAAAAACCTTATCCAGGTAACTCACCCTGGCCGAGATTCGAACTGGGGACCTTTTGAACGTGAAACAGACACGCTACCGAGGCGGGCGATATGATCTTATGATGAGGTATCATGCTTTATTGACTGTAGTCGAGTTCAATGCTACCCCGCTTCCATCCAGTAGCAATCTTTTCATATCTAACTAGCCAATCAGAGAGATCAGAGTACCTTCCCCACGTGAAGTAAATCATGTGACGAGCTGGTTTCGCCTTACTGTTGTGAAGACTTTACTTGTGGTTTCAATCTAATTTTAAAATGGGTTATAAACATTTGAATCAGCCTTATTTTATTTAAGAAGTCAATTGTCTATTCACTGATATGGAAACTTGTGTGGGAACGTTAGGAACGTGGCTGCGTTGCGCGTGCTGCTATGTGCTTTCCGTCAATATTTCTTCGGAGGTTCGATATATGATTAAGTCTAGCTTTAGTGAAGCGCAGCATTTGTCTTTCGTTTTGAATTCCTGTTCCTACCATAAAGGATGTCAATGCCATTATCAAATTTTATCGCCCTTTGTATTCTCTCAACTCATCCCTTTCTCCGGAGATTTAGTAAGCGCCGTTAGTTTAGCGTGGCCACAATGTTGAAGGCTCTTTCGTTTCTTATTCTTACTCGTATCATCTTGCGTGTTTTCTTTTCACTTTTAACGCCAAACGCGTATGTCATGTAGGCTAATTGCAAGCAGACTCAATGTAATACGAGAGCAACCACAGACAGAAGTCTTTTTACCACGTGAAGGAAGTGGGAAACCAAAGGTCTTCATGTTAAGCTTGAGCAAGATGACAAAAAAACACTTGTTCAAGTCACACTATAATGTCAGACAAGCACTGTGTTACGTAATGTTTGGTTAGTCCAACAGCTGATGTACACCATTAGTTGACTCTTTTTTTGGGCATCTCGAGTGTTGTGGTAAACATACGTTTAGTGCCACTCTGTCTTCACCAAGTCGTTCTTCACTGCGGATTTGCTCTTATTAGAACACATCTTCAAGACGTCGACACGATGTGCCTTAACAGTATTTACGCTGCCTTTAAAACATCGTTTGTGTTTTTTTTTCTGTTTGCACCTACCTACATAAGAGGGTTGTTCAACAAAGAATGATCACAATTCTTTTTTGACAACGTACCTTTACTCATCCTCATAATTTTGATGGTCCTTCTCAAAATAGTCTCCCTTGAATGCGATGCACTTGTTCCAGCGTTTCTGCCAGTCTTCAAAGACATGTTGGAAACCGTTTTTGAGAGATCCTTCAAAATCGCCTCCGCAGCCTTCAAAACTGCTTCTGATGATCGATAATGCCTCCCAAGAAGGCGTTTCTTCAAGTTAGGGAATAGAAAAAAGCCATATGGGGCTAAATCCAGACTATAGGGAGGGTGAGGGATGCACCTCACGTTGATTTTTGCAAGATATTCAGCAACAACATTGGCAATATGCGGCCGCGCATTATCGTAGTGCAGCATCCAGCCTGCTTCACGGAAATGTGATCTGTTGCGCCTGATATGGACTTGCAATGTTTACAGGATATCCCTGTAGTATTGTCCAGTTACTGATGTGTGTGTGGAGGTACAACATGCTGATAAACTATTCCATGAATAACAAAGAATGAGATGACCAAAACCTTCCCAGCAGAAGCAACCACTTTTACTTTTTGGGGGGTTGTTGATGAAGGAGATTTCCACACTGAGCTTTGCTGTTTGCTCTCAGGATCACAATGATGCAGCCAAGTTTCATCAGCAGTGATTACGTTTGAAAGAAACTCCGGATCTTCCTCTAACATCAACTGTAACTGCATGTTACCTGCATTGCAGCGGTAGGCGATACTGAACATATCTGAACTTGCCTGGTTCTCACAGGCGGGAACCAGGAGTACCAAAAATGAAACTACTACGGCGTGTTTGCTTTACATTAAGCTAACAGAATATAATAAGATTGAATTTCGGAGCAAAAAATTAAGACCGTAAAAAAATTATGATCATTCCTTATTGAACAGCCCTCGTATAGTAAGTAGAGGAAGTATTGTTTACACCCGAAACTTTGGTGCCGAAATTTCACCGAAAACACATGTTTTGAGGACCCCTGACTCGTTTTGTAGTAATTTACGTCCTCCAACGTCAAGTCATATCGGACGATGAATGAAATGGGTGATATGATTCTCAAATAAACCCGGGGTCCATAAAGCTTAGAATTAACCGACATTCGTCTTTAAGGATAAGGGAAAACCCCGGAAAGAACCTTATCCAGGTTAACTCACCCTGACCGAGATTGGAACTTGGGGCCTCTTGAACGTGAGGCAGACATGCTACCACCACGCTACCGAGGCGGGCTACCCCTGACTCATGACCAGTTTTAGAAAAAGACCTTTCGGTCCATGAAGCTTGTAACTCCAAAGTGATAAGTTCGCTGAACACCAAACGTTCTAGGAAATTCTTCCCACCCATATCTACGCATCATATGGAAACTGTTTCAAAAATAGCCCTTTCTATATTTTCATTAAAGTAACATGTTTAAAATATTTTCAAGAAAAATTAAATGCATATGTTAATTGTATATTCTTGAAACAGCCTTTGAAGTCTTCATTCCAGATGAATTTTAGACAGGTAAGCCATGGGAGACAGAAAAAGAAATTTGTACACAAAAAGGTAAATATTGTTTATGTAAGGTGCAGATTTATGAAGTAAACTATTTCCAACGCATTCCTTGTTATTAGTTTGCATTTTTCAGCACCTTTACCTCAAATGGGAAGGCACTAGTCAGTTTTTATCCCTGGTCAGGCAAAGAGATCAGTATTTATAAGCTAACATATAGCGACCAGCTCTTAAAAATTTTAGCTATCGCTTACAGCCTACTGTATTCTCCATTTCTATTGTGTCTACAAGGAACCCTACAATGAAACAATTTATAGAAACGTTTAGCTCGATTAAAATGAACTAAACAAAAGAATAAGAGTTTGTAAGAATTCTTTGTATAAGAGCGAGAAGAAAAGATTATATGACTGCGCACAATCTACTTTTTCTGTAGCTACTTCAAAGTGGAAGGAACTTAAAGCAATTACATAGCAACTCCGAGAATGTCTAGCTATCGCTTAAGTATATTTAAAAAGATTAAAATTAAACCACTGGCGTGACAGCCCTGAGAGAGCCCAGGGCTACCAACTAGACTGCCGACCTCACGCCCACTTACGCACGTCAGAGATGAGCGAGCATCTAACCGATACGGGGAGATGTGGTCAGCATCACGACATGCCCCAGCAGGGCGTTGGTTTTCATGACCAGGGTCGCTTAGCTAGCGTAAGCTCCTCACTTTCCTCACGATGCGAGTGGACCCGGCCCTACACCCGGGACCTAAAATCTACAACCTAGGGTGGGATCGAACCTGCACCGCTTTCCGTGGCCAGGAACCAAGGCATGCTGCTTGTAGGCCACTACACCACGGCGTAGGACCGGCTAAGCATATTAGGTATGTTTATTTATTCTCATTGTATCTAGAAGAAAATAGTATGTATTATCATTATTTCTACTCATGATTATCTGGTTTAAGGGAAGTAGATAAAAGCAGGGAAAGAAATTTCAACAATAATGACTTAAATTTGTAGATAAAGTGATCTCATTGTAACATCATATTTATAACTTTCTGAAACTTATATCTAGAATAAATGTTGCATTCCATTGACAAATTTGACTTCCGCATTTCATAGGAAATACACATAACTTTGAGGGCTGCTGGCCCCACAAAAGTTAAAATATCTCCATAGCAAAATATCCAAAAAAATAGCCATTTATTCCCGCCTCGATAGCGTGGTGGTAGCGTGTCTGCCTCGCATTCAACAGGTCCTGAGTTCGAATCTCGGTCACGGTGAGTTACCTGGATGAGGTTTTTCCGGGATTTTCCCTTATCCTGAAAGACGTATGTAGGGTAACTCTTAGCTATATGGAACCTGGACCCATTTGAGCATCATTTCGCTCATTTCATTCATCGTCCGATATGACCTAACGTTGGATTACGTAAATTACAAAAAACAAAAAAAAAACAAAAAAACAAAAAATCAATTTATATATAGCCCATGAACAGTGTACCTGTAAAACGACTAGTCGCTTAGGTGCCAATCTTGTTATTTGACTCCAGTAGATTCTGAGTATCCTATACGTAAATTTAAAAGAAAAAAGCCTACGAAATGGAACACTTCTTGAAGTGTTTCATTTTCTCAAAAAATGCCACTAATGATTTCGAATAAAGAACCATATGTTTAGAATATACAGGACGATTGCGAGTAAAATATATATCTTGATGTTGCGATAAAATCTTTGTGAAGTCTTCTTCATTCCGAACGACCCTTGTATAAAGGTAGACATAGATAATCTTGCTTAGCAAGAAGTGCATCACCTCGTATAAGCACACATTTTTTGTCAAATATATTGAATTATTTTATGGCGAGTTTGCCATTTCAACATGTTTTAAACTGTAAAATGATAATGATTTTAAAAAGTGGTAAGTTGTATTCCTTTATTGTCAGGTCATGCAAAATGAAAGAATTTATCAGCATCTACCTTCATCTGTTTGACTATCGCTTCGGCCTCCTGCATTCTTCACGTACCATAGTTAAATTTGTAGTGCAGCAATGTATATGGTAGAGGTATAAATACACATTTTTAAGAGTAGGTCGTTAGAGATGATGTAGCCTAATGCGTAAATCTGTACATTTTGTGTAGACCACAATAGCTTGTAAAATGGGATGGATATAACATGATTTGATTGAAAGGTTAGGACATGTCACGGTTTGTTTGAATGCGAAATGGACCTGTCTTTGTTTGAATGAAATAAATATTTTGGCATTTAAATCACATACAGTTTTCATTGCAAGTACACTTATGCACTTTGATAAATATCTGGTAAACAGAACGTAAAGGGAACGGAAGTAATTTAGTAAAGCCGATTTCGATTCTTGTCGGAGTGCCTAAAGAA
Organism: Mantis religiosa; assembly: GCA_030765055.1. NCBI lineage: Eukaryota > Metazoa > Arthropoda > Insecta > Mantodea > Mantidae > Mantis > Mantis religiosa. Next base: position 406,948,922 of record CM060950.1, read on the forward strand.
GAAAACAATAGAAATAATATAAATCAGGTCAGGAAACAAGATAGGGATTGAACAGAGGAAGAAAAACCCAGTTGAAGATAATTGCGTTCATATTACATAAGAGAACCAACAATGCACTGACAGTGTGGGCTTTAATTGTTAGCTATTCTGTTAAATGGGCTTTCATTGTTGTATTTAATTTAGTCGTAATTACTTCTCTGTAGGTTTATACGTTCTATTAAAATCAAATATCTCACCTAATATGATTAAATATTATAGGGCTCATTTAAATTTAAAAAAGCATAATACATTTATGCCTTAATAATGCATTCCAAGCCAAAATTTGGTATATTAAAGTTTAGCTTAATTTACCTTTCCATTTTATCAGTTTCACGTGCCGATGGATTTTTCTTTCTTTTCCTGGACCCTTCGGAAACATCACCAAATGAAACTTTTATTATTAGCACTTAAAAATATACTAGAAAGTCCAGAAGGCAACAGCAGAAGCACTAACGTGTTTGAAGCTCACAACGCACTGGCAGACACCTTGGCAACTAATAACAGTGTTGCCACAAGCATAAACGAAAAATTAACTAAATTGGACATGACAGGTTTTGAAGGAACTGCCATGGTTAACTTGGTTTATAAACATTGTTGGACACGACAGACTGTGAAGGAAAAGCACTACTTTAAGACGCCGTTTCTCAGGGACTCGATTGGTTTTAAATGAAATTAGACATGGGAACATGTGAAACCAATGCAAAACAAGGCGATTTCATATGTAACTCCTTTTTCATTTGTGGTGGACATGTCAGGTTTTGAATGTTTGCTCCTCTTCTAAACTCTGTTTCATATAACCATGCCCCGCTGACATTTATCACTCCGCGTGCAACTACCTTCCCGCTCATCCTAATTGGCTAATGCTTTCGCGCCATAGGCCACAGGCGATGCCTTCCCGTCACATTGAAACTTACAGTAAACGTCATAATAATTGCCAGGAAGATAGATAAAATACATATAAGAATATGAAGGCATGCAAAAATAATGAAATTTACAATGAAACTGAGCAAGTTGAAACTGAATGAACGAGCAATGAAACTGGAACAAGTTTATAATGAGGAGAACGGTCGCCGATATGACCTTAGCAGTTAAAAGCGGGGTATAAATGGAACAAGCAAAAAAAAAAAGTTTATAATGAAAGGCCTTCGGCCTTATCCACTGGGATTTTTTAAAGCAGTACACATACCTTGCAAAAATGCTTGTCTTTCAGTCTTAAAAGTCGTGTCACGCCATACTTGTGTGCCCTTCACTCACCCAAGTCTCGGTAAGGTAATATATTTTGCGACTTGTACCTCGGTACAGTCTAATTGTCCTTAAATAACGTCTTCGCCACACAGCAATATCGTCCCTCGAGTGGTAAGTTTTCCTGTTGTCTCAATTTCACGTCACGATGTTCCTACGAACCTAACACTCACACCTGTAAGTTCAGAGCACAGCTGTTCGACTTCTTTCACTGACAAAGACGGATTCTTCTCTGTGAGTGCATTAAACACATGCACCACAATTATTTTTTCACCGCTTTGTAAAGGCTTTGCCTTGCGATGCTTCAACGAAAAACTGGCGGTAGACTCTGCCATTATATATAATAAGTACACGCGCAGTAAACGAGCAATAAAATAATTTAGCTCTCGCACTCGGCACAACACACCTTCGAATGGTGACATATGACTAATCTAGTTCAAAACAAGGTCAGTGATAAAAGTCATATAAACAAATATGTCATCACTACCGCTAAATCACGTGCTATCGTGCCATGTACTTGAGAGCAAAGGGACCTCCTCTTTACTTCGTTTAAGAATTAACATGCATTTCAGATAAATCAACTCTGTTGCGTAATATATTTCATTAAAACAGTTACGAAAATATAAATTGACAATTCTCTTCCAATTTATAAAGATATATCACCATGTTAAATAACGAAGTAATTTTTACCGCACAACAGTCTATACTACAATAGCAGCCAATGAGAGGTGATAAGGTCATGTGAACGTTAAGAGATACTGGGCAAGCTTACGTGAAACAAGGATTGATACATTCTAGGTTTCTAGACACTATAGAAATCTCGCGCCCTCGCAGCAGTTGCTTGCCAAGTCTCGAACAAAGAACCTTAGGTAGTGATCGGGATCTCACCATTCAACTGTTTGTCAACGGAAGGTACAGTCACGATTGCTGTAACAATTAACTACACTGAACCTGTCGCCGAGCCAAAATACGTCTCTGTTGTTTACTGCAGCACGAGGAAGTCTTGTCAGGATTTGATGTCGAGAAGCTGGTGCAGGTTCCTGAGGGATCAAGCTATCCCCAGGGGGGAGACAGGAAATCCCTGCTGCTCTTTTAGACACAAGAAGGAGTAAAATACATTATGCACACACAAAGAAACACTCTCCCAAGTTTTCAGAGGGTATAACAAAACTTGTCACCAAGGAAACAACAAAGTAATGCTCTTATTATTCACCTGCTATATATGAGAGGTTGTCATGGTAACCAAGTCCGGAAGTATGTGGCTACATATTTTCAACTGTTCTTCCTTCTGGCGTAGAGTAAACAGGGTCAACTTGCCTATGACTCGGACCACAGATCGCGAGTTCGATACCTGTAACCAATTTCGCAGACTCGTGTTTTCTTTGGGGGGGGGGGGGAGTGCTGGGAAGGTTCATTACACCCTCCGCATGTGCTGTCCTTACATTTTACCTCCATTATCGTTTCACTTCACTTTCATTTAGCTCTTTCAGCATTGGCCATGTCCACAGTGTTTCGGCCACTCCATGGCACGGGTTCAAGCCCCGTGAAGGGTGTGTGCAATTGTAGAGTGAACCAGACGCCAGTGGGAGGATTCAATCAATGCATGATAGAGAACCCGCCCTCTGTTACTGCGAGGCTCCTGAAACCGCCACCCTTTGTCTCCTTTCATGTCATGCCTTCCTCCCCGGGCACGCCCCTCAGGGGACACAGGTACAAACCACCACATCGCCATAGTGCAGAAGTCGCTGTCTCTCCACATTACCTTAATTTATCTAATACACATAAATTACTGTATGGAACCTAAAATTTCGAAGTCAGATATCAGTACTGTAGGGGAGGGAATCCGTCCCCTTCAGCTGCTGTGGTGCGAGTGCTGCGGACCCTTAGCACTCGTAGTACCTCTGACGTTACTAGAGGAACCTCGGGCCGAACTACCGAGCCCCTCCCGTCGGGGAGTTGTTCGGATTGGGTTGGACTCGACAGGGCAGTGTGTTCCCGACACCCACGGGGAATTGGGTACCTCCGGCCAGGCTACGTCCGCCCGGAGGGGGTAGAGGGTTCCTCATAAGTCCCGGGTACTAGCCTGCAGAGCTAGTAGAAGGTGTGCTAGATCACCAGGTGGCCCCACCAAGATTTTCGGTAGTCTTCCCTGCAGGGTTGACGCGCGTAAGTGGCGTATCCACTTCCACCCGTCTTGACGTTGTAGTCGATGGGGGGGGGGTTAGATTCAAGGTATTACCCCATGGAAAGACCCCCGGTGTTCTCCATCGCTCCCGGGTAGAAGGAGACACGCGTCCTTGGTCCTACGTATTCAGGACTAATGAGAGTAGAACCTCTGCACCTAAATAAATAAATCAGATATCAGTAAAAACGCCATTTTTTACCACAACATCAAAGTACCCTGGTTAGGTCTCTAAGGGATTATGACGCCAGAAGCTGCCACTTCAGGCGACACGGAGTACCCCTTATGGCAAGCGGGCACCCGAGATAACACCGGAGGAATTCCAAACAACTGCATAAATTGAGCTCCACATAACCCTATTAAGAGTGAATTGAATTTAGTTACTATTCATACCAAGGTATACTGAATATTGCGTCCTATTATATAATTATCGAGTGGCAAACTGCACCCTCTTTCACGCTTCCTATCTAAACCTAAACAAACTAAATATAAAACTCATGCTAATTCCTACCTGCAGTTCAACCCTATTCAGGTTGGGCAAGCAGGAAAATCATTCAGCCTTGCCAGGAGCTACGGACAGACGGACTGACGGACGGACAGACAGACAGACGCGACAAGAAGATTTTCAAGAAAATTCCTCTCATGAAACCATCCTTTATATAACCGTATTTCTGTTATCTCTTATTTTATCAAAATAGTTAAGCTGTTTTCTTAAAATTACGGACACTTAAGCTGTTTGTATAAGAAATAAAATTTTGAACTTTATATTCTTATATAGCCAATAAACTCCTTCATGTGGAAGGAACTTTTAACGGAAGCTTACTATAAGGAAATTGCAGGGCTTTTCAAGAATAAAGCAACAGCTTTTCTAGATATTGTGACTTTGTGGGTTCTAGAATTAAGAGACCAATTTGCCGAAATTCTAAATGTTCTTTATTTGTGTAGAAATACACTGCGTAGCAGGAGGATTACATCACATATCACAACACAACCTACCAAGATCGATGACAATAACAATCAGCTCTCGTTACACAGCATTTGTTCACAGCTGTTTACTGTTTACTCACAACTCTCTGATGTTCTCCGCTTACCTCTCCCGCGACTGTTTTACAACTTGCAACTCCTCTTTAAATACCTCACTGATAATTTCTAGATTATTCAAAAATAAACCAGAACCCAAACAGTCTCTGTCAGTCAAGAAGTAACTAGAAATTTCCATTTATCTCAGTTTGTTTGTTTCGGCAGACCTTTATTTGCATGTTATCTTTGTCTTGCAGGTTCTTGGTTTTCACACTGCCCGCCCATCAGTTCCTTTTGTGTAAACAAGCCGCGCGATCGTAGATATGGGTTCACGACAATATTCTTTCAGCTACAATATTGGCCACGCTTTTTAACTGCTAGCTGTATTTAGGTTTTTCATACAATGCCATTAATAGAGTATGAATTTTCAAGGCTAACACACAACCTACGGGTTTAGTCATTTAACTATCGATTCATTTTCCACGATTCCAAGTGCATCTAGAAGGAGATGAGTAATGAATAATTTATTCACAGATTTATCTCGATTAGACCGAAGTAAATAAAAATTAAGCTCTCTTAGGAAGGGTTTGTAGGAGCTATGTAAAAATATGGTGTGTAGAGCAAGTCTGTACTGTCTTGACTCCTTGGGTGGGGCGCCCTCTGTCTCCTCTTGCCTCATCTTTCCTCCCAGGGATACCTCATTTACCATGTGGTAAATCATCATTTACTTCACTGACATACTGCTCGTCTCTGAAGCGAGGAGATACAGTGTCTGCCTCACGTTCAAGCAGTTTTGAGCTCGTATCTCGATCAGGGACAGTTATTTGGACAAGTTCTTTCCGGGGTGTTCCTTTATCCTAGAAGAGAAATGTTGCGAGCTCTATGGGCGATGGTCTCATTTGAACATCATTTCATTTACTGCCTTCATAGTCCGATATGACTTAAACGTTGGAGGACGTAAATTAAAAAAAAAAAATTGCTTCCATAAATTTACAAGATGGTTGCGTTATGATTACAAAAAAAATCGCCAACTTCTGAAAACGGAAATAGAACTAAACAAGTACAGGAATAATGGCGTGCTCCCTACACCCGCTTTTAAGAACCCGTATGGAAGATGATGACAGGGCGATATCGAGTAGCTCCAGACTAACAGTGATTTTTCAATGACGTGGAAACCGTTTCTCCAGAGATTGTTAACTTGCGTGAGGTTGGCAAGACTGTGACAAATCAAGCGGAAGTCCTGCACCGGCGCCGTCTCAGACACAAGTTGAGAACAACGTTCCGTCCGCCATTTTGGACAGCAAACACCCTTCCCCCTTCTTCAGTTACATTACCGCGATGATTGTTTCTCCCATTCCTTCATTTCCTGAATAGTTCACAATAACTTCCTCACCAACAGAGCTACAAATACTGTTTCCATAGCAACCCGATCGAAATATAAGGTGCGATTCTCTACTTGCTACCATGTCTAATCCCCGCTCTGGGAGTTATACAGCTTCACACTGGACACAGTACTTAGAATATCGTCAAGCAACTACAAGTAGCTTATACGTGGGGAGAATCATATAGACCTATTATTTTCTTTGCTATGACATAACTGGTTGTTAAATTTAATCTTAAAGCGTTTTATTTGGGAAGTTCAAGAGTGTGTTCTTTTTTTTAATTTACCGTCTCTAACGTTGTCATACAGGGAGATGAATGAAAAGAGTGAAATGATGCTTAAATAAACCCAGGATCCATACAGGTCAGAGTAACCAGATAGAGGAAGCCCCCGGGAAAACCTTATCCAGATAACTTACTCTGACCGAGATTCCAATTGTGGGCCCTTTGAGCGTGAGGCAGACACACTAACACCGTGCTACAGAGGTGGGCAGGAGGGTCAGTTGCTTGCACTTCCCGAGCTACCAAAAGTACTGAGGCTACTTTTATCATCATCATCATCATCATCATCATCATCATCATCATCATCATCATCATCATCATCATTAGGCCTAGCCATGGCTGAGTGGTTAGACCCAGGGGTGGCCGGTCAGGCATTGTATTGATGGTGCCATCAATAAATGAATAAATAAATAAACAAATAAATAAATAAGAGTTGTTAAAATATAAATATGTGTACCAATTTCGAACGATTTAAATAATCTTATCAATAATCCATCCTATTTTGTAATATACTGTACCAAACAGAACGTACAGGGAAATGGAAATAGATATTTATTACATCCGTACTCTTGTTTCGCACAGGTGTAACGTGTACAGTAAAAGTTTGATAATACAGTTCATGGAGAATGTGATACGAAGCGTTCTTCTACCCTGAAAGAGTCCACCAGATAAGGAATGATATAAAATGATATTGGAGATGAAGTTCGGGTGATGTAATTCATCTGACCAGTATTCGCCTGGAACGTGCAAAAAAAAAAAAAAAAAAAAAAAAAAAAAAAAACATGGGTCTTGTAGGTTGGCCACGGTAACCGAACCTGGACCTCCCGATGCGGGCCACAGACAAACCCGCCTGAGCTCGGTAGTTGGGAAATAGTGAAAACATTTCAAGGATGATAGCACGGGTATCCAAGATGAGCACCGCAGCGGTCGCTCTCGAACTGCCTCCGCGAAACTAAACAAGAAAAGGGTTGTGAGCGTATTAGAGAAGATAGGCGTGAAACTGTGGATGAAATCACTTCAAAATATGTTATAGCTCTTAGTTCAGTGCAAGAAATGCTTTAAAGTTTGGGTTACCGAGGTTACTAGGTCCCACGCTTAATGACCTAAGGCCAGAAACTTCAGACATAAACTATCACCCAAAATTTTCTTTGGAGATTTCAAAACAAAGGTGATTATATTTCGATGAGTATCTTGACATGCAATGAAAACTGATTCCATAATTACGAGCCTGAAACAAAACACCAACGAGTCTTTTATCGTATTGTTTAAACGTTTTAGAAAAAAATTAAAGAGTAAAATGATCTAAAAACTTAAAACTTCTAAAATTTGATTGACCTTCATGGGTATAATCTCCTCGTTCACTATTTTCATATGCTTCTACTAGCTTTTTATTTTCCACAAGCATGCCATTTAAATCAAATATATATCTTTAAATCTTTACGTATATGTTTATTTCCTATTTGCTCTCTTCTTGAACATCGGTTAACAGTCCACAGAAATCTCACGGCGCTTGAGTCCTGTCCTGGTACAACTCGGTCCTGTATTACAAAACTGGTACTGCCAACTTGTGGAATTTCATTGTTGTCGCTTTTGCATTTTATGTTTTAGAATTGTATCAGTTATTCCAAAACTTAGTTGAAATGAATTTCTTAAATGCTCTCTATACTCATTGTTTGTATCAATACCTATGTCACATCTTAAGTGGGAAACCTGTTCTTTCTATTCTTTTAAATGACAGAGTATTTCTCGTAGTGTGCCCTTATTTTGGTTTTCATTTGTTATAAGTTTAATTTATACTTAAAGTAAGACCTGAAGCTTTCCTGGCGACGAATACGCTCACTTTCTTCTAGGGCAGCCAGCGAGGTGAAAAGATGATTAGATATCAACGTTTCGGGAGTGTACATCTCTCCCATCTTCAGGATATTTATAAAATGTTATAGCCACAAAATGAAATACTGAATATAACACAACTATAAACAAAGTCAAAACACTATCAAAACTCGCATTACTGAACAAAAGACTGTTTTCATTAAATTAAATGCCAGGTCAGGAGATGGCGTGAGTATGGTAAATTGTGTCAAAGAAACGTAACTACTTAACTTGATTATCAAGCTGTAATGATATTTGCTTCTTAATTCGATGGATTTCCATTTTAAGGCCGGTTTCCAAGAGGAGCTGAACTGAAATTCAGCATCACGATTAAGCTTGCTCCTTTCAGAGGAAATCGCCAAAGCCTCCTTAATTCTCCGCTCCCAGTAACTGTTGCATTTTGCCAAGATGGTCGTCTCCCGAAAATTGGCGCTATGGTCGTTAACAAAACAATGCTCCACCAGCCCAGACTTCTCAGGCCTAAAAACTAAAACATAGTTTTATTTTAGTTCTATCTAAAACTTAGCATTTTTTACATGACTGTACATGTTGGCTGAAAATATAAATCCAATTGGTCCCACTGTGTAGATCTGCCATTTTGTGTTCCAGTGCTATTATCAACTGATGCATGTTGTTCCTTCAGGGGCGTGTTTAAAGTCGTGTGTGAATGTATGCTAATAATTAGAAGTTTGAAAACTCGTCTAAAATTGCTACTGCAGCCTCTGTGTGTGGGTATGATGTCTTTGGAATCCACATGCATAGTGATTGCTTTCTGTCCCGTACAACACTTTTGACCTTAGTTGTCTACCCCTCCTCCATAAACTGTTCTGCAGGTTATTCATTAGCAGGCGTTTAAGAACGGCATAAGTCACATATGTCGCTTAGCCCGTTGCATAAATTAAAAAAATAAATGGGGGCAGGGGACTCACCTGGTATAAAATCTCTGTATTAAATTTAAGAAATCATCTCTAATTATTAGATAATTCATGGAACACATTTATTTTCTTTGGAGGATTACTGTGAGGTATATCAATAGAGGTCATATATGGATCATAACATAATGATATACCTGTTTAATTATTAATGTTTTTGTACGTGCCCATAAATTTTTGTTGAATCACCATGAAAAGGAAAATAACAGTATATTGCGAATACCATAACTAGACCGCGAACAAAATGCAGCTCTTGGCTTATCAGAACCCGAGTTCGAATCTCGGTCAGGGTGAGATACCTGGATAAGTTTTTTTCGGGGTTTTCCCTTATCCTTATAGACGAATGTCGGGTAACTCTAAGCTCCATATACCCCGGACTCATTTGAGCATCATTTCACCCATTTCATTCATCGTCCGATATGACTTAACGTTGGAGGACATAACTTAAAAAAAAAAAATCACTGGAGTCCTCTAGCTTTCCCCCTCTATCGTCATATTAGGTTGCCTCTCGTCCACCGTGCCGGCTGCACTGGTTATCTGCTTAACTCGCTTTCGCATTCACTGTTACATTCACTCTTTGCATTTACTGCCGAATCACTGCTTTGTTTCTCAGAAACTATGATTCTGTCTACTTGTTGATCGATTGTGAGGTCATGTGCGAGGTAATTATTTTCTGTTAACTTTGAAAATCAAAACAGCATTAAAATGCACACATTTCGTATTGTTTGCGCTCAGTCGCATCCAGGAACGGAGGGGTGGGAGTCACGTGATGCTTGGATGGCATAGAAGGGGAGGAGGCTCTCCTTGCGCATGCGCACGCCGACCGCAGTTAGCGGTCTACCTATAATATGGTAAGCATTTTATACGGAACAAGGACTTAAAAACTGAGGCGCTTGCGCCGAAATTCCGTTATATGCTTACCACATAAGTATTGCTTACTAGTTTTTGCACTATGTGTATTTATATAATTGTAAAAATTGTAATAGCATAATAAATATTTCAAAATAAACGCTTTTTACTTACCGCAATACTGCGGGAATGTCAACTTACGATGCATAACAACAATAACGGTAAGTATGGAACATTAATTACATAGTGCAAAAAGCTTTAATATTTCTGTATCTTCTCCTGTTGGTTTCCGAATATTAGTAAACTATTGTGCAATAGTATTTTCCACGTTACGCGTAACATACGCGTATCATATATTATTTTTCTTGGATCGATTTTTTTTTTTGTAGTTTACGTCCTCCAACGTCATATCGGACGATGAATGGAATGGGTGAAATTGTGCTCAAATGAGCCCAGTGTCCATAGAGCTTAGAGTTACCTGACATTCGTATTTCAGGATAAGGGAAAACCCCGGAAAAACTTTATCCAAGTAACTCACACTGACCGAGATTCGAACTCGAGACCTCTTGAATGTGAGGCAGACACGCTACCACCACGATACCGAGGCGGGCCTTGGATCGATTATAATTATGTTAATTGTAATATTACCTACATTTCTTAGCTACTTATTAAGAGCTAGTTAAAGTATCAAAATGCCTGGCCTTAAGAACAGTGCTCGTGAGTGCCTGTTTTGTGGCCAAGTGTTAGCAAGTTGTTTTGACGTTTTCTTTGTGCTTTTTAGGAGAACTATATTTATTGTGCTTACATTGTTTTTAATCGGTCAAATTTATTCTATGGAAAATGAAGTATGGGTGCATCAGTAAAATGGTGGGTACAACATACGAAGCAGTCGCAACAGGCTTAAAGGTCTACAGCTTGAGAAGGAAGAAGAAGCAGGATTCAGAGGTTGCCATTATCGTGGAAAACTTAAGCCGGAAATAGAACAAGTAGAAGGTACAATAGAACTTCTGCTGAAAGCAAAAGTCGATTGAATGGGAGTAGGTTGACGCTCGTTAATCGGTTATTTTTCCTTGGTATGCAATATTGAAATTACAATGATGCACGATTTAAATCATATTAACATCGTATAGACAGGTGAAAGACTAAACGTGTAAAAATATTAATAAAAAGAATAATTTGCCCTAGATATAACAATAAAATATGAGTACGTTTTAAGCAGCACCTTTATCATACAAAAAAAGAACAAAAGAAATGCATGGGTAAGTTTGGCTGAAACAAATGGAAGGCAAGTTCTGAAAAGAAGCGACCATCCAAAAACTCATATAAATGTTGGACATAATTAATCCGAGCACCTTTCAGCTAATTTATGGTTTCATTGGGGCTTTTTTCATCTAGTACAATCGATATTAATGAACAGTTTTAAAGCTTAGTATTGTCGTCGACCGCATTTGTTACGAGGAAACGCGGCCGACGCACACAGAGAGATAGTGCCCCGCGGAGATAAAGAGCTTGCCGAAACAGATAAAGATAGCGCGGAGATAAAAGGCTTGCCAAAACAGATAAAGATAGATAACTGGAAACTTTTAGTGACATCTTGTTTGATAAATAACATTCCACAACCGCCTGAAATCATGAATGGTGGTATAAAAGGAAGCCGCGGTTAGTTGGAGGACAGTCGAAAATAGAGTCGAAATGAGAGTTGTAATCGGAACTGGATCGTATTCCTGCAGTGCTTTGAAAGTGAACTCTTTGCTTGTGTGGGTGTGGAAGACGAACTTGAAGGCTGTATTGGTGTATGTTACGCAGTTCTGGTACTGTAAGGATTGACCAAACTGTGTTTCTACGGAAATAAAGAACATTCTAAATTTCTGCAACTAGGACTCTTAATTCTAGGAACCCAGAAAGTCACAGTATTTAAAAAGTAAACACCGATAGCTTGTTCTCCTGTATTCATTTCTTTATTCCTATGTATTTGATTCGACCAGAGATGTGGAAACCCCACTGTAATCTTTTTTTTTTTTTTCTTTTCTTTAGTTCTTTTTTTATTTTGTTCACTAATGCCAGTGGTTCTGAACAAAAATTAGGTAGTTCATCTGTTAACAACATCCTCAAATTGCAGTTAATATCCTACCGAATCCCCTTCTTACTTATAATTTTCCTTGGATAATTAAAATTAGCTTCCAAATTCACGCTTGTTGTTATTAGATAATAATTTAGAGACTGAAGATCTTGAAATAATTACAAAAGTATGTATTTGTTAGGGTGAAGTCAATAAAAATTTAGGATTTCACAACAAATACATTATTTCCTAAGGTAACATTTAATATAATTGGGATTCTTTTATAACCTTAAATATACGAGGAAAATGTAATTATAATTAAATAAATAATAATATCAAAAATACATAAACGTTTTTGAAATTAGAATTTTCTCTATCTACCATTTTAAAAATAACGTGCAGGGATAACTGCTTGAAATTGTTTACACACTTTGTATATCTATAGTAAAAATCTCTCCTTGCCAGGTTTTTATTCTTTATTCTATTGTTATTTTATAATTTGTTTCTAAAAGATGAACTAATAGTGACATCAAAATTTACTTACACTGAATTCGAGCGTTGTATAAGCTTTATAATTTTGACAATACTCATCCAGATCTGTTGCATAGTTGGCAAAGCATGAGCACATATATTTGAAAAATAAATTTTTGAGATATCAATTAGGTTACTATGACGAAAAAAAAAATCCAGAACACTGGTACTCCATAAAGCCCTAACAAGCCTTTTATGGCTTTCGTAGTAAGAAATCACCCCAGTAGTAAAATGACACAAGGCGAGGCAATTGAAAATGCTATAACATTTTTGACGTTTTCTGAAGAAATATCGAAATAACATATCGGAAATGTTCACTCTCTTCTCGGGCAGCTAGCGAGGTGAAAAGATGATTAGATATCAACGTTTTGGGAGTGTACATCTCTCCCATCATCAGGATATTTATAAAATGTTATAACCACAAATGAAATACTGCATATAACATGACTATAAACAAGACAAAACACTATCAAAATTAGCATTACTGTTTTACAGTCTTTTGTTCCGTAATGCGAACTCTGATAGTGTTTTGTCTTTGTTTGTTTATCCGGCTTTGTGTATTCGTCGCAAGGAAAGCTTCAGCTCTTAGTTTTATATCGGAAATGCGTTATTATTTAGACAATAAAATGAAAATAAAGCATAGGATATAAATTTTCATCATTTCGATTTACAATTACCTTTAATCTCGACTGAACTAACGAAAATCTAACAAAACACGTAACATTATTACATATTTTACGCAACAGATATTTTGTATATAGGGTAATAAGCTTATAATTTTAAGGCTAACATTTTGTCATAATTACTTGATAAAAATAAATTAAACTCTAACAAAAGTATTGAATTTATTTTCAGAAACGTATATGACATAAACGAAAAGTTCAGAAACGCGAATCCATTAAAATTCATGTCAACCCAAACCATCATTTTGCCATCTCTAGTTAGGAATAAGTGCCATGTGGTATCTGTTACCTGCAAAATAAAATAGAACAAACGTTTGATGCACAAACAGTCACGCAATAACTCTCGCCTATACAAATAAAGAATGGCCAACTATCCGGCTAGATTTGTTAGCTTGTTTGTTTTCATGTGCGCCAAATTTTCCCGTCAAAAGCCAAACTGTTAATGTTTGCAGACGTTGAATTAGTGTGCACAACATTTTTGAGCTGTCAGAACGAAATACTGGATCCAGGCATAAAGGAAATGAACTTCGTCAGTCTGGTAGTGTTCAAACTGCGGTTCGCATACCCCTGGAAACTTCAATGTGAGTTTCGCATTGAGAAGGTTCTAGATTCGATACCTAGTACACACCCACTCTAACCATGGGTAATTTCCCAAGTCGGCAAAGCGAATGCTAGAGTCTGCCTTCTAGCACCTCTCTCCCATGTGCACTCATTACGTCGCCCTTTTTCATGTTGCAGTACGATTCCAGGGCTGTATGTCTGTTGTTCGGTGCGGGCAGATGGCACAGAGACTTTCTATTGAGAACTTTTCTCTGCTCTACTAGAGGATGGCTGTTCGAGCATCTACTGGAAGTCAAGTTTCCCCGGTTTCTCGTGAAGTGGATCTCTAAGCCACCCTCCGGCGTTTTGGGCGGATCGCCGCCAAGCGCCTGACAGTCGGGTGGTCAAGCTAATGACTTGCTCTGCGCGTCTCTGCCGTTTACGTTATCCTTTGTTGCAGTCCACAGGTCTCTTACGGTTCCTTTATCTCATCCGTTCTTCCCTTGGAACGAATGAGATTCACAAAACGTTCACCTGCAAGAGGAGGTGCCAAGTGTCAGCTCCGTCACCTAATCAACTTCTATCTCTATAAGAAATTTAAAAACTAAAAATTATTATGAAAGGATAGAGCCAGACTGAAAAATTCAATGCCATAGCCGGGATTTGAACCACGGATCTTCTTGTTTCCGTCCAGCCGCTCTAACCATTTAAGCTACTGTGGCCAACGTGCCAACATGACATTAAATTCTCCAACTGACTTGTGTTTCTCCCGGTAAACCACTTAGGAGTTCTCATAAACACATGAGACAACTACCTTAATGGCGACTTTACTGTAAGTACTTTAAGGCCCGGGCTTTATAGTTCGGACCACTATTAGGTACAATTAATGGAAATTAATTGTTGTTTCACACTGGCCGCCTGTAGGACGTACTATGAATTATTAGTTACATATAATACGAATATCCCACATGAAATTTAATTATATTTAATGGGTACCCGGTTCATGCAGTGCAGAATTGAACACAACAACAAAAATGTTTGAAAAAAGAAACAAATCTTACTTTGAAGTATGTGGTAGTGAAAGTTTTTTTCCTGCATTTTATAAATTGAAGTTTAACCTTTTTACTACCTACTATCAGTGCTAGAGAAAATCCGTAATGCAAATAAAACCTCCGATATCCAGATTTCACCACAAATATATTTTTTGAGTTCCCTGGTAAAAAAAGAGCCTTTTTTGGAAAAAAAGGTATGGATGTGTGTACAACATAATTCTGAATATTGGAATAAATACGAAGCTTAATAATCAACTTCAGCACGATCCAAAAATGCAACACGAAAAATTTAAAATACTTCATTCTAAACTATATCAACCTTACATTTTAAGGCTGTCGTCATATTTTTATTTATTCAGATATGGCAATAAAGATTATGTAAACTATTCATTCTTCTACACTAGATGTGTGTAGGCGAAGATTTAGATTGGTAGAGGCAGATTGAATAATGCATTGCCATTGCCGGAATTTCAACTGCGGATCTTCCGGCCCACGACCGGTTGCTCTTAAGCATTGTGGTCATAGTTGCATAAAAGTAAATATAAAGCCTGGGACTTACGTACTTACAGCATAGTAAGTCGCCACAAACGGTACGTATGTCATTATATATGAGAACTCTTTGTGATTACCGGGAAACATACAAGACAGTTGGAGAATTTAATGTCATACTGGCATGTTGGCCATGGTAGCTCAATGTTTAAGAGCAACCGGACGCAGACCGGTAGATCCGTGGTTCAAATCTCGGCTATGGCATTGAATTTTTCAATCTGAATGCACCTATCCATTAACGATTATCATTCAAATAACCTACAAATAAAGGGTACATATATAGTGGCTTTTGAACAACCTGAAAACTGTCTGAATTATATTTACATAACTAGAAAACCAGAGGAGTTAAACAAAAACTCACTATACAGAAAATGTTTATCTCATTTTATATAGTAATTGTTATTGCAGTTTTAGTACTCCGTACATACTCTGATATGTCTAATCACCATTCATTTGTTCCTGTGATGTTCAACTAATATGGTATTTAAAAGCGAGCAAATGGTGGCTTGCTTTAAACACTTGAGTATCGCTGCTAAATAGCTACATACTACCCTTAAGGTTGTTCTTCTATTTCCTCATTCAAACGAGATAAATATTTGCAGAAGCAGTTTCTTTATACACTTCACTGTAGGTACAAGAAGGGTAGTGGAAACCGAATCAATATTCAGTTGTTTAAAAACGGGTTTTGGTATTCCGTACTCTTCACCTGACATCACGAGAAAGAACTGAATAGCGACCGCACGTTAAAAATTTAATCCAATAATAACGGATATCTTGGAAATGTTTCGTACTATAAAATGGTACAAGACGTACATTTTATTTTTCGTATATATATATTAGGATACTTCTTTCAAGAAAATAACCAATACAAAAGTACTCCGTGGAAAAGCAATTTGGTGATAAATTTCTTTGAATATTAATGTTGCACCTTTGGAGGATACTAAACTAAAATAACAAGGTTTGGCATATATAGCATCAGTTATTTAGGTGATTTCACATACACGGTCTGTTTACTCCCCCTTTCACGTACATAGTATGTAGAGAAAGTATCGCGGTCCACCAAAATTTCGATGGAAATATTCTACCATATTTTAGCTCATAAGGTCCCCCTGCCCATGATTTTTCATCACTAAAAATTATTTACCTATTAAACATTGTATAATTCCCTCTCTTGGTTTGTTCTTATTGGAGCGGCCTTCAAATGACTTGATAATGGGAAACAATCGACGTAGCAGTGCTTGTCACGGACAACAATGGACGTAGTGCTTGCCATTGTCACAACGTATCCTACAACTTAAAATTGAAATTGCAGATGTGTTTCTAAGACAGTTTGTTACAAGTCGTCATAATGTCCAAATATTAAAACTACACGGCAAAGTATAAATTAAATGTATTATTTTACGCCGATACAAACGGGAGAAAAGCTGCAGGAATACATTTCTCCATAGATTCTAATGGAATGGGGTATTGACAGAGACAAAAAGATAAACTCAGGGCTGCAAAGACAAGTTCCAAAACTTTCCGTGGGCCTATAACAGAAACATATCCTGTAACTGATAATGGTGTAATCGGTTATGTCAATGAACTTTGGAATGATTGTTATGCTGTCTCTTACGAAATGATGCTTATTCCTCTATTTTCGTTGTACCTCAAAGGTTATATGTAACAATATCATTTCTTCAAACGTTTCCCTTCCTTTCTGAATTCCTAGAAGTAAAACTCGCATAATTCCCTCCGCAGTGTTTTCAAGGAAATTTTTCGAGAAAAAGAGAGGGGTGAAGTATTACGCGGTAAAATACGTTTTTAGGAATACATGTTTAGCGATTCCCTCAAAAAGAAAACATTTTTAGAGAAAAGTAGGTGATTTTGTGTGTGCGTTGTGTGTGTGTGTGTGTGTGTGTGTGTGTGTGTGTGTGTGTGTGTGTGTGTGTGTGTGTGTGTGTGTGTGTGTGGACCCCAAAACACTTGGATGTTCTGTTAAATAGTGAACTTAGCGTTGAAGTTCAGTGTCTTTCAAGTATGCCTCACGAATGTTTTAAAAAAAAAATAAAGAAATTCCCAAACTTAACCTACTCATTCACGGTTGTCTTTTGCTTTGGAAATTTCATTTTCTACAAACCGTAGATCTTGGTAAAATACATTTATGTCCAATGCAATCTTCTGTAAAAATAAGTATGTACAAGATATTTCTAATTATTGATTTGAATTTTCAATATTCACACCTTTTCCAAATGGGAAGTCTTTTTTTTTTTGTTATCTTTCCATTGTTTTTACCTCTCTGTGTCATGTATGGAGAACAGAATTTGAAAGCCATCAGAAAGTGACCAGTTCATACAATGTATTACTACTCTTAAAACTTTAGTATTCTTAGGAATAGATATTTTTAAGAATGGGAAGAAAAAGTTATGTAGGTGTAAATATTAGATTTTGTAAATATAAACTTATGGATAACCACTACATCGATTGCTAGGGTGGAATAACATTTTTGCTCTTACGTAGGTGAAAGGTTTGTTAGGTTACAATGTAAATAATAACAACAACAACAATAATAATAATAATAATAATAATAATAATAATGATAATAATGATAATAATGATAATAATGATAATAATGATAATAATGATGATAATAATGATAATAATAATAATAATAATAATAATAATAATAATAATAATAATAATAATAATAATAATAATAATAATAATAATAATAATAATAATAATAATAATAATAATAATAATAATAATAATAATAATAATAATAATAATAATAATAATAATAATAATAATAATAATAATAATAATAATAATAATAATAATAATAATAATAATAATAATAATAATAATAATAATAATAATAATAATAATAATAATAATAATAATAATAATAATAATAATAATAATAATAATAATAATAATAATAATAATAATAATAATAATAATAATAATAATAATAATAATAATAATAATAATAATAATAATAATAATAATAATAATAATAATAATAATAATAATAATAATAGTAATAGTAGTAATAGTAATAATAGTGATAATAGTGATAATAGTGGTGATGATAATGATAATAGTGGTGATGATAATGATAATAATAATAATCATCTGTTAGAGAATGCCTTGACAATGATGCCATTATAAACCTGACATCAATTACCTTGGTAATAACAAGGAAGGACTCTTAAAAGCCGAAGTCGTTTACTAGATTTCCTTAGCAATGATGAAATGTTAACGTGCAAGTTTCTTTTGAAAACGGGTGTGCATGGGTACTGTTTCTATAGAAACAGAATCTTTTAATGTCCGGTCACTTTCTAATATACGCTGCGGGCGAAACTTAAAGTTTTCAACAGTCAAGTGATCTGGAGAAGAAATTTCGAGATGAAAATATTTACTGAGGCCTTAATGGAAGCTGAAGTGTGTGGGAGAGAGACGCGAATCTGGGTCTGCAAATAGATAGGAAAGTGAAGAGATGGATTAGAACTGGAAGAGAGACAGAAAAAACAAACTAAATTGACAGAATATTTTCGGGTTTTATAGAGGAATCTAAAGCAATAGTGGGTTTTATCTGAATATGCAGTAGTGCTCCGTTTGTGTTACAATTCTACTATGTACACAGCAGACAGGAAAAAAGATATAAAACAGTCAGCAGGCAAATTCTATATCGACGTTTCATAGAAATAAAAGTTTTCGGAATTCGTGTATCCAAAAAAGAAATTTCGTACAAATACGAAGCTTGGTGAGTGATAAGTTATCTTCGAAGGGTGCATCACGAAACTCCTGAAGAAAATAATCACCTTTAAACCACTCTTTATTTGGAACATTTTAAACACATTTTAATTTTCTCAAAATTGTTCATAGTGATTTTGTTTAGAATAACGCATGTGAAAATCTTTTGTGACTTAAAAAATGTACATATTGAACCTCTTTTTATTTCTTTATTTAACGTCCTCCAACGTAAAGTCATATCGGACGATGAATGAAATGATGCTCAAATGAGTTCAGGGTCCGTAGAACTTAGATTTACCATACATTCATCTTTCATGATAAGGGAAAAACATGGAAGAATCTTATCCAGGTAATTCACATTGACTGAGATTGGAAGTCTGGAACTCTTAAATGTGACGCTACTCTCACACTCTTTCTATTTGAGATATGAGTTGGAAGATACCAATAACAAGGAATATCTCGGAAATCGTTCACTGTACCCCTCCCAAAAGGTATTTAACTAAACGAGATTACGTTGTCTTCCATAAGATACTGTCTATCTCTTACGGTTTACCATTTATGTAGAAGACAACTCACAGAGGCAAATAAATAAAGATGTTTAATAGAGTAGTGTATATAATATTGAAAGAAACGTATAACAACAGGAAGAATTAATCTGTGTTTCATTGTAGTGAATTTCTCTGGACACTTATTTTACAAAAATAATTTTTTTATGATTACTTCATATTAATCGACGTTAACTTCAACAAAAGTAAATGTATTAGACATTTTTCGTTACAGATAAACGAGGGATACAGGAGCATACATCAATAGGTATTCAAATCTTTAAACCCCGGGTTCGATTCCCGGCAGTGGAGGTGGGGATTTTTCTCCGACCAAGATAACTCCTCTTCTTCCCCAGAGTCTGGAAGTATGAATGAGAGTGCGAATGTGTGCGTGATCTAATGATTAAAACCCAACGAATACGAGTTAACACTTTCAATACGTTCCAAAGGAGAATGGCCGCCGATATGACCATTGTAGTTAAAGGCGGGGTATAAATGGAACAAATAAAAATCTTTAAAAGGTGGACTGCTATATGCTGGCTCTTTCCATGGCAATAATAGAAACAGGTGAATGGTGACATGAAAGCATGTTATTGGAAAGCTAAAGAACAAATATTTCGGAAATGAATAATGCTATAACAATTACTTGGAATAAAAAATTTGTATACTGTATCCCTGTCTATCTCTTAGTGAATAAAAGTCATTGACTATAAAGAAGACTTCCCAGGCAGTTCGCAGAAAGTTCAAGATATTAATTGTATTTATCATTAAAATATCAAATTTTAGAACAGCATTTTATGTAGTTTGGGATAGTTATTCATGAAAATCTTCGTGTTGGTAAACCTAAAATACTAAGTATGGTATTTATTTTATTTTGTGGTGGTACTGTCCACACACAACTGAGTTCAAGAGAGAAGCTAATAAGCATAACAAAGGAAAATATGAGAAGGACAAGTATAATGTGTATTGTACTCATCTGACTTTTAACTCACTTACGTCATCAGGATACAATATACTAACGAGAACATAACATAACCCATTGCGTAAACAGTCCAATGTAGGTCTGAGCCTATCAAGCCGACTGCCGGCCTCACGCATACATAAGCAAGGCAGAGGTGGGCGAGCATCTAACCGTTAGGGGGAGAAGACATGGTCAGCATCACGGCATCCTCAGTCAGAAAGTTGGCTCTCTATACCAAATTTCGCTACCTAGCGTAGCTCCTCAATTTCCTCACAACTCTGAGTGGGCACTGGTCCTATACCGGGAGTTAAAATCCCCAACACTAGGAGTGGGATAGATCCCTGGTGCATTCCGTGGCAGGCAACCAAAGCACAACACTCTAGCCCACTACACCACGGCGCAGGACCATGATGTCGCACACCCAAAACACATAGCAATTTACTGCTTGAGAAAAGCAGAATTATTTGAAAAATAAGACGCAAGCATATCCACATTTCTTGTAGAGTAGGTAAGATTTTGTCTACTTTTTACTGTTTAACACTTATGCAAAAGTCAGTCAGAATAAAGGGGAATTCAGAGGGATTTCTCATAAAACATAAGATAAGTGTATTGTACGTATTATGAAGAAAAAATCTTTAATATATGGTAACACAGTTAAATCGTTGGGGCCACTTTTTGGCAAAACCATAAACAAGAAAATGTTTTCTTGTAAAAGACTGAAGTGGGGAGGGGTCCTTGGAGGATTATAAACTACCAACTACGGGCTTTTATAAATTTGCATTTTTGAGGAAGCTTTTCACAGAAAGCAGACGTCAAAATATGCATTTACGGTGATGAGATGAGGTAATTACAATTTTTGTACAGCAAGCAATAGTTGTTGCATCTACTACAAGTACGTTCTATAGAATTAAGCTCTTAGTGCAAAAAGAAAACAGGAGAAACATAGTATAATAAAATGGAGATAAAAAGAAAGTACGGAAAAAACAACCATAGAGACGAGACATATTTATATACGGTGCGATTTGCAATATTTCATTACGTGGCTATGTGTACATGCTCATAAACTAAATCTGCTGACAGATAAATTAGGTACATTAAGGTAATGCCTTAAACCAAGCTGCAGCTTAAAGGTCTAGCTATCTTTATTCGTTTTGTAATGACTTCAATTTAAGCTGTAATTACAGTTAAATAAGTTGGCAATGGAGAATTTACTTCTGTTGATACAGAGATTCATTAAGCGTAAACATTCCGTCGTGAGAAAGTACCAAGCACGATATATCGCATGTGTAAATTGCTGTAAGTTATTCTTGAGCAATTGCCAAAAGACTGATCTTCCATTATGGATTCTTTCATTATCACGCCTTGAATCTAACCCTCAGCAACGAAAGTGAATATGCCTTTTATACTCATCAAAGTAGAAGACTATCGAAAAGCACGTTCGGGCCCATAGCTAACCGTCAACTGGCTCTTAAAAACATGAAGACGTTCTGTAACCTCACATGAGCTTATTCAGACGTATCCATTCTCTCACTGACATTGGGAAACACTGCTACGCTGAGACCAACCCAATCCGAAAGCTCTCGGCAGATGTTCGGCTCGGTGTACTTCTAGTACACGGTTTCCGCATCACAGCAACTAAAGTGGGTCAAACCACACCCCAATGGGGAGGATTTCACGGGTGGTACGAATTTAAATAAGTTTGGAGCTGTGTTTCTATATCTGCAGATTTAGAAGAGGATGGGCTATTCGAACGCCTAAGTACTTCTACCGTTACTGATTGAACATGCATCCATGCATCGTGTGTACGTCTGTATATATAGTGGAACCTAAAACACAGAGATAATGATAATTTGATAATTTTACAAAAATGAAAGTCCTTTGTTCCACATGATTACAGACAGTTGTACTTTTAGATATTTATATCAACAAATTTCAATCCCATTTCGTTGAATATAAGTATTAAAGTTTACGTTCGACACTTTATTACTAAAGATACTTACAGCAGATTTCTAATGACTTGGAGCCCAAAAGCGTAAATGGAAAGGCGTAAAATATTTTAAAACCGAGTACTTTTATGGGTATTGTGGGTATATCGCTGATACCACCACATTTTCCCAATATATTAATTATATTTTATCAATTAGTGTACATATTTCATATAATTTTAAGTAACTGAGTTCATTTGGATTCCAGAAACAAAACAAAATAATAACCTATCATTAAATTCAATCCTTTTTTCAGCCACAACATAGAAATAAAACTTCATACTGTCCACCCAACACAAGAAGGCAAGGCGGAGGAATGTGTACCGCAATCACATCCGTAATAATATCCGTTCAGGTACATTTTCAGGTTTAAGGCCCACTTTTACTACATACGGCACCGCAGGCCTTGACACTGATGATACATGAGATGAAAATGTGGCACCGTTGGAATGAAATGGCGGGGGAAACCGGAGCACTCGAGAAAACCTGCACCTAAGTCGTTTTTTCCACCATAAATCTCACAAGCTGTCGCCTGGGGTCGAACCCGGGCCGCTCTGGCGAGAGTCGAATGGTCTACCCCTCAGTCATGGCGTGGCCCGTCCGGATATGTTAAGGATACTAGGTTCATGTAAACTTCACAGTGTTGTCACATAACTAATCCAGGCATAATACCTATCACTGCAGTTACTGCAAAGAGCATTAGATCTGACAACATGGGTGACTCATATGCACTGTCATATACACTCATTTCGTAGCAAACAGATCTACTACCAGAGTAGATTAACAGTTCAAACCAGTCTCCTTCTTCAGGCTCCGCTTGCCCTCTTATTTAGGGTAGCTGTAAACGTACTCCTGGGTTTCAAAGTTAAATATTTTAATACTTAACAAATAAAACTTAAGGATAATGCGCCATCCATTGTCTTAAATATAATGTTTTGATACTTGCTTTACAATTTGGTGCGTCTTAAAATGTGCTGCATTTGTGCAATTTTATTGAAACTTTTAACTTCGACACCCCAGAATTCCTTTATGGATACTCTCCACTATAAGTTCCAACGAAAATTGAAAGCTCTCTTAAAACTCTGGAAGTCACCCTATGATATTTGCAAAATTTTGCACTGTTTTGAACCATATGATCAAAATTTGTAGAATTATACAAAAGGAGTTAGCAAAAATAAAAGGCTGTGTTACATCTACAGGCAACCTAATCATTGTTTTGAATTATATAGCACTTACTTGAAGGTTTTTAAAGCTACCGTCGCTTTATTTTGAACACTCTGCGCATAAAATGTATCTCTTAGTAAATTAATTTATGCACTTCGATTACACGATATGACAAAAGCGATAGGATACCATACAATTTAAAAGGCTACCCATACTCATTATTGAACCCGTTATGTAGATGTTACACTTTTATCATTCTGGACAGTTATACTTGAGGTACAAATATACTCACGTTCACTCATTGCAGCACATTCGGAAGGCAATCTACTTTATCATATAGAATGTGTATAGCAAATGTATATCTGTGTACCTTTTTCCTTATCAAAGTTTTACGTCAGAGTTCTAGATTATTCACAAATTTACATTTGAATATATAACTTTGAACATTGTCTTCAAATGGCAAATTGGCTTCCCATATACCCACAATTTTTCTCCAGTACATCTCTGAAATATTGACATATATTACCTGAGCTACAATTATCACACAGCACTGCTAGGTCGAGAAACAGTGGCAGAAAGCTCCACACACAACCATCTTTGCCCACTAAAATGTTTGTAAAGTGTATAAAAATTACAGATTTCTTACGAATTTCAAATATCACGTTATCATTTATTTCAACCCTGTACCTGCAGCATATAACAATGAAATGCCGGTTAAGACAGCTAGACCTTTATGAAGAAAGCTAGATTTCTTACCGAGGTCTTGAGTATTAAGCTCATAAAATTGCATAATCACTTGATTAAAGTGCTTAATCCTTTGACTTACAGGTGACTTAGAGTCACACACTAAATGACTCACTATTTCGTCTTACTTTTTAAATCTTATATAACTTGGATCACCTTCATGAATCATAGCTCATGTAGGTTAGGAATTAGGAATAGCCACATGGAGGGATACGAAGCAACCGGAGAACAGCACCAGATTTAGGTCATAATGGGTACTGTGCGCATCCGACGAGAAAAGGATGAAGGCAAACTCGGGCGACCAAATTTGGACGACGATATGCGCTAGCAAGGAGGAATTTATGATGATTCCAACATAACACCAATCTTGACGCTGGCTGGTCATCATACCAGAGACGTCCGAAAACAGAGGGAACTTTTCTAGGAAGGTAGGGGGCGGGGTAGCTTATTCGCCAAGCGCCAGGGAGAAAACTTCTGTAGCGCAAATTCCACCGTCCTGCCTTAACAACGGAACCACTGTTGCCTGCTCCATAACCCTAAAATAGAAGAGTTGACGTAGATGAAAAGTAAGGATGAACTGGAATTTCATGGCAGAAGCATTGCTCCATATTCGCCTACTGCCCAGGGAAAATAATGTAAAAACACCCATGGTCAAGGTGATAGAAATTGAACTCTAGATCTCCAGATTTGAGCCTGATACATTGTGACGGAGCCATGTAACTCTGTCAAATTTTGTGTTTTATAGCCAAATCATCTGCCAATTTATTGATATGATAGTTCACATTTCCCAGCAACCACAAACTGATACCTTTAGGTTCAGTACAATTTAATAGGTTTAATAGGGGAACATCGGAATTCCCAAGCAAATTTGATTTGACTTCATTCTTTCAAGATCACTCAAGACTGCCCTCTCTCTCTCTCTCTCTCTCTCTCTCTCTGAAAATATGGAACAGTGATTATTGCCATAACACTTATATGTAGTACTCCGTCACTAGACTTCACTAAACGCACGCCGAGCAGCACCGAGAAGTACTTTCTGTTACACCAATAACATGAAATCACCGAGAGCACTTTCACTGATGTGTAACTGTTCGTGGGAGGTAAGAGATTTGAGAGTCTGAAATTTTCTGGTTGCGTCTGGAAAGCATTCCTGAAATTTACATCGTTTCCTCTCCATCTCCAAATAACCTTCGGCGAGCCTGAAGAACGCGTTCCCAACCACCGTTGGATTCGTTACCATACTAAACAATCGCAGTAACATGTAATAAAAGTTATTGTACGTGGTTAACAAGCTACAATGTCCGGAAGTTGATTATGAACATAAGCATGAAGTCTGAACTTGTCATTTTGCAATTGATAAGTAATAATCATTGCAAGACAAAGAGAAAATAAAGTACGTGTGCCCCATGCACAGGAGTATCGTTATTTACTTTTCTGCAAGCCATCCAACCAGATATTTACTATGCCCTGTAGGTTTTGACAATCCAACTTATCTATTCATTTAGCTTCATATAATAGGTAAAGCGATAATGAAAGGTAGGTTGAACGAATATGACATTTGTATATTTTTGTATAAATACAGGTCAATGAACTTACATTCTCTAAACGTTTCAGATAAATATAGGTAAAGATTTACTGAGATAACGGGTCATGAAGCATTGGGGGAACAATAGAAAGACTTTGAATCAGTGTAATTGCACCAAGAAATAAGAGTTTATGGTTCTTTTCTTTCATTTGATTTATTCATTCCTACTGTTTCCGGTCGAAGAAACAAACAATTTATAATGACGTAAATAACCCTAGAAAAATCTGCAGTTGCAACAACAGCACACTTTGAGCTGTAATTTTAGAAATTAAAGGCATTAACAATAGTCCAACGTGAATGAAGAGAAAAGCTTATATAGAAAAATACTTTATGGTACATTATATATATATATCAAAATACCTTAGCAATGTTGTGCTTCAGTCAAAATCACAATTACAGTAACACTTATAACAATTAAGTGCCAAAATGGAGGTATAAATACCAGTAAACACTTGGACTGGAATTTTGGAGAAGAAAGGTCAATACAGCGAAGGAACTGCATCTCAAACATCACAAACCAAAATGAAATAAAAAGAGTTTTAATGCTCCAAGGTTAAAACTAGGATTAGGATTAGGATTTCTACGTATGGAACTCAGCACGGAAGTCCAAACTTAGTCTATTGTACTTATGCCCCAGTTGCGGCATTCCCGGGAGGTAGGATGAGGCGAGAGGAGACTGAGGGCGGTGTTTCAAGGAGCTACGACAGTCCAGAGGGCAAGGTACCTACATTTTACATAGATGGAAACCTCCCTCGTTAGGCCAAGACAACGGATATTTTCCCCTACTGTGGTTCAGAAACCGGAAGCTAACCTATCGGAGGAGCAATTCGTTCACTCAGAGTATATGAACCTGCCATGCAGCGCCGAGACTCTGGCTGACACTTCTACCCTGAAAGAGGAAAAATGGAATGGAGGAAAAATGGAATGATAGGAAATTCGGGGGATGTAATTAACCTACCCAGTACTCGCCTGATTACCCGGAAACGCCCCCCCCCAAAGTCTCATGCGTTACTTCAGGCCTCGAGAATCGAAGCCGAACCTCCCGATCGCGGACCGCAGACGGAACCGTCTGAAACATCCCGCGGGGTAAGGTTAAAACTAAATAGCGCATTACAAATTTAACAACATGGCGTTGTGCACTAATCCACTTACATTGGCATAATTACATTGCTGAATTAGAATTGTGATGAGCAGAGGAAAGGGAAAGAAAATGAAAAGTATCCTTAAAATAGCATCCATTTATATGGATGACAACAATAATGACAAAAGAGGCAATAAATTTGAAGCACAATTAAACGGAAAAATGAAGGATGTGCTAATTGTTTGTTGATGTTTTGATTAACAGAATTAAATTTAAAAAGCCAACAAAAGAACTGAGCCATACATATCCCTGGTCATGTTTTCGGTTCTATTTAACAACGGTTTTTGTTGGCTGTCTGTGTTATGCTGCACATCTGCATTTATTTTGGCAGTC
The DNA here is from genome assembly GCA_030765055.1 of Mantis religiosa. Taxonomy (NCBI): domain Eukaryota; kingdom Metazoa; phylum Arthropoda; class Insecta; order Mantodea; family Mantidae; genus Mantis; species Mantis religiosa. The sequence goes on from CM060950.1 coordinate 406,976,327, forward strand.
AAATCTCGAGGGACAGACAACAAATCTATCTGGTATACAGACACGACTGTTCTGGATTTAATTCCCGACTCGACCAATCGATATGCAGCTCGTCAACTGTCACTGCCTCTAGGGGCCTTATCAGTGTCAGGACCATGGTAATGATGAGTAATGGTATCGCCAAATATTGGCCAATCTCAGGACGAGTAAAACCTTCTGTCTTATAGCTCCGGGGGTCTAAAGTCATGACTTTCATTTACCCAAATATGTACTGGGCGTTTTAGTACTCATTGCTTCTATATAGAATTGCTTTCGTAAAAGAAATCTTTTGAATTCACGTTACCTGCTCTATGTATCATATTTATTTACTTGCAAAACCCTCATTGCATTCTCAACATATGTATATGTATATATAATAAAGTGGTGTTTGTGTTTTAATTAATAACATAACTCAAACACAAAACGTCGGTTACAAAACTAACGTTCCCTTAGCATTAGCTTTAAGGTTTGCACGTAGTTACAAATATGAATTTATGTAAGAGTAAGTTATATGAACGCAACTTATTAAATTTTTACCTTATATTTCAGATACATAGCAGAAGGAGATTATATTGAATTCCACCCAAAAATTCTATATAGAGTTTACATCAGAAATGCAGCTTTTGAGGTCCCCTAAACTCAGAAAAAGCATCCTTCATGTGTGCCTGAACGAATGAGCCCATGTAGGACTTCCATACGTTTTTTATTCTCCTGTTAATCCAAAGTTCTCTCATTCTTTGGCTGTGGGCTTTGTTCCTCTCGTCTGTCCACGTTGTTCCAGTCTTTTTCTTCGGTTTTTCCTGTTGGTCAACTTGCCACTTGCGGGCCCTCATTCTAAAGTGGTCCCTGTCTTGGATATCGCCTTGAGTGATTCCTACCAATTTTAAATCATTTTTTTCTTCACCAACTCATTTCATAGCGTCTGCTTTGTGATTTACTTCTATTTTTGTAGAATTCCATAATTGTTTTGTGAGCCTATTTGAAATTGATCGTCCTTTTTACTTGTAAGTCTGTATTCTTCACTTACGACTTGTGGACCTAACATTCTTGTAATAATTTTAGTTCTTTTTTCCCCTGTATTTTCGATATCTGCTTTTCTCTCCAAAATTAATGTTTCTACTCCATAGAGACACTTAGGTTTATTTCCACTATTATAGTGTCTTAATTTTGTGTATTTAGACATACATTTTTTAAATTTATTTAAGGTCGCTTTAACTTCCTGGGTCATATCACATACATTTTTATTATATATGTTATGATTACAAATTTCGGCATCTACTTTTGTTTGCTCTACGATTCAATTTTCCTGAATTATTTCCCCAAGATATTTAAAGTGTGAAACTTTTCCATATTTGGTTTACATGTATTTTATTGCAAGAAATATTTTTAGTTTTGTTTTTCGAAATATGTTTGAAGACCAACTTTCTCGGCAGTTTCTTTCAATTATTCAATCCGTTGTTGAGCTGTTATAATGTCATTCCCAGATCATCTTCATACGCTAAGAAATCTATATTTAACTAACTTTTCTCTCATTAGTATGATTGGTTGATTAATTTTGAGAATTATTTTCTCTTTACACCATTCTTGTATTACTTTTTCAAGTGCACAATTTAAAGCGTAGTGGAGAAATACCGTCCCTTAGTTCTACTCCTGTTGTTGTTTGTTGTAATTTACGTCCTCCAATGTTAAGTCATAACAGAGGATGAATGGAATGAGTGAAATGATGCTCTAATGAGCCCACGGTCCATAGAGCTTAGAGTTATCAGACATTCGTGTTTCGGGATAAGGGAAAAACCCGGAAAACCCTTATCCAGGTAACTCACCCTGACCGAGATTTGAGCTCGGAACCTTTTGAACGCGAGGCAGACACGCTACTGTCTACGCTACCGAGGCGGGCATCCTACCGCTGTTTTAACTTCGAAGTATTCAGAAATGTCCCGATTCACTTTAATTTTAACCATTGTTTTTAGTGTCTGTCTAATAAGTGCAAGAGTTTTACGGTATAAACCTTTTCTCTCAGAATTTCAAATAAACTTTCATTATCATTATCATCATCATCATCATCATCATCATCATCATCATCATCATCATTATAATCATCATCATCATTGCCTTCTAAAGAGTGGACACGTACATTTGCAAATTCCCCATGCCAAACTATCCTTTGGAGAGAAAGTTTTTAGAAATTCTTATTTGCTCAAAAACAATTCCAAAGATTCCGATTAAAATACAATATGTTTAATGTGTTTTTATGACAAATGCCTGAAGTACTCTGCATTCTGCATGACCCTGAATTATTTTTGAATTACCTTAAAAGATGTGGGAAATATGTAGGTATGATTAAAACACATAATTTAGTGATACAACTTTATTAAGATAACTGTTTCCTAGATATTCCTTGTTAATTTTCAATACAAATACTTAATTTTCCTCAACTACTAGGTTGATATTTATTTTACTTTTCTCTAGTTCTGGAAACAGTGAAATTTCATTGCCATCGCATACCAGTCAGCCCTTACAAGATTTGACTATGCACTTACACAGTAATATATAATAAAAATATCCATTTGATTGTTCATCTCGATTTAAGTATATAGTGGAATAATCTTATGTGAGAACAGTTTGAGGAGGAAAGAGTAGAAAAAGTTATTTGAATGCATCATATAAGATTTTTCTACGAGTCATCCGGTAGACTCTGCCACCACTTAATTTCTTGTTAGCATTCAGTTGCCGGCAGTGAGTTGTGAAATTGATAATTATTTTGCATGAGTGTCGGGATCCTTGGGTGCCTAGTTTTTGTTCGTGACTGTACCGACTGGATTAAACTCCCGTTAAAATTAAAAGGAAGAAGAAGAAGCGGCGAGAAGCGCCCAGGGCAATCACCACGGCATTCCAGGCAACTGCACACACACACACATACACACAAACACACACACGCTTCTTTAGTCTTACACCTGGTAAACTTCACAGAGCCCGTGTCCATGTCATTAGAAGATAAAGCAATTTACTGGAAGCTGTGATTATAGCATAGCCCGTATCTTCAACGCCATGCTTTAAAATGAAGTAAATCTCACGCGTTTCTTTCCCAAGAAGAACACCTACAGGAAAGACAATCAATCGTCACGTGTTAAAACAGCCGGCCTTGAAATTACCAACTATTTCCTTGACAACTGAATAGCGATATCAAAAATAATAACGCATTGAAAATGTTAAAACACCAATAACTGGTATTTAAAAATAGGCTAATCTACAGAGGTGGCCTAATTATTATACTAAAGCTCTGAAAACCTTCTTTACTTACTTAACATTAATACATGAGCTCTCAGATACATGTATATGACACAGAAACTTGAGTCAATACTTTGTATATATTCCTTTGTTGGAAATTAACATTTCTATTCGGTTAGGCATGCCCTCAACCACTTGTGTGTAATATCCGCATCATGTTGCAAGATACTTTAAATGTCTCAATAAATTGAGTTTTAGTTGTAAAATGGGTTTTCTTGATTTTCTTCTTCACAATGGACCATAACTTCTCAATTGGGTTTATATCAGGACTATTTCCTTAGCCATGGAAGCACTGACAGATCTAAATCCTGTAAGTATTGTGTTATTTTCTTGGCTTTGTGAAAAAGTGCACCATCGTGCACAAAATCATTTCCGAACCAATCTCATATCTGGAAATTAATTTTTATTTCACACTAGCCGTGTGTAGTACGCACTATGGAAGGGTTGTGCCAGACTGAAAAATTCAATGCCATAGCCGGGATTTGAACTACGGATCTTCTGGTTTCCATCCAGCCGCTCTAACCATTTGAGTTACTATGGCCAACGTGCCAACATGACATTAAATTCTCCAAATGACTCGTATTTCTCCCGGTCAGTTTGAGAATTTAATGTTATTTTGGCACGTTGGCCATAGTAGCTCAAATGGTTAGAGCAGCTGGACGGAAACCAGAAGATCCGTGGTTCAAATCCCGGCTATGGCATTGAATTTCTCAGTCTGGCTCTACCCTTTCAATCTCATATCTGTTGTAAAAGTCAAGTTTGAAAATCTCCTACATACTGATCTTGCCCCATAATACCCTCAACAATGTACAATCCTCCAGTAGAGTCTGTTTAGTTAACTCATGTGCACGTCGGCCGCTGCCTTTGACCAACCCTTATAATCGTTTTACAACACCGGCCCTCCTTCTCCCAGACCTTTCTGCAAGGTTGCCACCTTTCTCGATACGTCATGGGTATCCTACGAGGTTTCGTCTAAATAAATTATCTTATGTTTATTAAACAAAACTTCCTTAGTTTTGACAAATGCACACACACACACACACGCGCGCGCGCACACACACACACATATATCGCCAAGCTACAATTTTATAATAACCCTTATCTTATTCAAAATGCCGTATTTGAAACCCAGCTCCTTTAGGAGGCCGCGCAAAGTGCAGTGCCCATAAGAAAAATCACAAATTTCTTGCGAATGTGCAACCAGTTTGTCTAGGGTGGGTACTCTCCCTTTTGCATAGCATCTATAAATTTCTCGACGAATTAAATCGCATGTGAAATTATCTACTTTAGAGAAACGTTTCCTTTTGTTTTCACACTTGATCGCCTCTTTGTTATTCCTTTCGTCACAATAATTCTTACTGTATTTCTGTGAATACCCCAGAATTTATCATCAGGTTCATTGCACGACCCCTTACCAAGATTATTTGTCAGCACATATTTATATGTGTTCAAAACAAGCGTTTGAATTTGCTTAGAAACATTTCTATGTCCAGTGGCTAGACTGGATCAAACCGCGAAAAGTCCACTTTCTTACGCACTTTTTCGGGCTCGTGCAGGGGAATTCGCGCCTCTTCCATCGTTGCATTACAGAAACACGTGTATCATTGTAGCCGATTGTTTGACAAGACTGCATTGTCAATAGCTGTCTTGGTATTATTGTGAGCCTTGAACGCTGTTCGTGCGGCTGGCTCTGTGAAAATGGAAGAAAGCAGTGAGCAATCTGTTGATGAGCGTTGTGGTGGTTCCAGAAAGAGGCAAAAGGGTACGGCAAAAAAGAAAAGCTGAGTTTCATTTAACTTTTATTATAATAATAAATATTGATATAAGTATAACGAAAACACGGCAACTGAAACACATTCAGAGCTACTTTGCGAAGATTATCGTATAGTTATCGCATCATTCTTTGATATGTTTCAGGTATTATCATAAAGATCCTAGCATGCTGTAGTTCAAGTCTCCATGTAACAACGTTTTGCTGAAGATTGCTATTCTAACAATACGCACGAAGACGATTCACAATATAAAGAATAGGAAAGCAAGGGTGAAGAGTGTGATTGGTTGGAAGAAGAACATGGTTTAAATTTTTGAAAGTTGTGCCATTGTTTATCATTAGAGCAGTTTGCGTTCAATTTGATAACTATCAGTCACAATTGTTAGAAGTTTTAAATGACTCAGTACATAATTCAGGTTTTCTCAAACATAGCAGTGTTACAGGACCTTATTATTAACACATGAGCACTAGTAAAGACTTCCACATGTCTATGTCTAATTGTCATAATTAAAACATTAAGTTGGTTTCACATTTGCATGTTTGGAAAAGGAGTTACATGGTTCTAACCACAAATGTCAGATCAAAATTGCCATGTAACGGCTAAAAATACCATAAAATTTTCAATAAATCGATTTACTGAAGTTAGATTTCTTTATATGGAAGAATGATTCAAAAAGTTTTGTGTCCATTAATTCGGTGCAAAACAAGATAAGTCTAGAGTTTTTCATATTGTGACTTTGTGGGTTCGTAGAGTTAAAGGGCCGAGTTGCAGAAATTAAAAATCTCCTTTATTTTCGTTGAAATACTCTTATAGATTACAGCAGCATTACGTTACGTCACCATCAGTCTACCAAGGTCGACCACAATAACAAACAGTGACAGCAGATTAGCTGTCGTTACAATAACACTTCCAGCTGTCTCTCGTTCACAAAACTTTTTCACACTGTCTTTACAACAACAACAACTCACTTTGCGAGCCGTCACGTCCTTAAATACCTAATTCGTAATTCTAGATTGTTCTAACATGAACCAGAACCCGAACAATCTCTATCAGTTCAGAAATTTCCAGTAGAATAAAGAAACCACATATTCTATCACATTCCAGATACGTAACTTGATCTATGCCGGCAAGTTCTTTGCCTCAGTTATCTTGCTTGCCGGCGCTTGTTTACAATAGCCGCGCTATCATTAACTGCTTAGCAAGGCTCATTATTAACTCGAAACTATATCCGCCGACTGTTTTCTTATTTGTGCCGAAACTCTTATGCCTGTGACAATACTTTAACCCGCGATTATAGCTTTAGATTAAGTCTCTGATTTTTGACACTCAGCATCATGTTATTCATTATTTTTTCAAAGCATAACTACATTTCAAAAGTGTTGTTTAGTTTAGTAGTTATTACATTTTCGGCTTTCCCGTAAAATTGCTATTTGCGGACTTATCGCGTTTTGAAACGATACTCCTCAAATATTTGATTCAATAAATTTTTGCAAAAATCTAACAGAGGTGGTTACATTTAATTGCAGAATATGTAGATGATGTAACACTTCGGCAAAAAGAAAAAAAGAGTTTTGAAAAGGACAACTGACCCAAAATTTATGTTTGTTTCTTTAGTTGTTATTTATTAAATATTTTTTTGGATGCAGTCAGAGTCTCTGTCTTTTCTAAAGATGTTAAGTGGTGTCCTGCATTTGCAAAACTTTACCTCGTTTTATGCATTATATGATAATAATATAGCTTTAGTGCTACTAGATAACTATGGGAACAAAAGATTTAAAATTCAATCTCAGGGTACCATATCGGACACATCAGTATGCACATCGACAATAAAACTGGAAATAGTATTTTCTAGTCATTTTACCAATAATATTCCATTGCTTGGCCGCCCTCTCTACTTCTGGGTGAAAAGGCTTCCTGCACTTATTACTCCAGGATCTAGAATTGTGATAAGGGAACTTTAGGGGTTTTCCTGCATTGGTTTAAATGATGATGATACAGAGGCCAACCATTAGTAACCGCTAATGACACAAATGATGTATATTCACAATTTCTGTGATATATTAATCCTATATACGTACATCGTAGCAGTATGGTATTTGGAAAGAAAAACACTAACCCATGGCGTAACAGTTCACAGTCGACCAGAGTCAACCAACCTGACTGCCGGCCTGACGCCCACATATGCAAGGTAAAGGTAGGCAATGCTCCAACCGATAAGGGGAGGAGATGTGTTTAGCTTCTCGGCACCTCCAACCAGAAATTTGGCTTTCTAGACCAAGGTTCGCTACCTAGCGTAGCTCCTCAATTTGCTCACGATGTTGAGTGAGCACCGGTACTATACCCGGGACTTCTTATCCGCATCCCCCAGTGGTGGGATCGATCCCGGGCGTATTCCAGGCCGTAGGGAACCAAAACAAAATGCCTCGGCGAAGGACTATGGCCTTTGGTACATAAAAGAATTTCGTTTCAGCTGCCAATTTCCCATAGGGTCTAAACAGATGTATGACGAGAAAAAAAGTTAATATTTTTCCCATAAAACTAAAATCTGTTCGCTGTTAGGATAAATTAAAGTACGAGGGCTGTTCAATAAAGAATGATCATTATATTTTTAGATCATAATTTTTCGTACTAAAATTCAATCTTATTATATTCTATTAGCTTAATGTGAAACAAACACGCCATAGTAGTTTCATTGTTGGTACTCCTGGTTCCCGCCTGTGAGAACCAAGCAAGCTCAGACATGTTCAGTATCGTCTACCACATCAATGGAGATAACATGCGAGGAACAATATGTGGCTTTGAAATTCTGCTTTCGTCTCAACAAATCTTCAGATGAGGCCTATACAATATTACAGAAGGTCTATGGAGAGTCTGTTCTTCCCTACAGCACAGCTCGAAGGTGGTTTAAGATGTTTAAAGAGGGGAGACAATCAATTTCAAAGGAAGGTGTACCCGGTACTCCAGTTACTGCTCTTACGGAAGAAAACATCAGCACTGCTGCTGTCATGGTCAGAAAGGATCAACAAATTACCTTAAGATCACTTTCTGAAATACTATCATTTCGTTGGGTGCCACCCACACTTTGTTGACAGAAAGGTTACACATGAGACGTGTTTGTGCGCGATGGGTTCCAAAATTGTTGATTCCCGAACAAAAGGACATTTGCACGCACGTCTGCATGTAGTTAAAGTTTATGTTAGAGGAAGATCCGGAGTTTCTTTCAAACGTAATCACTGCTGGCTACATCATGTTGATCCTGAGAGCAAACAGCAAAGCTCAGCGTGGAAATCTCCTTCATCACCAACTCCCAAAAATGCAAAAGGGGTTGCTTCTGCTGGGAAAGTTATGGTTATCTTATTCTTTGGTATTCATGGAATGGTTTATCAGCTGTTGTACCTGTACACATATCAGTAACTGCACAATACTACAGGATGTCCTGAAAACATTGCATGTCCATATCAGGCGCAAAATACCACATTTCCGTGAAGCAGGCTGGATGCTGCACCAGGATAATGCGCGGCCACATATTGCTAATGTTGTTGCTGAATATCTTGCAAAAATAAACGTGAAGTGCATTTCTCGCCCTCCCTATAGTCCGGATTTAGCCCCATGTGACTTTTTTCTATTGCCTAACTTGAAGAAGCGCCTTCGTGGGAGGCATTATCCATCATCAGAAGCAGTGGAGAAGGCTGCGGGGGCGATTATGAAAGATCTCTCAAAAATGGTTTCCAGCATGTCTTTGAAGACTGGCAGAAACGCTGGGACAAATGCATCGCATTCAGGGGAGACTATTTTGAGAAGGACCATCAAAATTATGAGGATGAGTAAAGGTACGTTGTCAAAAACAAATTGTGGTCATTCTTTATTGAACAGTCCTCGTATTACTCCGCATTCCGCAATGTTCTCCGCCGTTTAGTACGTCATTGGTTAATACGTAGCATCTGTGCATGCGCACCTAAACAGCAAAGCCGACACCGGAATTTAAATGCCATCTTATTCAACCAGGGCATTTTTGAAATTTTGAGAGTGATTGTTGTTACTGCAATTACGTTATAACGTTAAATCTATACCATAACAAGTTGAATAGTTAATTGGAAGCAGGTAAAGCAAGAAGCTTAATAAACCGCGGAACTATATTGTGGAAGAACACGGGAGTATAAATACCCACCAGCCAATGCGATTCATTTTTGCCACGTGTTTATTTGACATTTACTTTATTCTTATAGCGAACAGATATATCAGACAAGAAGTGCTTTATCTATAGTTTCTACCCGCCAATACAATGAACCACGTTTCTGACCTAAATGTGCCGCACACAAATGCCTGTTTCCTTCAGAGCGAGTGCCAGTAGAACTGAAGTAAAGCAGTTATCGACCAAAATTTGCCCCGGCTCCTGCTAGAGGGAACCTCTGAGCCACTCTCCGGAGGGTAGGGCAGGTCACCGTGATCGTCTCCAAGGTGGATGGTCAAGAAAGTAAATGTTATGAAAGCCTGCGCGTCTTTACTGCTTACGTCGTTCGGTCCTGCAGGCTATATGTCTTCTGCGGTCGCTTTATCGCTTTCGTACCTTCGGGGAATGTATATACAGAAGATCCAATTGCAGGTCGAGAGGCTGGGTGTTACCTTCGTTTCCTAACCTATCTCTACCTCTATCAGTCAAATTCAAAATAAGCACTTATAGTCTCATTTATAAGTTCTACTTTCTGATATACAACAACAAAGGGGTTCACCTCCTGATGGAATTATCAGTTTGCTCTCTGAAGTATATTCATTGGAAGGGATGGCTTGTAAGGACTTACGTGCAAATAGAAGAGGATGAAACTTTAAGAGTTTGTCTTGATTACCATTGTTAGCTGTAGGTTTCTCCTCATTGTTATCAATGTGAAGGTAATATAGCTAGTAAAAGCTGTTTCCGTTTACTTGTGTGTGTCTGAAGCATCTTCTGTCTTTGTGAAGCAGAGGTATCAGACTATTCAGAAATGATTTGAAATATGTAGTCATCTAGTCATGTAGTCTTTTATTATTCTCTAGGCGGCCCGGGTTCGATCCCAGGTAACCGCAAAGTGGGATTTGTGGTGGAGAACATGGCACTGGGTTGGGTTTCCTCCGGGACCTCTGGTTTCCCCCACCATCATTCCACCAATTGCTCCATTATTTATCTCCTATCGTCCCAAGCGTTGGGCCGACTCCTCAAACCTGGTATCTCAGGTCAAATGCTTTAGCTCCGTCGCTCTGAGGGAACCCGAACGACTCCTAGCAACAGCGTTGGGGAGCAAGGGAGATAAAAAGAATATTGCTCCTCCATCACTTAAAATACATTCATTCACCACAGCTTCAGTTTGACCTGCAGCGGATTGTTTAACAAAAGCTGTTATCATCTTCTACTTCATTTGCAATATCGCATTCATGTCCAGTAGAGATATGAATGTGTTTCTTGAACTCGCTGCCTATCCTAGTTACTGAGAAGAAAAATTCATATTTTTCCGCTCACCTCACTTATATTTGGATTTTAATTTTAAATTCAATAATCCAGGTAGTCCATAGCGACTCCAAAACAAGTTTAAATGATTTCAACTACATAAAATAACTGTAACATTCAATATAATTCACTGAAAAATTGTATTGCCCATCACCTGATATTCTGTTTCTTGAACTCGCTGCCTATCGCAGTTGCTTAGAAGAAACGTTCATATTCTTCAGCTTACCTTACTTATATTTGCATTTTAATTTTATTTTCAATAATCCAGGCAGTCCACAAGGACTCCAAAACAAGTACAAATTATTTCCACTACATAAAATAACTGTAACACACTATTTTACACAATATTATTCACTGAAAAATTATATAGCCCATCATCAGATAATCTATAACCTCCAATATATTCACCAAATAGTTGAAAAACTTTTAACTAGGGATATCTACCTTTAAAGAAACTTTAATAATAAGAGGCCAAAGTGTTATCCAGAAGGAAGTAAAACTGTTAGAAGTAAACATTTCTTATAGGAATCACTGATAAATGATTCAGTCGTATGGGATTTTTTTAAACTTAGTGTGTTCTTCGATTTCTGGAAGCAATCGTCTGTCTCTTGTTTGTCAATGAAAGTTGGTTCTAAATTAAGCACTTCATCAGGTGAGAGTGGTGTTGTGATGTGTGGTTTATATCTATATGTTCTGGAAAAAAATTCACAATTCTGTGTCCATCCTTATTTTCCACAATTTTTCTCATTATTTATAGCTACAGCATCGTTCACTGTGTAATTACGAGATTTCGAACATGAAATGTGCCTAAACTCTGATTTTTATTTGTTTGGTTTAATTTCTCTGTCATTAGTTTCAACAGTTTAGCAAGTTTTTCTTCCATGTTAGTTATATTCTATTTTTGAAACAAAGTCTTGCTGTGCACATATATCTGATTTGGCAGTTTTCAAAGTTTCACCAACTACTGCAATAACTTAAGTTAAATTACGAATTAAGCTATGGAAATTTGTATTTAATTTTTCAATCTCGGTTTCTATCTTGATATTGATTCTTACACAATTTTTGCTAATTTCAAAAAGTTCATTTACTGCGTATCAATACTAAGTAGGAGAAGTACTTAATTACACCCAAAAATGCGATTGTTATTCAGATTTCAGCAATAATACCTAATTTAGGACGCCATGAATTTAACAAACATTTAGAAAAAGGAGCCTGCTTGTGTGTATGTGTGTGTAATGTGTCCGTCTGTAAACTGCATAACTCAAAACCCAAAACACGGCTGAATACTAAGCGTGGGTTCAGCATCTTTAAGGAGGTGACCCGAAGATTTTCAAGAAAGTCCGTCAATTTAAACAACTCTTTACATGAAAAATTTGTCGAAAGTTTTGTAAAAGGTAAGCTTAACAATTTTTCCAAAAATGTCATGTTTAAGATATTGAAATGACAAATAAGATGTATAGAATTGACCTCAGAAGTTCTTTTCATTTTAGTTGACTTTTGAATAACTGTTAAAACAGAATTTGTAGATCTCATTAAAGCACACACTTTATGGTTAATGCATTTTTCTGGAGTTAACATTTTGGAGTATACTTCTGGCTTTTTTTCTGAAATTTTAGAAGCTCTTAAGCTTTTTAAAATGGTAAATGACTGTTTATATCTTGGCCCTTTAAAAGAAAGAAATTTCAAAGCCATTAGGAGCAATTGATCTCTTAAAAGGTCTGAGTGTAACTTAAAAGATACTTTTTTGTTGTACGAGGTATGTTTTTAAATCAGTTCCGCGCATGCGCGCTGGTTACCTATATCTCTTGTCTACGCACTGACGCCATTACAGTCTGATTCTTCATTGTATACGTTAGTTACTGAGTGTTTAAGATGCCTCCGACAATCGTGAGTCCCGCCGATTTTAAAGTACGGGCTGTTATACGATTTCTTAGTGCTAAAGGCGTAAAACCGATCGATATTCATATGTTAAGTTTACGAACAAAACAGTATGAGTGATGGAATGGTAAGGAAATGGGTGAGAGCATTTAAAGATGGCCGTACAAATTTGCATGATGAAGAACGTAATGGGCGTCCTTCGGTCGTTACTGAAGATTTGGTGCAGAAAGTGGACGAAAAGGTGAGAGAAAACAGACGATTTACAATTTCATCATTGTGCGACTATTTTCCTCAATACTCTCCTAGTGTTTTGTATCACATTGTGACAGAGAACTTGAAATACCGGAAATTGTGTTCACGTTGGGTTCCGGAAATGTTGACGGATTTGCACAAAACCCAACGTTTAGGCAGTGCATTGACTTTCCTTGAGCGGTACCACAATGAAGGTGAAGATTTTTTGGACCAAATTGTTACTGGTGACGAAACATGGGTGGCCTGCGTCACACCAGAATCGAAACAACAGTCCATGGAATGGCGACATTCATCATCACCCACAAAAGTGAAATTTAAGCAAACAATTTCTGCCCGGAAAATCATGTGCACAGTTTTTTGGGACAGATAAGGAGTATTGCTAGTGGAGTTTCTGCCTCGTAATGAGACAATCAATGCAGCGTCTTATTGTGAGACATTGAACAATCTGCGCCGTGCAATCCAGAACAAAAGACGTGGCAAGTTTAGTAAGGGAATCGCTTTGCTGCATGACAATGCCCGTCCACATGTGGCTAATCGGACCAAAGATCTCATCAAATATTTTCAACGAGAAACTCTAGATCGTCCTCCATACAGCCCAGATCTGGCACCCAGTGACTACCATTTGTTCCTGCACTTGAAGGAAACTCTGGGCGGTCAGCGTCTTCAAGACGATAACGAAGTCAAAACAGTTGTGATACAGTGGTTAACACGTCAGGCGGCAGAATTTTATGAGGAGGGTATTCAAAAACTGGTGCCACGATATGACAAATGCCTCAATATTCACGGAAATTATGTAGAAAAGTATATTAAGGTACAGGCTTTCATGTAAAAATAAAATTATTGCGATATCTATGCACGTCTATTTTTAATTCCAAAACGGTACTGACTTAAAAACATGCCTCGTAATTTACGTCCTCCAACGTTAAGTCAAATCGGACGATGAATGAAATTGGTGAAATGATGCTTAAATGAGTCCGGGGTCCATGGAGCTTAGATCTCCTGACATTCGTCTTTAAGGATAAGGGAAAATCTCGAAAAAAGAAAACCTTATCCAGGTAACACACCATGACTGAGATTCGAACTCGGAATCTCTTGAACGTGAGGCAGACACGCTACCATCTACGCCACCGAGGCGGGCAAGACATACTTATATTGCCATATACCCCTTGCAGTTTCTGCCAAAGTTTATTTCGATGAGCATGAATTGATAAAGGAATGCGCTTTTGTAAGACAATACACCTAAAAGTTTTGAATGTATTTTTGATTCGTAAAGCTATTTTTTTGCAAAAAATCAAACCTACTTTCCTGTATTTTACTGTTTATGTCAGTAGCTAACTGGCTATGTGTTACAGTTATTTCAGTAGCTAACCGACTGTGTTTTAGAGTCTATCAGCAGCTAACTGAGCTTGTATTTCATTTATTTCAGTAGCTGACTGATTACTGTTTCTCATTTATTTTTCTATCTACTTGTTCTTGTACTCCAACCACCTACATTAACCTTCTTCATTTCTCTAGCTATTTGTTTTCTTCGCTATCTAACTTTTTGTTCTTTACTAATTTATTTAACTTCAAGTTTCATTTGTTTCAATAAACTAATTACACTAAGGTTTCCCAGACTAACTTTAGCTTGTTCTACTCTTTTCTCACTATCTGTACCCTTTGTAAGATAATTTCCTTTAGGCCTTCTTTATTACTTTTCTTAGTTTTGCCTGACCCAAGCACGTACAATATTACTAAACATAACTACAAGCAATTACAAAATATACACCTCTTAACATTTTAACTGCCTCTAAACACTTTATTTAAGTTATTTAATTATATTTTTCCTTAGTAATGATGGAGGTCCCTCGAAGTCGTGGTGATCCTGGGCTTCAGATGCTGTAAGCATTCTAGAAGATCTGACCGTTGTTGTAGCTTTAAGCGATTTCATGATTATTTCTATATGAACGTGAATGTGCGTCTTATCTGTCTCACTTAAAACTACAAATCCCGGAGCATCCTACCACAGCAGGACACCCATCAAGTTTTGTAACCTGTTTAAAGGAAATGTGTAGATTTCATGATTACATATATACAGACGGTTCACGTTACCAATTTGAAGATAATATATCTGCAGCAGGATGTGCTTTTGTTGTTTACGAAAACCAAACGGAACTAATTCAGTCCATGTTTAAATTGTCACCTGAATGTTCTGTATTCCAGTCGGAGCTCTTAGCAATTAAAGAAGCTATAAAATGGTGTACTGTTAATGGGAAAAGTGCCCTATTCTTAGTGATTCACAATCAGCTCTACTCGCTATTAATGATAAATACAATTTAAATTCATTAGCACATGAAATCAGAACCTTGCTTCAAAACCATCCAGGACATATATGCATGGGATGGCTTAAAGGACACAGTGGAATTTTAGGTAACGAGAGAGCTGATTGCTTGGCTAAGAAGGCTGCAGAATCCAATCTTCCTGTGACATACTCTTTATGTCCTATTTCTAATGTAAGGAGATTAATACATCAACATATTCTTGAAAAACGTAACCAACAATGGCTAACAACTCCAAATGGAAATTTAAAAAAGCATTATTTTTCCCTAGTGTATATGACAGAGGAAAATGTGAAACTCTTGTACCAAATTTTGTTTTGACACAATTTGTAAGTGGACATGGTAAATTTGGTGAATACCTATCACGCTTTCACTTAACATCCAACCCAGAGTGCATGTGTGGTGAAGAATTTCAAACTGTGGTTCATCTCCTTTTCTGTTGTCCCATTTTCTGGAGAGAAAGACAAGAATTAGTATTCAAGCTAGACTCTCCAGGAACTGAATTTTCTGCTCCGCTCACATCTTTGCTAATGAAGCCACAACAGTATAAGTATTTCATTATGTTTATAAACTCAGTGTTTAAACGTCTGAAATAGTTCAAATCAATATGCATCAGATTAAAACATCATTTCTTCCTTCTAGTATTTAAAATGTTTTTGTTAAAATTGTATATTTTTATGTATCAACTCTAAACCTAATATACCACTGTGTAAAATAGGGTTCATAAATCTGGATAAATAAAAGGCCACTTTGTTAAGCTCCATTTTATACTAAGGTAGCTTTGCACTCATGTCATCATGTCTTCAGGCATTTGTACCAGGATTTGTACTTGATTTAAACGTTAATGTGTCTTCTATTTCGGCTAGAGTATGAAGGTCGTAGCATAGCGTGTTTACTATTACTACTTGAATGATAATTAAAGTAACATAATTATTTACATTCTTCTTTATTAACGAAGATTGTTGGAATCTTTAAAACATGCAGTTATAAAAATAAATTCTGATATCAATATGTACCTACTCCATTGCTATAATTAAAGGAAATTAAGAGTGTGATACAATTATTTCATTGTACAACAATTCTCAAGAAATAATATTCTTTACTCACGTTCCTTGTTGGTAATAATGTGGGACTATGTAACGCTATTTCTGATGCAGAAATATTACTAAGAAACCATTCATTACTAATTTAGCTTTAAAGAATGTTTTCCTATAATGCGGCGGATATTATATAATGTTTCTTTGACTTATATATCTTTCCATTATGGAATTAATGAACGAATTACCTAAATCTGGTAATACCTTTATCACCTCCATATTTGTCTTTCATACCTATATAGTTCCAGCAAATTATTCTGACAGTTAGCTTATGACAAATTTAATTGCCGTTTGCATTATTTTGAGAGCCGTAAACGTTTCCGAAAACTTTCATGTAGAGTCCCTGGAAGATGCTAATCGACATTTCATTTTAAGTAGTCGAATTGCCGCGTTCGCACACACACATTTACAAACGATTTACTTAAAAGGTTTTATTTAGATTAAATAAGCTTCAAAACTTACATTTTCGGCAAAATCTTGCATCGAATGTTTGCTTCAAATATTTCTTTCGAACAAACTGCATAGAGGTCACGATTTCACTAAGTAACTATAATATAATAATATAATAACCCATGGCGCGACACCCCTTAGAGGGCCAAGGCCTACAAACCCGGCTGTCGGCCTCACGCGCACTTACGCACGGCAGAGGTGGACGATCATCCAAACGATTAGGAGAAGAGATGTGGTCAGCACCTCTGCATCCCCCAGTTGGAATGTTGGTTTCCGTGACCAGGGTCTCTTACCTAGCGTAAGCTCCTCACTTTCCTCACGAGGCTGAGTGGGCACTGGTGCTATACCCGGAACCGAAAATCCCCACCACATGGGTGGGATCGAACCCGGGCGGCTTTCCGTGGCCAGGGACCAAGGCATGCTGCCTTAGCCCGCTACGTCACGGTGCAGGACGTAACTATAAGATAGGGCGAGAAAAAACACAGTGGAATTCTAATCCTGGTGTGGGATGCTTATTTCTTTAATTTATGTTTCATTGGAGTGCCGCAGATGTATGCCTAGACCAGTGTAATCCGTATTATAATTGTATGTACCAATCTACAAATGCATTATTTTTGGAGTGCAAAAATAACGTAATAATCCTTGATCTAGAAAGTTTTGTGGTGTTTCCTTTGCAGCTAAAATCAAATTCATTACCGATATATGCTACACAGTCACATAAAGAAAGAAAATTGGTCCTAGATAAAACAGAAATTTGCTGATTTGCCACTTATAGCTAAAAGTGATAAAATTACATATATTTCTACACGATTACAGATTATTTATTATTTATTTATTCTCCAAAAGAAGTAACCCTATTTTACCAGTAAGGTATGTTAGTTGTCTAGTTATAAAATTACATAAATACAAAGATCAAAATAACAGAACACGAAAATAATTATGACGTTATAAAAATTTGGCTAATAAAGTGCTCAAAGGCTGAAGTGCAACATTTTTTTAAGGAATACATTAAACAAAGGTGTTTGAAGATCTATATTACAATATGAAAGATGTTGAATAAGATTATATCTATTTTTGGAATGAAGATCGCATCTAAATATTAAGGGTTCAATACTTTCATCACATTTACATAGGTATTGTCACTCGAGCATCGGAATTCCCGAGAGAACCAGCAGCTGGCAGGAAGAGACCAGACGGGAATCATTCAGACCACGCCTACCCATTTATCTGTGTAGCGCTAACTGAGGGCATGGTTGGAAAAGCATCACTAGCCGTCTCTTTCCCCTCCCCCTGACGTCTGGAACCATCGGGATGATTCACTGAGCCGTGAAACTTCCAGACACAGCGATCTGCGTATATAAGGGACGCAGTGGACGAGACAGCTCAGTTCTTGGCGAGCAGCCGTGAAGAGCGCCATGATAGCGAACGGACTGCGTACGTGTATCAGAGGAGTTGTACGTAATTGTGAGTGTGGAGTGGACCTGTGACAGACGAACTGGTGGATTTTAATTGTGTACACTACGTAATCGGCAAGTGTTCCAACTGTAATTCGGTGGAAATAAAGAACATTTTGAGTTTGTGCAATTGGACTTTTAATTTCATGAATCCACAAAGTCACAGTATCCATCAGGAGAGTCTATATGGAATCTTCGAAAGTAAGTTTTAAATTTCCCATGTCCGATAGCAAACTGGGTCAAAATAAAATTAGGTGAAAATACCTGCAGTTTACACGATCAATAACAGTAGGAAAAAATAAATTTCGAGTTATTTGTCCTTTATTGTTGTTTATCCAAGTGGTGTTCCACATTTCGAAAGTTTCTCTTTTCAATGTTTTTTTTTTTTTAACAAATGTGATTGTAGACTCATTAAAACTGGATTCCTTTTGGGATAATGCGTAACGCTTAGCAATTTCATCTGCCCTCTCAATTGCATGTATACCCTATGTCCTCTAACACCCGCCTCGGCAGCGCGGTGGTAGCGTGTCTGCCTCACGTTCAAGTGGTCCAGAGTTCGAATCTCGGTCTGGGTTGAGTTACCTGAATAAGGTTTTTCCGGGGGTTTCCCTAATCATTACAGACGAATGTCGGGTACCTCCATAGACCCTGGATACATTTGAGCATCATTTCACCCATTTCATTCATCGTCCTATATGACTTAACTTTGGAGGTCGTAAAATTACAAAAAAAGGTGCTCTAACCCATGTGATACACACGTGATTGGTGTTTGTTATAATATCGTTGTTTATTTTGCTTACATATTATATGTGTTCGTAAAACGCTTCAATTGAAAGCTTAAGTTTGGAGTGTCGTTTTGGTGACAACTAATGCTAAACAGTGATCAGAACATTTTTGCTTAATTAAAAACAATGTAGCCTTTTTTATCAATATGTAAATAAGGACCAAAGAGAAGTTGCAAAATGTTAAGTTTTCATCTAGTGTCCTTACTTAAGAATTACTCTAACCATTGCAATGGTTTTTCCGCCCTACTATATACTTCACGGATTAAACATAATTTCAAGAATTTTGGAATGTTTGTAGTGGAAGGTAAATAAATTAGAAATAATTCAATTATTATGATTTTACTATATTTTCCGAAGTTTCATGTCCACTTCTGCAAGTATTTTGGTATAGTTTGTTCTTCTTTAGAAATATTAATATAATTTCAGAACTTGGAACCGTCACTGTTTCAGTGCTTGCAAGCTTCAATAGAAGATTGTTACGTCGCGTTTAATTATAGATACATTAAACTCAAAGAGAAGTATATTACTTTCCCATTTGATTGGAACACGTAGAATGAACACTTAATATTTTAGGATTCTTTCTTGGTCCTAAGCATTTATCAGCTAAGTTATAATCACAGCAAAATGTCTGAAAGGAAATAAGGGAATCTGGTCTTAAAACACTCTTTGACCGGAACGAAAATTTCCGACTTATTGCCAAAGAACTCGAATTGACCCATCCTGCACATACTTGCTTGTTATTTCAAGACGGTTATTTAAAACCTACCGTATTTTCAAATTGTAACATCGAAAATGAGCACTATTTTTGAAAATGAGCATTTTCTCCAACTCTAGTTTCTAATATAGCATATCATTTAATGGGAGATACAGTAAGTAAGTTTTGCCGGCATAAATATAACTATTATTATGGTTTGAAAATTAGTATGTGTAGGCTCTGCACGATTACATGTAATTTATACATATCATAGCTTATTTATCCTAAACAACATTATGAACACGCAGAATATCCTAAGGTGACAGAAACAACAAAGAGCAGTAATAAAAATAAGCAAATTATTAATAAAATTATTTTTAAGCTACATTCTCGTAATGATTTTGAGTGTATATGCCAATTTGTACTTTCTCTACTATATATAGCAAGTGGGTGAAGTATTACAGTCCACCAAAAATTTAGGTGTTGGTATTTTATCAGAAATGTATGTTTCGAAGAATCTCAATCCAAAAAGACCCTTTTTACTTTCAGAGAAAGGTCCATCTATGGTGTGTGAAAAGCTTAACTCAAAAACGAAAATACGTCAAACATTGAACCTGGTATTTAAGCTAAGTATCGTCCGAGGTTGCGAAAAGATTTATAAAGAGTACCTCTTACATGGAACATTTTTAGAAAAAGCTTATCTTTTATAATACAACACTAATGATCTCATTAATGTTGTCGCGCACCCGATCGCGATAAGGCGGCTTGGCACACAAAGGAACTGATAGGTTTCACGTAGATAACGAGCTTGCATAAGCAGATAAACATAGCGCTTGAGATAAAAGCCTTAACGAAACAAAGAAACTGAGATAAATGGAAATTTCTGGTAATATCTTGATTATTCGGTTTCTTTATTCTTCTGGAAGAGTCTCGAATTACGAATTAGGTACTTAAGCACGTGACGGCTCGTAAAGTGAGTAGTTGTAAAGCAGAGTGAGTTGTGAAACAGTTGTGAAATGAGAGACAGTCAGCTGTGTTATTGTAACGAGAGCTAATGATGTAATCTGCTGTCAGTTTGTTATTGTGATCGACCTTGGTAGACTGATGGTGTACGTAACGTAATGCTGCTGTAATCTATAAGAGTATATCTACGAAAATAAAGGAGATTTTTAATTTCTGCAACTCGGACTTTTAATTCTACGAACCCACAAAGTCAAAACATACCGAATTTTAAGATATTTTGATAAACAAATTGTAGCTTTTAAATTCTCTGGTAATAATCTATAAAGCTTTTTTCGTTTGGAATAACTATTTCATAACTTTTAAATGATAGACACATTTCCCCTGTTCAAAAATATTATGAATTTTTAAAATACATAATTTGTGCCAAATTTACTATATGAGGGATTAACCTTTTTAGATAAATTCTTAAGCATTTCTCTGAATCTTCAAATACTTATAAATACTTTAAGTACGCTCTCAAGCATATTATTCTCTGTAACTCTTTCTCTCCACCTCTCTGTCTCTCTTTTCTGGTCGTGCAAATGAAGCGGAATTTCTGAGCCTTTTTTTTAATTTACGTCCTCTAACGTTAAGTCATATCGGACGGTGAATGAATTGGATGAAATTATGTTCAAATGACTCCACGGTCCATGGAGCTTAGAGTTACCCAACATTCGTCTTTCAGGATAAGGGAAACCCCGGAAAAAAACCTTATCCAGGTAACTCACCCTGACCGAGATACGAACTCGGGACCTCTTGAACGTAAGGGAGACACGCTACCATCTACGCTACCGAGGCGGACTTTCTGAGCCTTCCCATAGCAATGCGCTCTTAAAAGATATGTCTATCCGATACAGCCTAATGTAGTTCTCTGTAACCACTGTACATACAAGACCGTATAAAGAAAATTTCTCCAAATATTTATTTAATTTAAGATGGAGTTGATACAAATAAGCGTTTGCAGGAATA
Source organism: Mantis religiosa (assembly GCA_030765055.1). Lineage (NCBI taxonomy): Eukaryota > Metazoa > Arthropoda > Insecta > Mantodea > Mantidae > Mantis > Mantis religiosa. Next base: position 406,997,783 of record CM060950.1, read on the forward strand.
GTTTGCAGAATAGAGCCAACAAAGAAAGCTATAGATTTTGTTAATTATTAATTTTGTTCTGCTGGTATGTGAAATGATTAATATTGAGAGTAGTGTTCTGTTGAGTTAGTTATGTCAAGGAGTGTGACAGAATTTCTTGATAAAGTTAATTCACAAATAGTTTGGTAACAAAAATACAGTGCGATCCAAATAAACCTGAACCATTTCAACAGTTCATGACCCCTGAACCAACAATAGGACATACGTGTAACTTTGGGAGAGTATAACACACAATTGGGAGATTACATTACACTATTTATATCTCAGAGAAAATGTTGGCTGTGTCCTCCACCAGCATCTATGGATCGTTGGTTCTATGATTTTTGATACGACTGTGGATACTGAATTTTATATGGGTATCTTCAAGACATTTGTGGAGCAGCTGGATGATACTGAATTGCGAGAAGGTTATTTCCAGCAAAATGGAGCAACGTGCTATACATCTAATGACACTATGGAACTTGTTAGCAGTTTCTTTGATAGTCGAATAATCTCAAAAAGTCTGTGGCCCTCAGATCCCCCACCAAACCTCATCGGATTTTTTTTTTCTTGTGGGAATATCTAAAAATAGAGTTACAAGAATTGGCAACGGACAATTGATGTTCTCGAGGAATCTGTTTGAGTCTAAATAAGTAACATTGGCGAGGTAACTCTCCGTAAAACTTCAGAGAATATGGTGAGACGAGTACAAACATGTATAGATGCTGGTGGAGCACCTTCCAACATTTTCTCTGAGATATAAATAGTGTAATGTAATCTCCCAATTTTGTGTTATATTTTCCCAAAGTTTCACGTGTGTTCAAAAAGGTTTATATAGATCGCACTATATATTTAAGCAATTCTGTTTTCCAAGCAACGACAAGTTCACATACACTACAAATGCTGAACATTTGAAAGCCTCAGCTTAAATTGTTGAAGGGAAACATTCACTTGAAACATTCAAATTTAAAATGCAACTTATCAAAGAAAAACCAGTGCTAAAATAAGTCTGTCTAATCTGTTGATTATAGACAGTAACAAAATCGTCTCCAGGTGACACTACGAACGTTACAGGTTAAGAAAGGGCTCTTTTCCAGGGGCTTTTTAGTTTTCCTTAGTGATAAGGTACAATTTCCTGCCTGTCAGCCTGCTAAGAGAAACTGCTTATCCCGGTAAATTAACTAGTTTAAACACAAAAACAATGGGCTCTAGTGCAGTGGCATCTGTTTTAATTGACTATAATCAACAATAATTAAGGACCATAGAAAGACCATGAGTCGGATACATGGATCAGTGCTGTTGTTTGAAAACGGGCCTAATAAGCTAAGTCCAGAAAGGAGAAGAAGAGGAACAATATATTGACTAGCTTACCATACAATATTAAAGTTATGCTTCCCTCTTCTTCTGATTTACCGGGATATATTTAATAAAGCTTCCAGATTTAGAAAAAGAAAGAATAGAGACTCACTGCAGAAAAAAGTATATACAAATCGAAACTATAGTAAAAATAACTCAAAAAATGGTGAACGACACAAGACATTTGATTTTATATAAATTACGTGTTGGAATAGAATATACATTATTGTAGAAAGATATAAACTATCTCTTACTGCTTAGAAATTAAAGTGTTTCAAAATGTTGGGGAATACTTAGGCGAAAAGAAAGCAAGACAAGCAATTTATTTGTAATAAACATATCTTTAATGTATGACATTCAAACGTAATCGTTTGAACCATCTTTGGGAAAACAAAAAGGGGATATTTTTCCATTTCTAAATAGTTTGGGTTGGGAGAATTTTCTTTGAAAATCATCCTTTGGAATATGCTGAGTGAGCTCACTTATAAAGATATTTACACGATAAATAAAAGGCATTTCCTAATTCTTTTGGGATAATCTCTGAAGTTCCGTTAATTGCGAATGAAGTTAGAAGAAAAGTATCACTATGCTCACACTGTACGTCCTTGAAAGGTTGATGCCATCATCTCTGCTCTATGTGCAGTCTGTGTGTCAAAAATTGGATGCAGAGTATAGCTGGAAGTATCCAAAAATGAGTCCAGAAACGTAGGAACATTTATGCATAATAACTTAGCATTGTACGGGAGGGAGTTGGTTACCCCTGACGACAGCGGTCTACACATGGCATACGTAGGCAGCGCCGTACCCAACACTCGGGGATGTCCAGCAGCTACCTGCAAGTGGTCGCTATTGCACTTTCCATGCTTCAGTTTTGAGCGTTGCTGTTCTACTCTACAGCAGATTTTTGGTACACATGGTTTATATACATCCGGCATTATAACATCAAATTTTCAGGCGCGTAGCGGTGAGAGTACAGCGATATTGCCCTAGTAAGCATAACGGGTAAACCTTGAGAGATTAACTCTCATTAATGCACTCAATCAGTATCAAACCGTTTTTCATTTACTGAACCATTTCCGCTGTATTCCTTGTTATTGGTTTAAATTTTAAACTACCTATAGCTTCAACTGTTGAGGTTTTCTTCTCTCACCTCTCTCTTTCCCTTTGGCATGCAGAGAGACTGAATTTCAAAGCCATTACACAGCAGCCTGTCCTTAAAGGATTTTACTATCACTTAAGTCTACCACATTTACTTATCTCCATTAACTATTAGAAAATAAGTAATAAGGCAATGTATGCAAATACTGTCTATCTTGATTAACACAACGTAGATAAAATGGGAAGCGTTTATAAGAAAAATTTCTAGAAATACATGATTAAATAAGAGCGTAATTTCTTAAGAAATCAACAAGTTTCTGTCTTTAATACACGTTGGTCATGTTAATGAATACATTACATTTCTAACTTGTCATATTACGAATATTTTGAAAAAGCTAAGAAGTAATCACGAGTTTCAAACAATTTGCAGCTAAATATTGGTACACCTGACTCACAAAAACCACTTCTACTAATCGCCGTATCGACAAAAAGAAGGCCTTCTCAACAACGAGGTTGGTAATTTACTGCGTCCTGATTGGTTCTGGTAATGAAGTTATCTACACTTTCCTTATCGGGCTCTGTAAACATATTATTAGCTGCCGAAATTATCTCACAGTGGCCCTATTTTCTTCAGCAAACCAATTTTCTCTTTACGGTACGTGATAAATTTCTTCAACTGCCGCGAATAAATTTATTAATTAGCTCCGCTATATAAAAAGGAAGGGGAATTGCAATTTCTTTATTATTACAGGACGTACGGTGAAAATTGCTCAGCAGTTGGAATGCCTTGCTTGCTTCAGGGCAACAGATTTATTTTCTCTCCGCGGCGATCATCACTGATTAACTGCACCTAGAAGTTATCGTTGTTTCTTATTTACTTCGTTTTCTCTGGGATACAAAGCCTGTCACGGTCTGTATATCGCTGCAAGCATTTTATTTATGTGATTGCAGTTTTTACCGTCGACGTCGCCTTATGCTACAGTATTCTAAAGGACATAAATATTCCTAGCAGAACAAAAATTATGTGCCCCACATAAACAACCACAGCCCACAAACCAACAATCGTATATATTCAACATTTGATGCTTTCTCACTTAAATTTGGAAAATCCACACAACATAAAACATCTTAGTGATATTCTACATTTATTGTGTACTAAATTGAACTGCCTTTGCCCCCAAACACTGCAGAAATTATAAAGCTAACAATTTTATTTCCCTAAACCAGCCATTGCCTGGAGCACGGCCCGTTGTTACTTGGCTTCAGTTCAGTAGAAATCGATTGAACAATACAAAGATCCGTGCTGATCAAAGGCAGAACTTAACATATCATTGACGATCGCACGTAAAGAGCCGAAAAACAGCTGAACTCCCAAATCACTTAGTCACTCTTGTTTTTAAATTAACGCCTCCAACGTTAAGTCATATAACGATGAATGAAATGGTTAAAATTATACTCAAGTGAACCCAAGGTTCATAGAACGTAAGAGTTCCTCAATATTCGGTTTTCAGGATAAGGAAAAACCCCGAAGGAAACCTCATCTTGATATGTAACCATGGCCATGATTTGAACTCGGGACATCTTGAACGCCAGTCAAGACACGCTACCACCTATGCTCACAGATGGACAGGCGGCAGAAGAACCATATTAATAGCAGAAAAAAAGGCTTGTGCTGTAAATTGTCCGGACTTTGTAACAAAAAATTTTGAATATGAATTTATAGATCAATAGTAAATATTTCTAAATGTGTGTGTGTGTGTGTGTGTGTGGGGGGGGGGTTGTTCTTTTTTTTTTTATAAGAAAATGAGACCAGGGTTCATAGACGTTAGAGTTACCCAACATACATGTTTAAGGATAAGGGAATTCAACGGAAAACCCTTATTCATGTAACTCACCCTGCCTGAGATTCGAACTAGCAGCCTCTTGAACACGAGGCACACACGTTAGCATTAGTTCTCTTGACACTGTATGCAACGCCAATGACGCAGCATAGCGATGAGAATTGTTACTAAGATTACTTAGTTACGAAAATCTCAAAGAATATGTGATCAGCATACAATTTTGAAAAAAGAAAACATTTAAGAGAAATACCCCTTTTAAGGGACAGCAGTTTGTGGCTTGGGAATTTAGTTCAAATGTTTATATCGTAACCTTTAAAGATTTTGAACTTAAAGACAAATTTCGTATTTCTCCGTCTTTTAGTTTACTGTTCACATACATACACGAGCGCGTGATCTCGGATAGCATGTTTTTAAGCCAGTACCGTTTTTTACCTACATCTCTTGTGTATGCACTGACGCCATTACAGTCTGATTCTTCATTGTATACGTTGGTTACTGAGTGTTTAAGATGCCTCCGACAATCGTGAGTCCCGCCGATTGTGAAGTACGGGCTGTTATACGATTTCTTGGTGCTAAAGGCGTAAAAGCGATCGATATTCATCGTGAGATCTGTGAAGTTTACGAACAAAACATTATGAGTGATGGACTGGTAAGGAAATGGGTGAGAGCATTTAAAGATTGCCGCACAAATGTGCATGATGAAGAACGGAGTGGGCATCCTTCGGTCATTACTGAAGATTTGGTGCAGAAAGTGGACGAAAAGGTGAGATAAAACAGACGCTTTACAATTTCATCATTGTGCGACTATTTTTCTCAATATTCTCGTTGTGTTTTGTATCGCATTGTGACCGAGAACTTGAAGTACCGGAAATTGTGTTCACGTTGGGTCCCGAAAATGTTGACGAATTTGCACAAAACCCAACGTTTAGGCGGTGCATTGACTTTCCTTGAGCAGTAGCACAATGCAGATGAAGATTTTTTAGACGAAATTGTTACTGGTGACGAAACATGGGTGGCCTACGTCACGCCAGAATCGAAACAACAATCCATGGAGTGGCGACATTCATCATCACCCACAAAAGTGAAGTTTCAGCAATCAATTTCCGCCCGGAAAATCATGTGCACAGTTTTTTGGGAGTATTGCTAGTGGAGTTTCTGCCTCGTAATAAGACAATCAATGCAGCGTCTTATTGTGAGACATTGAACAATCTGCGCCGTGCAATCCAGAACAAATGATGTGGCAAGTTGAGAAAGGGTATCGTTTTGCTGCACAATAATGCCCGTCCACATGTGGCTAATCGGACCAAAGATCTCATCAAATCTTTTTCATGGGAAACTCTAGATCATCCTCCATACAGCCCTGATCTGGCGCCCAGTGACTACCATTTGTTCCTACACTTGAAGAAACATCTGAGCGGTCAGCGTCTTCAAGATGATAACGAAGTCAAAACAGTTGTGATACAGTGGTTAACACGTCAGGCGGCAGAATTTTATGAGGAGGGTATTCAAAAACTGGTGTGTAGAGTTTAACGCCCGCTTTTACTACATACGGCACCGCATGCGGTGACACTGATGACACATGAGATGAAGATGGAGCACCGGTGGAATGAGATGGCGGGGGAAACCGGAGGTCCCGGAGAAAACCTGCCCCAGCGCCGTGTTGTCAAAAACTGGTGCCACGTTGTGACAAGTGCCTCAATATTCACGGAAATTATGTAGAAAAGTAGATTAAGGTACAGGCTTTCATGTAAGAATAAAATTATTTCAGTACCTATGCACGAGTTTTTTTAATTCCAAAACGGCACTGACTTAAAAAAACATGCCTCATATTTTGAAAATTGTTTTTATTTGACTCAGGTGTCCCAAAACATTTGTTTCTGGCAAAATGTGGATATCGAATTTCTGAGTTGAATACAATACTTCCTCTACTTACAGTGATTATAGTTTAAAAGGTAATACTGGGAGCAAACACAACAATAGTGACAAAAGGGGCAACAAATTTGAAGCACAATTAAATGGAAAAAACGAAGAATATGCCAATTGTTTGTTGATGTTTTGATTAACAGAATACATTTAAGAAGCTAATCTAAAAGCCAACAAACTCTAATGTTTGTTTTTCAATCATTTCAGAAATTAAGAAGCTAACAATTTGTTTACCAAAACTGAAGCATAATTATAGAGAGGCATGTGGAGGTAGTTTTAATTGTCATTTGGATAGGTAGTGCAAATATTCTGAAACAGATCAATAGAAGGTCTAATGTGCTAAACTCAAATGTTTTTCTACACACACACACACACACACACACACACACACACACACACACACACACACACACACACACACACACACACACACACACACACACACACACACACACACACACCCACACGCACATACACTGCTTTCTACATATGCTTATCTCTGAATCGGATGAAAACGTGTATTTAAACAGGAATCTGGATTTCCAATTTTTATGTGGAAATGGAATACTTCGAGTACTTCCTATAGTTTACTAGTACAGAATGTTGAAATAGTTATATATACTATCTAATTTTGGGGAAAATGACATAATGAAATATATATTGATATTTGGGAAGTGTTTGATAATTGGGAATTTATTACATAATTACATTCCTTCCATCGCCTCACAGAATTATTGCAAATAGAAAAATATAACGTCATTTTGTTGTTGGATCAACTGTAGGACAAAAAGTGTTACATATTAAATTATTAATTCAACGAAAGCTCATGATTATGTTGTTTTGATAGTAGCTATGTTACATTACTTGGAGATTTTAAGTAGTTAATAATCTAAAATGATGTTCTGAAAATTAATTTGCAGGTGAAATGTGACTATAGAACTCGACAACTTTGCATCCACGTGAGCTCACGTTAAGTAGCTTCCGGACGTATGTAAACTAAACATTGCCTTTCTTACTCCACTCCTTCATTGACTATAAGTTTTGTTTCCCAAGCAAGTGTGATCCAAACGCATACGACAAAAGTCTGGCGTAATCTACTGAAAAAGTAACAACTATAACTAACAGCTATTATTTTAAACGAGAACAGTGTAAAATACAAGAAATATATGCAGAGTCATATGAAGACCTTGTGATAGGTTGATTTGTGTTTATATATAAGAAAGATTAATTGCTCAAACTAATAAAAATGTCCGCAAATTCTGAGTTTAGATTACAAAATAGTCATTGAGAGGTTCGGGTGAAATTATTAGGAGATAGCAGACACGAAATGGTCGTTTTTTTAAGAACTTAAATTAAAAAAAAACATCTATCAACTAATTTCAAGTTCGTCAACTGTACTTCTCTAAGAATGTAATCTTAAACAAGGCATCATTGTTACTTAGCGTAAAATTCTGCATAAATGAAGCTTTCAAATTAATATTTCATTACAGCAGTTACGCCGATAGAGCAACTTAGTACCGTGTTTTTTATTTATTTTATTTATTTTTTATTTTTACATATATATTATTTTTTAGTGTTTATTTTTTTACTTTTTTTAAAGACGGAAATTGGCTTGTAACTGTGAGACAATGGAGAGGGTTCTATTTTATTAAATGGTTATTAGATCTGCATTTGTTCCAAGTGATAAATGTATGGCTCCAGAGAACGCAAAGTTTTCTTCCATATATAGGTCCATCTCTGATCCATTAAAAATATACGTAAGTGTTTTCATAACACAGTGTCTCCTAGCCGTACTTTCAGCAGCCAATGTAGTGTACCAGCAAATAACCAAACTGCAAAATTATGAAATTTTGTATATTTGAAGCGAAACTCCAGTTGTACCAACAGTGGTACCGAACACAAGCATTCCTCTGGACGAAGTTTATGTAATGCATCTCGGAAGGAGGTCCAAATCAAGTCAGCCTCGCTGACAGTTGTACAGGCGATGCTCAAGTGTATCATCTTCCACACATATTCCACAGAGCTTCGAATTTACTCTCCCGTGACGCCACATCTTCTCTGCAGTTGGAACCGTTTCATTAACAACTTCATAAACAGTTTCTCTCCAGATCGACGGAAGGTTACAGTTGGTTGCATTGGCCCAAACGCATTTCCAATCACGACTGTATTTTGTTACCACATTAGGTCGTTGCATACCTGGCTCCATCAAGTGACGATAGAGGTTCTGGTTTATTGGGCTGGCTCCTAGCACCTGCCTGCTGTGCAAGGAGTCCCGGGTTAGATTCCCGGCTGGGGTTGAGGACTTTTCTCCAACCAAGATGATTCCCCAACTTCCCTAGAGTCTGTAAGTATGAATGTGAGTGTGAATGTGTGCCTGATCTAATTATTTAACCAGCAACCCAACGTCCACTAGATAACATCATCGAGATACGTTCCAAAGCAGAAGGGCTGCCGATAGGACCATTGCAGTTAAAGGCGGGGTAGAAATGGAACAATAAATGAAACATGTTCGTTGGTTTAGGCTCATGAGACATGCCAATGTGAAGCTGATTTGCAACTGTTACTAGAAGTGAAACTGACATCCTGTGTGTCTGTAAACTCTGCAAAGTTGTCAGAGTATGTTTTATGTACTCGATAAACAAAATACTTCTACACGTAACTGCCGTAGAAAAAATGGAAGTTACAAAACGCTTAAATTAATATAACAAATTTATTTTTATAACGTATTATTACACCAGTTTCCATCTATAGTGACTCTAAGTTTAACATACTCCACTTCATAAGCTTCTATGAATATATATACTCCAGTGACATTAAAGTAATACTTGTTTAAATAAAAGCTTTGAAAAACTTGAGTTCAAATTTGAAGTTCATGGAATGTGACAAAATCTCTACTTTTGTTATGAGTATATTTATCAGCACTTAACTGTACTGAATGTTTAAGGAAATATTTCCTAACGTTATTTTCCCAAAACGTTTTTGTAAATGCAAGACAAAGTTGTTTACACATAGAACGTTTTACAAATAATAAAAATGCTATCAACGGTTTCTTTTAACACTCACGTACGCTTTTCTATTGTAATTTTGCTCCGAGGTTTTCCTTCCTGCTTTTACAGTAAACTGAGGGTGAGGTAGCAGAACAGTCCAGGAACGGCACAGTTAAACACCCCATACGTCTAAATGGAAGTTCTATGGTTACTGGTATATAATTATGTGTAATCAAAAATAAAAGAGCTTAAAGTTACAGAAAACTGGAAAGCAAGTATGCTCCAATTACTGAATATACACGTTGCAACACTGTGTTAATTTTGGGAGAGAGGATGTTAAATTTTTAGAAACGTTAGATCAGATTGGTTGGTAACATTACATATTAAAAGAGTGTTACAATATTGGATTGGATTATTCTGAGGAGATTCGACAGCTCCACCGGAGTGCTCTTCTGCACCTATACCCCAAGTGGGGCATCCCCGGAAGGGAGGATGAGGTGAGAGCAGACAGAGGGCGGCCGACCCCAAGGAGTCACGACAGTACAGAGGGTGGAGTCCTTACACTTTACGAGATAGAAGCTCCCCGGCGGTGCAGGGCAGTCATCATCCCACCTACCGTGATTCCTAAAGAGTCACGAGGCAATTTCGGATACCGGAGGCCAATCCCGCAGAGCCAGGAAGTCTCTAGGCAGGCTTGCATAACCTGCATTTCGCCAGTCGCGTTCCTGAAAGGGCCTACTAGTCCGGCTGGGAGACTGGAGTCCGTCCCACCGGAGGAGAAAGTGTTCCTCAGAGCATATCATGACCGCACCGTGACTGATTGGTTAGACTACTCGGTTCTTACCAAGGCGGCCCGTGTTCGATTCCAGGCGACCGTAAACTGAGATATGTGGTAGACAGCACGGTGCTGGAACGGGTTTTCACTGTGATTTCCGGTTTTCCCCGCCATTCCACCGGTGCTCCATCTTCAGCTCATGTATCATGAGTGTCACTGACTGCTGTGCCGTATGTAGTAAAAGCAGGCGTTAAACACCACACATTTCATTTCATTTCCCACCATGCACCGAAGAGACTCCCGCGGTCACTTCTGTCCTGAAAGAAACAACAAGATGAGAGATGATGTGAAATGATAATGGAGATGAAATGGAGCGTCATTGAATTCGGGGGATGTAATTAACCTACCCAGCGTTCGCCTGGCGATCCGAGAAACCCCGAAAAAACGATGAGTAAGGTAGCTTGGCCAAGAGAATCGAATCCGCACCTCCCGAATGCGGGCTACAGACGAAACTGCCTGAGCCATCCCGCTCGGTTTGTTACGATATAATCGAAGGAGTTTTATTTATCAAACATTCGTGAACTTTGATGCCTATTTCTAATAAATAAGATAAACACCGTTTTTATAAGGATTATAATAAAAGCATCAGTGGTATAAGGAAGCAAAAACAACAATCTCTACATACCCATAACTCACAAAAGGATTCTGCAGGTAGCTTGCCTTTAAACTATTCAATATCGAACTATCAATGGCAAAATTAAAAAAGAATTAACCTCTCTAAACAGGTAAGAAATGAAAACCCACGAACTTCAGAATCAGAAGCCAATTATGCCCTTGTCTCTTTGGCTATTTCAATTTTCAAAAATTATTTCTGTTAATTTACGTCCATCTAAAACTAACTCATATCGAACATTGAATGAATAAGTTTAAATTAAAAAGTGCAAGTGTCTGCGAATAGACATGTTAATTTTTTTTTCTAAATATTGTTTTCCTTTTACATTTTCACTTAATAATGCGCATTGTTATGCATATTTTGTAGGCTAAACGTTTTTAAAACTTAATGGGCCAGCGAAATAGCTTTTTCTTGATATCAGATCAGTTTAATATTTAGAATTTCACTTAAACATTATTTTTTAAAAAATTAAAAACTATTTGTGTACAAAAAACTTAAAGTTATACAGAAGTAAACCTTTCATTGTAATGAATTACATGAATTATAAGAATTTTTTAATTATATGAGAGTAATGAAATAAGAATTTTGAGATGTTTACTCACGCGTGGAGCAATTCAATTGGGACTTGATTTTCATTCTTTTAAAATTGTTTTGTTGTGAATTTATTTACAAAGGAAATTAAAAATACATACGCATATCTTTTCTCTTCAGGTATTTCACATACTTTATCACTTGGGCACTTAAAGTAGCCCAAACGTTACACATGACACTGTTGTACCCACTCAGAACAAAACACTACTGATTCATCGAATTGCAATTGTCTGCTGTTTGCGCCAGACACTGGTCATTCCTCATTTGTGCCCCGAATATAGGCGAACATTCCGGAAAAGAAACCTACTTGAAACAGCCAAAAGGTATGCTCTGGATTGGAAAGAAGGCACACAATGCCTATTGTCTTGCACGAGCTACTGTTCTGATAGTGGTCTTTAACTATATCTACGAGGGTGGTCTGAAAAGTTTCCGACCTCAACATGAAGATGGCAGTACTCGTAAATACAAGCTAGTGAATTTCGTTGTCCATCTGTTGACAGTTACTCACCAAAGTTCCAGCCATTTTGCACGCTCAGTTGTTACGTAACAGTCGCTTGAGTGAGTTGATGTGAGTTGATACTTTTATGAAAATGGACAAAATCGATTTTTGAGCTGGCAATAAATATGAGCTTTTAAAAGGCAATACGCCTACACCAATCAAAGATGAGTTGGATTCTGTGTATGTGAAGTTTTGGGCAGCTGAATTTAAACGTGGCCGTAAGAGCTTGGGAGTCGATGGACGTTCGGGACCTCCAAAAGCTGCAACTACCGAAGAAAACATCGCCAAACTTCACCAAATGTTGCTTAGACGACCACCGAATTAAAGTTAGAGAGATAGAAGAGGCTATGAATATGTCAAAAGAACGTGCTTGTCACATATTAAATCAACATTTAGACATGAGAAAGCTGTCCGCGCTTTGGGTGCCTCATTTGCTCACGTTAAACCAAAAACGTGTTCGAATGAACATCTCCAACGCTCTGTTGGAGTAGTTTAGGCACAATGGAGCCGATTAATTACTGTAGATGAAACTTGGATACACCGTTATACGCCCGAAACTAAAATACAGTCCAAACAGTGGACTACAAAGGGGGAACTGGCTCCAAAAGTACCAAAAACTTTTTTTTGGGCTGGGAAAGTGATGGCGACTGTTTTTGGAATAGTCATGGAGCTATTTTAATCGATCATTTTCAGAAAGGATAAAGTACTACAGGAGCATTCTACGCATCATCATTTGACAAGCGCAAGTCAGAACTTGCGGGAAAATGACGACTTTTGCAGAAAAAGAAAATCCTGTTACACCAAGGCAAAGCACTATACTTCAGACTCATACTTCAGCGGTTGTAATGGCGAAAATCCACGAATTACTGTTTGAACTGCTTGACCATCCACCGTACTCACCAGATATAGACCCAAGCGACTTCTCTTTGTTCCCTCATCTGGAAACTGCGCTCGGAGGACAGAGATTTTCGTCAAATGAAGAGGCAATCACTTTCGTGAACATTTATTTTGCAGAGAAAAACGCCGAATACTATTTAGACGGGTTACAGAGATGGGAGCATCGTTGGGAGAACTGAGTAGAGTTACAAGGAGACTGTTGAAAAATAAAAATTAAAACATTTTGAAAAAATGTCTTGTGTCTTTATTAAGTCGGAAAATTTTCAGACCACCCTCGTATAACCCGGTAGCCGGGCGCGAATGTGCCAACTTCGGAGTAACTCCTTTGGTAACTTTGTGCTGTGGTGATGATCATATGTGTACGTTTTTTAACTTTTCAATCTTTTCTTTTGAAAAGTTTAATGGCTTTTTGACTGCTGGACAAATATGTTTGAATTCACAATTTCAAAAGCTCTGCTTTAAATTTAAAGTCCAAACGGTATTATGGAGTAATGAGCCTTTCGAATATTAAACAACGATGAAATAAGGGAACTGAGAAAAAGGCGCTTCAAATACTAGGCGGTTCATAAGCAATATGGAACATGAGCAGTTATACATATGCCTGTCACTTATATACAAAATGATCACATTTATTGCCAAATTTCATAGATACATTGCTTTACCCGGTTCGTAATGGTGGATTTATTTCTTAAATATTGAACTGGTAGAGTCGACATGAAAAATTCAATTCCACGTCCGGAATTTGAACCACGGATGTACTAGTTTCCGTCCAGTCGCTCTTAACCATTGAGCTACCATGGCCAATTTGCCATCATGACATTAAATTCTCCAATTGACTCGTATATCTCGGATGCGAGAGCCCCTAAGTGGTTTACCGGGAAAATATATGAGTCAATTGGAGAATTTAATGCCATGACGGCAAATTGGCCATGGTAGCCCAAAGGGTAACAGCGACTGTACGGAAGCTAGTAGATCCGTAGTTGAAATCCTGGCCGTGGCATTGACTTTTTCATGTCGATTCTATCAATCCAATACCTTAGCCTATATACGGCTAGTATGAAGAAATGATTAACTTCCATTCTTAAATATGTTTATCATTTTATAGAGTGGAAAATTAGGGCCAACATTTACTTTCTGAAAAGTTTCCCACTGTAAATTTAAGAAAACCACATAAAATCCAGGTATAAAAGCTACGTAATTTCTCTTCTGAAATTTAGTAAAAGCTTCTCCAGAGCCGAACGTTGGAGTAATATTTTTACCTGTATTATATTTTCTAGGTATTTTCTGCACAAATGTGTAAAGAGATTTAGTTCAGCTTCCTGTTCCTACGGTAACGAGGTAATTTATGCGGCGTGCATGGGGGCCACGGAATATCTGAGAATTACAGAGTGGAAAATAAAGCAAAGTAAATGTAATCGAAACTATTTTTCACGAGCTATGCTGTCGACTGTGCTACCGTAATCCCGTTTATCTGTCTGGCTTTGTCGGTATAATGATAATGAATGGCTATTGTTTAACGCGTGGCCAACACAGAAGAATTAATTACAGAGTTTTCGTTGGCTTCATCACTGCCCACTACAGGGGGGCCACTACATGGCTTGGCAGGCATACCAACTGACACTTTGTTACTCCTTCGGAGAACTTTATAAACCTAGATAACGATATCATCTTTTTGGACATCAGAGCATTTTCAGAGGCGGCTCGTGGGTCTCAATATCGCTGTTGTGATAACGACATTTGGTATTGATTTTGCATAAAATGCTCTCAGTAGACTTCCGAGATAGTGTATACTTCCAAAGTCTTCTACACTTATAAATTTGGAATTTTTAACAAAGCATGAGAACATAAATTACAATAAACAGAAAAAAAGCTTAACAGAAACACTGGTTAACATGTAACAAATTTTATTTATAGCTCGAGATGCGTTACAAGCTTCACTAGGCAGCTCTGACTAACAAATCACTCTTAACTACTCGTAACTGGCGTTTTTCAATTGTCTCCTTTTGCTAGGGAGATACATTCATACAATATTTTAGAGAATGCTGATGGCGAACTTTCTCCAAGAGTAGCCAGCAAAACCCTGTCTCAATGCTTGGCCCGCTGTACCTATTATCAGAAACGTTTTCTTTTTTAAATTTCCCAAATTGAAAGTCTTCATTGCTCGCCTCGGTACCGTAGATGGTAGCGTGTCTCCCCCACGTTCAAGAGGTCCCAAGTTCGAATCTCGGTCAGGGCGAGTTACCTGGATAAGGCCTTTTCCGGGGTTTTCCCTTATCCCAGGGGCGGCTTCTGAAGGGGGTAGCATGTTTGTGCTACAACCAAAATGCTGGGTCTCCCTTTAATGTAATGCCGTGTTCCATTTGGAGTTCATTTCGACCTTGTCTAGTGCAGGGGACCTGAGCGCGCTGTATTGTTTGCAGGTGCCAAGTAGTTCACTCCCAGTTGCAAACCACTGGCATACAATAGGGAGGTACAGGGCAGGACGAACCTATGATTTGCCGAGGCAAGTAGGGGGGCGATGCGGGGCGTATGGCTGCATGTGGTTGGTTAACCTAGCTGCCAGAGAATAGTGGATGCCTAACCTGGTCGTTCTTTCATCACAGCAACGGCATCTATTGCGCCGATGTTAAATGTAACCTACGAGTGCATAGCCACATGGTTTGTGTCGTGTTTTGTTAGCTCTGCCGTGTTCTGGGTAGTACATCAGAAATATTTATATAAATACAGGTAACTTGTGTTATAAGAAGAAACAATGAATTCCATAAAGTGTCTTTTAGCACATGCTTTTTCAAACATAACCTTAGAAGAAAAAATTGAACTTAAGCGACTTGGAAGACCCACGCCGAAACTAAACACCACACAGATTGTCAAAACAAAAGCAAGATGTTTTAACAGGAACTTTAACCACGATGTGTACGATAAATATTCTAGAGTGTTTATGAAATATGAATGTTGTGTTATATGCTGTGAATTGTCGCTAACTTGTGTGTAGAGCAGTCTGTAGTGACAGGCTTAAAGAAATTTTGTTACTTTAAAAAATTAAGTTGCATGACTTTGTGAACCACCAATTTTCAGAGCCACCAGCCGCCCCTGCCTTATCCTGAAAGACGAATGTCGGCTAGCTCTAAGTTCCATGGACCCTGGACATATTTAAGCATCATTTCACCCATTTCTTTCATCGTCCGATATGACTTAACGTTGGAGGGCATAAATTGCAAAATAAGAAAGAAAAAAAAGTCTTCATCTATGGCTGAACGACTGTATCATGCTAATTTGGCTACACTGTCTAATTACTTTTGAAATGCTCATATAATTTTTACATATTTTATAAAGGAGCACAGATGCAGTGCCCGCCTCGGTAGCGTAGATGGTAGCGTGTCTGCCTCACGTTCAAATGGTCGCGAGTTCGAAGCTCGGTCAGGGTGAGTTACCTGGATAAAGTTTTTCCCTTATCCTTAAAAAAGACAAATTTCGGGTAGCTCTAAGTTCCATGGACCCTGGAGTTATTTGAATACCATTTCACCCATTTTATTTACCGTCCGATATGAGAACGTTGGAGAACGTAAATTAAAAAAAAAAAAAAAAAACATACAGTTGCAATTTTAGGAAATACTAAGCAATTTTCCGAAAATATGTTATATTAATTGAATAATTATACTTTTTTCTTACCAGATAAATATAAATATACAAATTAAATTGGATAATTTTCGTGGTAATAAAGCATTGGTTACGCATCACCGAAGTTTACCATTTAGGAACGAAAGCGATGCTAACCGCTGCACCACAGAGGAGAGTATCATGTTGCGTTGTTTTACAGCTCAGGCGTGGGTGATGAATTACGAGGCAATATAATATCCTCCTCTTGTTTCTATCTCGTAGACACTTCAACTTACAAATCGCAGCATGTCCGCCAGGGGTCGCGAACCTCCAACTGAGAGCTGAACTCTGCCAGGATGGGTCAGAATTTCTCGTAAAACACATGCCGCTCCTGTGAGAATCGGCATGCAATTGTCTTCCAAGCATTTACCAACAAAACAAAACACTGGATTTCGAAACTTCTCTCGTGTTTTGTTTCCTTCCCAGCTATACTGGAGCCGTCCTAAGTTTATACGGTAATGTAAATAGAAGCACCTGAACGTGCGCAACGTCATTGGCTGTTTAGCCTTGTAATTCTTTACGGATGAAAAATATAATACGCATATCAATTTTAAGGACTTTGTATCTCATCCTTGTTTCACATAAGCTTTCCCCGTACCTCTTAAAGGTCACGTGACCTTATCACTTCTCATTGGCTGCTATTGCAGTATAGATTGTTGTGCGGTAAAAATTAGTTCATTATTTAATATGGTGATATATCTTTATATGTTGCAAGAGAATTATCAAATTTATATTTTAGTAACTGTTTTAATTAAATATATTACGCAATAGAGTTGATTTATCTGAAATGCATGTTAATTCTAAACGAAGTAAGGAGGAGGTTCCTTTGCTCTCAAGCACATGGCACCATAGCACTTGATTTAGCGGTAGTGATGACATATTTTTTATGTGACTTTTATCGTTGACCTTGTTTTGAACTGGATTAGTCATATATCGCCATTCCAAGGTGTGCTGTGCCGGATTTGAGAGCTAAATTATTTTATTGCTCGTTTATTGCGCATGTACTTATTATATATAATGGCAGAGTCTACCGCCAGTTTTTCGCTGAAGCAATGCAAGGGAAAACCTTTACAAAGCGGTGAAAAAAGAATTGTGGTGCATGTGTTTAATGCACTCACAGAGAAGAATCCGTCTTTGTCAGTGGCAGAATTCGAAGAGCTGTGCTCTGAACTTACAGGTGTGAGTGTTAGATGAGGAAAATCGCGACATGAAATCGAGACAACAGAAAAACTTACCACTCCAGGGGCGATATTGCTGTGTGGCGCAGACGCTATTTAAGGACAATCAGATTGTACCGGGATACAAGTCGTAAAATATACTATCTTGAAGAGACTTGGGTGAATGAAGGACACTGAACAAGTATGGCGTGACCCGTCTTTTAAGACTGAAAGGCAATCATTTTTGCAAGGTATGTATGCTGGTTTTAAAAAATCCCAGTGGAAAAGGCCGAAGCCCTTTCATTATAAACTTGTTTCAGTTTCATTGCTCATTCATTCAGTTTCAACTTGTTCAGTTTCATTATAAACTTCATTATTTTTGCATGCCTTCATATTCTTATGTGTATGATTTTATCTATCTTACTGACAATTATTATGACGTTTACTACAGATTTAAATGTGACGGGAAAGCACCGCCTATGGTCTATGGCGCAAAAGCATTAGCCAATTAGGGTGAGGGGGAAGGTAGTTGCACGCGGAGTGATACATGGCAGCGGGGCAAGGTTATATGAAACAGAGATTAATGCAAAATATAGAAACATAACATTAATACAAATACAACAGTCAAACATAAATTAATTAGTATTTTATTTTATAAATGTAAGCGTGATTTGCATATATTAGTGAGAGTGCATGCTGCGCTTGCCCAGCTTAAAAGGAGAATCAGTTTAAACATGGCGGCTTCCGTGCAATATGTAAAACATCGCAGAGAGAGACCTTCAAATAGTGTCGAAAAGAAAATTATATTGAACGTATTTTGCAAGTTGTGTGAACAATGCCCAACCTGAGCAATTGAGGGCGATATTAATTTGCCGAATTAATTAATCGGTGTTTCAGTGTCCTGTGTTAATGCCACTCGTAGTGAGGTGAACACGGGCGGGCTTTCGACTCCAGGAAAACACCGAAAAGGAATGAAGCCATTTGTGAAAATTGAAAGTGATGAATTTGTTAAAAGTGTTATTCGTCGCAAGGTTCATAGCTTCTTTGAAAGACACGAGCCACAGCAATTACAAAAGTGCTTCAAACAGTAAACAATGATCCCGAATAGCGAGCTCTGAAAAACGAGCTTCTACAGCATTCTTCGCGACATAGGTTTTGAATTTGTGAATAGAAGCAGAAAAAATATAATTGTTGAGCATGAAGATATATTGCTGTGGCGAAGGATTGATCAAAGAAAAGTTCGGAAGTGGAAATCTAAGTAATTCGTCCGTTGTCAGATTCCAATTTATTATGTAATTCTCTTTTTTAAGTTGCTGACATTAGAACTTTCAAGTCATTGCCAAAGTGGCTACACGCAGTTATTCACTCGAGCCTTAATTCTGAATTTATAAATGAGGAGTTCTCATAAACACATGAGACAAATCCCGGCTATGGCATTGAATTTTTCAGTCTGACTCTACGTTTCCACAATTTAGCCTACACACGGCTAGTGTGAAAGAACAATTAATTCCCATTAATTGTACCTAATAGTGGTTAACTATAAAGTCCGGGCCTTAAAGTACTTACATGTTTTATGTCGCAAATAAGGTAGTTGTATCATGTGTTTATGAGAACTCCTAAGTGGTTTACCGGGAAAAACACGAGTCAGTTGGAGAATTTAATGTCATGTCGGCACGTTGGCCATAGTAGCTCAAGAGTTAGAGCGGCTGGACGGCCACCAGAAAATCCGTGTAGATTAGTAGAGAGACTCTGTAAGCCCCGAAAATAACTTAAATATCTCATTTAACCAACTGGTTTCTAAGTTACGTTCTTCACATACCTACTGAAAACTACACACAGGCACACGCACGCACAAATTGGTGGTTTTCTAAAAGCACTTTTCTTAATTTAAGAAGCTTCTAAAGCAGTATTTCTGGTGAAATATGAGTATTAAATTTTTCCGCAGAATACAACACCTCTTTCAATTAGGTAACAGAGAAATTGAAGCCCACCTCAGTAGCGTAGATGGTAGCGTGTCTGCCTCACGTTCAAAAGGTCCCGAGTTCCTGGATAAGGTTTTTTTCGGGATTTTCCCATATCGTGAAGGGCGAAAGTCGGGTAACTCAACGGTCTATGGACCATGGGCTCATTTCAGCATCATTTCACCCATTTCATTCAACGTCCGATAGGACTTAATGTTGGAAGGAGGACGTAAATTAAAAGAGAGAGAGAGAGAGAGAGAGAGAGAGAGAGAGAGAGAGAGAGAGAGAGAGAGAGAGAGAGAAGGAGAAGCTGAAAATACATTTTGTAGGTTCTAGGGAACTCAAAGCTTTTATTTCCAGCGAAATCGTGATATAAAATTTTTGGGTTATTACTTTTCCTACTTTCTGTAAGGTAAGTAGATAGGAATGCAGTATAGTTACCTAACGTAAATAATGCATTGTCAATAAACAATTCATTTTTATATGAATACTATATACCTATATGCAATTTTGTGTAGAGATATTCATGAAAATGTAATCTATTACAAACTGTGGGACTCCAACATCAAAAGTAGATATGCATCATGAAGAATAGGCAACAGGACTTATTGCATTTGAATCAAAAACTAATATCATGAGGGAAGCAAATATATTTTTTTTTTTTAAAAAAAGAATTGTATTTGCTTTTGAGTAGTGTTAACTCAAAATCAAACTATTGAAAAGAAGACCCTGCTAGTTAGTTCATATATTTCAAACATGTCACACGAAGATTTCCTAAGAACCTTCTCCTACCCTAAGCTACCCTTTACACGGAAACCGTTCAGACCTTTTAACTTTTCACAAATAGTTTTACGGATTTGGATTAAAATACCATATATGTAACATCTCCAATGACAAATAAAATGCATATGTTAACCTTTCTGTAAACAGTTTGGAAAAGTCCTCTTCATTTCGAATGACTGTTCTAGCATTTTACATAACTGCTTAACATTCATAGATGGACAAAAACAAACCTACTGCACAATATATATATGTCTTTAAAAACCACAATATATTTAGAATAATAATTTTTGTGGAAGCAGCTATTTCTAACATATCCATATTTGTTTATTTCCTCAAGGCTTCATTTTAAAGGGAGATTGTTATTCAGTTGTTTTTCACGATGTCATGGAAAGAGATGCAACTTCAAGACCAGCACAAAGGGGCTATCTTTTGAATATCTGACATATATTTCCTCTCCTCAATCCCTTTTTTACCTACAATGAAATATTTAATGACATATCTCTGTAAAAATCTATTTGGAATAACAAGAAATACACATAAATAGTGTATTATACACAAAGGGAGAAATACACATAATTTTTGCATGTGATGGTAGATAATAGGACTAGAGCAATTTATCCCAAGAGCTACAACTGCGGAGAAAATCCATTTCGATCCTGTGGTGTATGAATATTTTTGCATTACCGGGGATAAACTGTCCCGTTTTGTTTATTACCTTCTCTACCACGTATAGAAATTAGGGAAAGTGTTGTATTCCACCCTAGAATTCTCTAGTAATGACCTCAGAAGTCCTAGTCGTTCTGGATGACTTTTGAGTAACTGGTAAATTCTAAGATATAGTCAAATCTTAACTACGTAAAAAATGAGATTTCTTAAAACATATTTAATGGCAAATACATCATTTATGTAAAATGAACCACTTATTTTTTGGAATTTACGTCCTCCAACGTCAAGTCATAGCGGATGATGAATGACATGGGTGAAATGATGCTCAAATGAGCCCGGGGTCCATAGAGCTTAGAGTTACCCGAAATTCGTCTTTAGGGATATGGGAAAACCCCGGAAAAACCTTATCCAGGTAACTCACCCTGACCGAGTTTCGAACTCGGGAGCTCTTGAACGTGAGGCAGACACGCTACCATCTAAGAACCACTTACCAGGTATTCCCTCTATGTATACTGTGTCATCCTGTTTCCATAAAATGTATCGTATATGAAAAAATGTAATAAAGGCACTTCTACCATTAACATGAAATAAAGCCCGCCTCGGTAGTGTGGTGGTTGCATGTCTGCCTCACGCTCAAGAGGTTCCGAGTTCGAATCTCGGTCACGGTGAGTTACCTGGATGAGATTTTTTCCGGGGTTTTCCCTTATCCTGAAAGACAAATGGTGGGTAACTCTAAGCTCTATGGACCCCGGGCTCATTTCAGCATCATCTCACCCATTCCATTCATCGTCCGATATGACTTAACGTTGGAGGACGTAAATTACAAAAAACAAAAAAACAACAACATGAAATATATAGAAGAATAGGCGGTTTTATGAATTTTGTATTTCATTAAGATGCTTGGAGTTATCGACAAGGTATATTTCCTTGAGGGATAAATTAGAAATTGGCGTACATAATAATATAAATGATTAAAATTCATTAGTATATTATTTTAATGAAAATAATTTTAAAACTAATACAAGAAAAAATGAATTAGTGTCATTTGAACATACAACTAATGCTAAAATAATAATTTTAGTGTAAAAAATGAACTTCTGGAACTCCACGCTAATCTAAAATTTCATAATCAATTGAACAAACTATTTTAAAGAATTATCACAGCTATATATGCTATAAGAAAGTTATCCAAATATTCGACTGTTGATCCTTAACTTCTATATCATTGATTGCTGCACAGCTATACTAATTATGACATTTAGTTTTGGAGAGATGCTGGTATCACCTATTTGAACAGAATTCTTAATCGAAAACTCTGCTTGAGAATTATATACAAAACAGTAGGGAAAGAACCGTGAAAAAGTATTATTAAAACTTAAAATATATTAACAGCGTTCTATTTATATGTTTTTAAAGTTAGTTCAATAGTTTTAGATGCAAGATATAACACATGTAATAATATTGCCTCTCACAATTGTAAAAATAAATAATTATTTTAGAATATCCACCTCAAAGTAAGCCACTGAAAAGGGTAATGCTATAGTTGGTGGCATTATGTATAATAAACCCTCGCCAAGTTTAAAAATACTATAAATGAGGCAGTTTGAAACCTTCCGAAAAAATATTTAATGGAAACTTTCTGTTATAGAATGGACGCTTAGTAACATCAAGGTTTATGCTGTATTTGAAGCTCTTGTACAAATGTAAAAATTGTTAATAAATTGAATGGAACTGTTTCTAAATTGTATACAACTTGACGAAGCTTAAAATATTGAATAAGTAAATAAATCAAAATATGCATAGCAACGTTGTTGTTTATATTGATACAATGCCGTTTACATTGAAAATTTAAGTGTAAAATGGATAATTCTAAAGAAAAAATGTGTACTGCAGTGTTTTTAATTTTTTGGAGGGGATTCGACACTGCAACCAGTCTTGGTCTATTGTATCTTATGCCCCCAAATGGGACATCCCCGGGAGGAAGGATGAGGCGAGAAGAGACAGGGGGCAGCCGTCCCAAGGAGCCACTACAGTGCAGAGGTCCCTACATTTTACTTAGATGGAAACCTCCCCTGGTAGGACAGGACAACGGACACTCATAAGGGAGGGGATCCGAACCCTACAGCTGCCGTGGTGCGGGCGCTGCGGACCCTTAGCACTCGTGGTACCTTTGACGTTACTAGGGGAACCTCGGACCGAACATTCGAGCCCCCTCCTGAATGGGAGATGTTCGGATTGGGTTGGACTCGAGGGGGCAGTGTGTTCCCGACACCCACGGGAAATTGGGTACCTCCGGCCAGGCTACGGCCGCCCGGAGGGGGTAGAGGGTTGCCTAATACGTCCCGGGTACTCTGCAGGGCTAGTAGCTGGTGTGCTAGATCACCGGCGGCCGTACCAAGGTTATTTGGTAGCCGGTCCATTTTGGATTGGCGCGTAAGTGGCGTATCCACTTCCGTCCTGTCTGCCGTGTGCAGCGGGGGGGGGGGGGGGGGCAGTTTATAAAATAGGTACTGTCCTACGGTAAAAATCCCGTGAGACCCGGGTTCTGGTCCTACGGGTCCAGGACTAATGGGAGTAGAACCTCTGATTCACCCCGTACTGTGGTTCGAAGACGGTCCCAGTAGCCGGTTCGGAGACCGGCAACCGACGTACCGGAGGAGGAAGTGGTTCACTGACAACATATCATCCTGCCATGCTCCGTCGAGACACTCGCCGACAGTTCCACCCTGAAAGAGACTACCAGATGAGAGATGATGTGAAACTATAATGGAGATGAAATGGAGGGACAGGAAATTGGGGAATGTAAGTAACATACCCAGCATTCGCCTAGCGACCCGGGAAAACCCTCGGGTTAGGTAGGTCGGCTGCGGAAATCGAACCCGGGCCTCCTGAATACGGGCCACTGACTGTACTACAGTTATTGGTTTGTTACACGGAACAGAATTAAGCTGGCAAAATTAAGTGCAACAGATTTAGAATCTGTAAATATGATTAGTAATCATAGATAGTAAATGTTAGGGAAAGAATTATTTATATTAATATTAGTAGGTTTAATTTTAATTATTTTTGTGATAGTAGGTGTTGCTTATTTTACTTTCAGAAAAGTATATAAAGGAAGGAACCCTAATTTTAAACAATGATGTTTAATTAAGAATGCACAAAAGTATTCTTGGCTTATTTCACGAAAAGTGCAAAGGAATACAAGGATAAAGTACATTAAAACATGGATAAAAGGTTCTTTCGTGAATGTTTAATGCTTTTATATGTCGTATTGGTCCGATGGTTAATTTTTCTTTACTGTTTTCATTGTTAGATAACATTTGTCTTCTTTTATAACCTAGAAACCAACATTTAAATCTTGTAGTGGAGATCAACTTTCTTAACCATAGCCTTTAGAATCTATATAACAAACAAAAGAGATGTACATGCTTAGGCTTTCACGGCCGTCGTTAATCCAATAGTATGTATTTCCTGGGCTTGTGGGCGTGGTCCAGAGGATGAAAATTCTCCTGACGTTTCGCTCATATCTTCGACGAGCATCTTCAGAGGATTCTAGCTGGGTACTTCCAAGTACTGGACCACGGCCCACAAGCCCGGAAAATACATTCTACTGGATAAACAAAACAGAGTATCGGAGAAAATCATGTTTGAGTAGATTTAGATTTTTCGAAATAGCAAACTATGGGACGACAAATTAAAAGTAACACTGTTTGTATTGTTAAAATTTGTACCAGCGGTCCTTTAACTACCTTATAAAGGGTACACTGCTTCGTTCTTTGACCAACGTAGTGTGTGGTGCACTTTGTTGTTCTGTCAACTATGAAAAGTATAGTGTACAGTATAATTAGGGAGTTGTAGGTCGTCAGAAATAAAGACATGGAGCGCTCGCACATTTCCTGGCAACGCAGTCGAAACAAAAGCGGTTCGTCCCGCTTTCCAAACTTATAAATATTCATAATTACTTTAAACTGCCTCTCACGTTCCTTTGCAAATTATACACCTAGGGACACCCGATTTTATTAAACCGTGTCCACATGATGGAGTGTTGAACAGAATGCTAAATCATGCATGCGAAGAGCAAATCGAGTGTCTACACTGTGTCGAAGAGTTCATGAAACAGCTCATATAAAAACTACTTTCTTTGCATAATTCTGTCTTACGTACAGATGATACTTGGTTGTATCCAAGATGTCTAATACTCTGAGATAAGGCTTCTAATAAACATATTCAAGGCTTCATGCTACTATCCCCAAAGAGCTACTAGCCCGCCTCGGCAGCGTAGCTGCCTCACGTTCAAGAGGTCGCGAGTTCGCGTTTCGGTCAGGGTGAGTTACATGGATAAGGCCTTTTACGGGGTTTTCCCTTATCCTTAAAGGCCAATGTCGGGTAGCTCTAAGCTTTATGGACTCTGGACTCATTTAAGCATCATTTCATTCATCGTGCGACAAGACTTAGCATTGTTTTAAGCTCGATACCAAGCTCACGTGGAAAAACCATGTTTTTGAAGTATGTAATAAAATTGCTCGAACTGTACTTCTATTTGTAAACTAAGATCTGCTCTTCCAATTAATGGTTTGAAAAATATTTACTTTAGTCTTATTCACACTCATATATCATATAGTATACACTTATGGGGACACTCCCCTCACATTAAGGATATTTTAATTTGTCAGAAAAGCACATTAAGAATTGCGTTGAATAAATGTTCAACCGAGACATGTAACCACTGTTTGTTCAACTGAATAAAAACAAATACGAGTATATACTGAGATCTGATGTTCACAGTATTCACACGGGAAACCATTTTAAATTACATATTGCTAGATGCAGATTACACTCGACAGCCAGTACGTGTTTTTACAATGGTGTTAGTTTATATAACAAACTTTGTTTTAATGCAGACAATGTACCTTTTAAGCTGTTTAAAAAAATTACCACTGGCTTTTATTATGACCCTTTTATTCACTTAGTGAATTCACATCATATGTAACTGATGCCATTGTGTTTTATCCATGACGATGTCTTAATAAATGTACTTGATCTCATACAAATAAATGAATGAGTGAGTGAGTGAGTGAGTGAGAGTGAATAAATGAATGAATGAGTGAATGAGAGAGTGAGTTAGTGAGTGAGTGAGAGAGTGAGTGAATGAACAAATGAACAAACGAACGAATAAATAAATAACTAAATAAATATATAAATGAATAAACCAATAAGTAAATAAGTAAATGAACGAACGAACGAATAATCAAACAAACAACCTACAACAACAAGAATAATAACAATAATAATAATAATAACAACAATAATAATAATAACAATAATAATAATAATAATAATAATAATAATAATAATAATAATAATAATAATAATAATAATAATAATAATAATAATAACAATAACAATAATAACAACAATAATAATAATAATAATAATAATAATAATAATAATAATAATAATAATAATAATAATAATAATAATAATAATAATAATAATAGTAATAATAGTAATAATAGTAATAATAGTAATAATAGTAATAATAGTAATAATAGTAATAATAATAATAATAATAATAATAATAATAATAATAATAATAATAATAATAATAATAATAATAATAATAATAATAATAATAATAATAATAATAATAATAATAATAATAATAATAATAATAATAATAATAATAATAATAATAATAATAATAATAATAATAATAATAATAATAATAATAATAATAATAATAATAATAATAATAATAATAATAATAATAATAATAATAATAATAATAATAATAATAATAATAATAATAATAATTATAATAATAATAAATTACGAAAGAATTGCTCTACAATAGTTCTTGATAGACTTTGATTTCTTTTGCTGTGAGTCAATAAATGCAACATTCCATAGACGAGAGCGTCTAAAGGTGAACATAAAACAAAGCATTAACTGACTTGTGAGTGAACTTGGTTTAGCTGACGAAAACACGTTTGTGCAATAGTCTGCCTTCTTTCTTTTGTTTGTAATTTATATCCTCCAACCTTAAGTCATATCGGAAAATGAATGAAATGGATGAAATGATGCTCAAATGAGCCCAGGGTCCATAGAGCTTAGAGTTACCCGACATTCGTCTTTCAGGATTAGAGAAATTTTCCGGATAAAACCTGATTCAGGTAACTCACCCTGACCGAGATTCGAACTCGGGATGTCCTGAACGTGAGACAGACACGCTAGCATCTACGCTATGGAGGCAGGCTGTCTGGCTTGGTGGCTCCCTCTCTCTGCCAGAGGGAGTGACTAAAATCTATGAAACAAACTTTAAAGGCGTTATATAATAAAGCTATCGGAAATATTTATTTATTATTTCATTTATTTTGTCTTATCAAGGTTCAAGAGCGATTTTGAGTAACATATATGTGAAGTTTGAAACTATGTTAAAGTAATAACAACAGTGTGTAAAATATCCAGGACAACATTTTCGCAGCCCGCCTGGGTAGCATGGTGGTAACGTGTCTGCCTCACGTTCAAGAGGTCCCAAGTTCGAATCTCTGTCAGGATGAGTTACCTGTATAGGGCTTTTTCCGGAGTTTTCTCTTATCCTAAAGTACTAATTTTGGGTAACTCTAAGCTCTATGGGACCTGAGCCCATTTGAGTATCATTTGACCCATTCCATTCATCGTCCGATATGACTTAAAGAGTTAAAGGACGTAAATTACTAAAAATAAAAAATAAAAAATAAAAAAATCTTGCGGTAGTAGGTCGCACGAACAATTTAAAGAAATATTTTATACAAGGGGAGTCCAGAATGGAAGTTCTGTTTCAATTTATCTCCGCTGCAGCGATGCGATCGCAGTTCCGCACATGCGTGGTAGACGCTCTGTATCAAGGAGAAGAAACGTGCGCCATTGTGAGATCGCTGTCAGCCACGTACGCTTTGTTGTGCTTGTTTACAATGTCGGTGTTGGTTGAAAATCCCGCCGCCTGTGAAATTAGATCTCTGATTCATTTTCTGAATGCTAGGAAAGTGAAACCAATTGAAATTTATCAGCAAATTTGCGATGTCAACAGTTGCTGTGTTTCTTCACGACAACGCACGACCACACACTGCAAATGCGACGAAAAGTATTCTACAGGGATTTGGCTGGGCCAAAAATATCCTACAAGGATTTGGCCCGTACAGCCCTGAACTCACTCCTAGCGACTTTCATCTGTTTTTGCATCTCAAATCTTTCCTTGGCGGTCAACACTTTAACAATGACGAAGAGCGGAAAGAAAATGTTTCCAACTGGTTGAAGACACAGGCGGCAAACTTCTATGAAGAAGGTATACAAAAACTTGTACCTCGCTATGACAAATGCCTGCAAAATTTCGGCAGTTATGTGGAAAATTAGTGTAAGAGTTGTAGAATTTTTTGCAATAAATATTTTTTGTATCTGTTCACAATTTAATTTTAATACCAAACATAACTTACTTTCTGGACCTACCTTGTATTTATACACGGACTGAAGTTCATAGAACATCTATTTAAAAAAGAAATTACGATATTTCCGTCGCAGTAATATAATGTCGTGACTTCAGAAAATGACGAACAAATTCAAAATTGGTTACATACGTTTGTAGTAGAAAACGGCTACTAAAACAATTGAGGTGCTCAGAATAATAACATTTCCCAACCAACATAGCATGATCATGCACAGCTGCCATCTACGTTTCATGTGATGAAGTATCAAACGAATAGAGATATGGCAAGGCTTTCGTTGTGTACCTTTAAAATTTGTCCGTTGTGAAAACGTAGCTACCCTTTCGCAGTGTAAAAATGACATATACTGACTATCACTGCTTTATTTATGACCGCTTTATTTAGGATTCATGACACTGTAGTGAACGGTAGTGAATATGGCGCCATCTACAGATGTTATTGCTGAATCTGAAAAAAAAATAAAAAAAGGAAAAATGGAGGAAACGAGTGATAAGGCAACTGAATGCGTAATGAATAGAAGAAACTTGAGAGAGGAAACATGTGAAGATTTGGAAATAGAGCTGGATTAAGTATTTGAAAATGTTAAATGAAGCAAAAGTCTATTTTACACCTTTCTTTCTGCTTTGTATATTTTCTGTTCCAATAAAGAACACGCATTCAAGGAAACTATTATTAACTAATGGTTTATATTTGAATACTTGAGTAGAATGTAATACTTTCTCTACTTACTGTAAGTACGTGGAAGATAAATTAACAAGTAAAATATATGTAGAAACTGCATGTTAAAGGAGGAAAGCTACAGTAATTGATTAATGTACCTTTACATTAAATAAGTTTCAATTGATCAGTGGTTATTATTGGCTTACTAATTCAGTATATCATCATCATCATCATCATCATCATCATCATCATCATCATCATCATCATTCGTGTATATAAATTTCCACTCACTTGGAAAAGTACAAGAAAGAGGCAAAACGAAGCATCTTTTACTTGTGTATCCAGAAAAATACACTTTACTAAACGTTTGAAAACATAATGTGATATGCAAGTTACATAAAGGGGAGATGAAGAGGATGCTGGGTTAGTACAAATGGAAAGGAACGTAGATTAAGTAAGGTATATTGATGACGGAAAGAACGGCAGGCAGATACGAAAAGTGAGAATGAAGGAGGAAGGAGCCAGTAATGAGGAGGACTGAAGTATAGAGAATAAGAATTTTGCGTTTATTACAATGACATTAAAACAGTTGCGAGTTACATTCGCAATGAATGACTAGCGTATATCATAACTTCATCTGTTTCTGGGAACACGGATCACTTTTATTTAATCTTATCTTTTTTTTTTTTTTTTTTTTTTTTGTAATTTTCGCCCTCCAATGTTAAGTCATATCAGATGAATGAATTGGGTGAAATGATGCCCAAATGAGTCCGGGGTCTATGGAGCTTAGAGTTACCGACATTCGTCTAACAGGATAAGGAAAAAACCCGGAAAAACCTTACCCAGGTAACTCATCCTTACCGAGATTCGAACTCAGGAGCTCTTGAACGTGGGGCAGACACGCTAACATCTACACTACCGAGGCGGGCAAATGGTTCAAAATTTTGCACATAGACCGTAATAGTAGTTGCAAATTCAGAGGGTTCACTTAATCTCGATCACAAAAATCTTTTGTGCTTATGGCCCTGACAGAACAGCATACGTAAAATGTATTTTAATGACAAATGTAATGTATATCTTGAAATTATTAGGAATGGGCAGTGAAATCCACTTCTTTCTGGATGACTTTTGTATAATTGGTAAACCGTAAGAGACAGACAATATCTCACTACATAAATTCAGAACTTCTTAAAACACTCAATTTAAGTCTAACAGATATTTTTTTTTGTATTGCAGTCTACCATTTCAGAGATATGCTCATTATTTGTCTGAATTTTTCAATGCCTGTACTTTTCTCATGGTTTATTCCTTGACGTTGGAAAGAGAACGGAATTTCAAAGCCGTTACCCAGCGACTAGCACTTTTTATCACACATATAAACTGGCATAGTTTAGCTGTAGCAAAGGTCCAGTAGCATGTCAAACTGATGATGTTCAGTCCAGACTGTAGAGGCAGAAAAACTTCTTTCTTTAATTACGTATTTAAGTAAGGGAGCAATTATTGTAATCCAACCACTAATTCGATACCATATTTCAGGAGTAAATGCATGTTTAGAGAGTTTCGCTTTTGAAAACTATCATATTTACAGAAACATTTCTCCTCTCTCTCTCTCTCTCTCTCTCTCTCTCTCTCTCTCTCTCTCTCTCTCTCTCTCTCTCTCTCTCTCTCTCTCTCTCTGTATTGTGCGTTTATGTTATGTGTACATGTCAATCTATGTAGCTATGTGTATCTGTCTGTAAAAAGCTATAAATAGTTACGAAACGGAAAGTGAAATACTAAATCACTTAAACACCAAACTTTGTATGAAAAATTTAGCATTGGAATGCAGTACTATGAATTAAATAAAAAACGTTCTGGCCATGTATACTGCCCTTAAAATGAAAAATTTTAGAAAAATTATTGTTTTTCTAAAAATGTTTCTTAAGATTTTGAATAAATTACCATACAGAGAGGACATATTCATAAAGAAATTAAATGAGTATGCTTAAGGCAAGGCTAAACTGAAAATTTCAACTTCCATGATAATATACCTGTCATTATAAAAATTTAGCCACATAATTGGAGTATCATTTTAAACTTGCATGAAAATTGTCATGTTGCTACACCGAATAGTTCATTAGTTATTAATTATTTTTTGTGAACATTTTGTAAAAATTAAAAATATTCTACGCCTAAAAAATTTTGAAATTTTAAGTTTAATTTTCGTTTTTGGCTAGTACAGAGCAATTTAAAAATAACCACATTCTCACTTTTTGGAATATTATGCAGCATTTCTTCTAAAATATTTTCTAAGTGTAAGCTCTCAAAACTTTTAAAATATCAACCTTTTTTATTTCTTTGCGCCATATAATCTTCAAAACAAGAGCATTAAAAAAAGGGGCATGTGAAGTTTCTTTTTTACATATTATGGATCTATCCTGTGAGTTTCATCAAGTTAAATGAAAAAAATTGTCGCTTGAGGAATTTAGTATATCGAAAAGTGTTAGAAAAAAGTTTATTAGAAAATTAACATTAAAGTAATGATTGTTACTTTTAACGATTGTTAAGGGTCTCTTTAAATTGTCACGTGATGGTCTAAAATTGTGCCAATGGTAAAAATAGCATGCCATCTATTATTACAAACCCTAAGCCAAAAAAGAAAATTCCACGATTTTCAACATTTTCGGCGAATTTTTAGCTTAGCCTTGCCTTAATTTTCTCGGAAATTTCTCTGGAGTCCTTATTATCCTGGATGACTTTCAGATAACCATTAAACCGTAACAGATAATCTTACTACACAGAAAATGTATATATCATTAAAGCGCACAACTTCTGCGAAATACTTTTTGTAGACGTAGTTAAGCTTTCCTAGATATTCTTTGTTATAAATTTGATTTTTTCAATAGTAATGCTTTTCTCAAATAGGAAAGCGTTATTAATTTTTCTTCTGGGTCGCTTAAATGGAACGGAATGACCAGCTCTTAAAATATTCAACTATTACTTAACTCCACTGTATTCCTTTATTGCTATTGTACTTTAAAGAACATATGCAATAAAATTATTTGTGTTAATATTTAACTTGATTAATATTCATTAAAACTGAAATTACTTTAAGTAAAGCTTTTACACTTTTACGTCCTAATGGTGCAAAGCAGTCTTTATCGTCTTTGGGAGTTGGTAGAACATTGCTAGTTGGTTAATTCTTATTGTTTTCCTAGAGTGTTCAATATTTGCTCCGTTACATATTTTTCGAAATTTTACCTTCTTCCTTCTCTTCCCCTCCCCTCCTTACTGTCCCCTCTAGTATCAGACCTGACTGCCTTCATCAAGTATAAAACAGAGAGAATATCATTTTCATTATTAAAATTTATGCATTTTCTAAACAAAATTTAACAATTATTTAATTGTTACGCTTTCTATTGTTGAAAGCAGGTACTGTTTAACTTAAAAGCATTGTTATGTATTCTTTCAAATGTACACATTGGAGCAGATACACACCTCAGTAACCTCTGAAAGTTTGTCGGAGCTGTTCTTTAGCACTCTCTGTATGTGTATGGAATTCCTTAACGTTATTCCTTCAAGATATTTAATTCTGCATGTGGTCACTCTGTCTAGCGTATGTCCACTTACAGACATCTTCGAATGTTTATGATCTTTCCTCATCGCAAAAACTCGTAACAATATATTTATTGCTTAATTCGAAATTCTTGGTAAGTAAAATAATATCAGGAGAGATGTAACGTGAATGGAAGAAATTTGACGTGAGTGTAATTGCATCAAATCAAAGTTTTTACTACTTTCTTTGCTACTTATTTACGGAAAGTATAGGAAGCATTCTATTCACTGATAACACAATTTTGATACAACCTGAATTGCCTCCTCCCAAAATTAAAAAGGGTCCTCGTGTGTATCTGTATGTAAAATGTACCACTTTAAAACGAATGGTTGAGTAAATACCAAACTTGGTATTTAAATTCAGCTTATTTAAAGGCTATGCAATGAAGATCTAAAAACAGAACACCTGAATCTATCCAATACATTTAAAATGTTTCGAAAATTTTGATTATCTCGTAAATGCCTCGAAGGATTTTAATCAAAACATTGCAAGTTCAATGAAAAATGAATTTAAGGTAATACCTGTGCATTAATATTCATTCGTGATGACTAATGATCAAGATGATCATCTGATGGTTAAACGTAATAAGTAGAGAAAAATGTTACATGTCTACATGCACAAAACATGTAGATGTTGTTACAGCATATATTTTATGAGAAGTAGACCTATTATTTTCTAAAATTGATATTTACGACTTCTTCTAAGTATTAATTTAAATTTTCCAATACTTATACTTTTGTAAAAAATGAGTTATTCCATCTTCCTTGCTTTCTTCTTTCTTTCTTTTCTTTTCTTTTCTTTCTTTCTTTCTTTATTTATTTATTTATTTTTCTTTCTTTCGTTCCTTTTCTCCCTCCCTCCATCCCATTCCTTCTCTTCTTTCTTCCTCCCTTCATCATTCCGTTCTTTCTTTCTTTATTTGCTTGTTTCTTTCTTTCTTTCCTCTGGTTATGAAAAGAGAAATGAACTTAATGCCATCAAATAGAGACATTTCTTCAAAGACTTGTCTTTCCCTTAAGTTTACTGTAATCCTCTATTCCACTGTACCTACAGAAAATTTAGCGATCAAATGCTTTCCTCTTTAACCTGAAAGAGATAGAAGAACAAACCTTTATAAAAAGTAGTTTGTTAAACAATGGTACAGAAGGTCGTGTGGACAAAACACAGCAGATTTCTTTTTATTTCATGATATTTTGTTTCAAGTGAGGCAACTATGCATCTCAGTCCCACTTGAACAAGGAAAAAATGACTTTCGTACTGGTACAAGCACAGTTTGTCTTTGACCTAGGCAAATTTCGACTCATTCAGCCTTTATGGTTTGCACTGCAGGTAAAACTATATCAGTTCAGGAAACACTGTACAGCCTTTTAAATGAGCTACTTTGAAGGAAATAGGTTCAGAATACTAGAGAAAGTTTTGTAGACCAATATCAAAGGCGTGGACTACCAGGGCAATAGCGAAGTTTGTCCATTCGAAAGAAAGATCTGGAAGACATTCAATCTCATCTCATTTTCTAGTCTTCGCGTAAGAAATCCAAGTTCCTACACCCAAAACTATTCAACTTTAAATTGCACTGGCGTGAATAAATAAAATGAATAATTTATGCTGGAATGGAATTTCTTGCTGGGGTTTCAATAAAGTTGTGAAGTTTTCTAACTAAATATCTCCAACTAAAGAGTCGCAAATCCTTTTAGAAGGTCAACAACCGTTGCTAAAGCTCGTGATTTTAAAATTTTAAATCAAAGTCGTTAAAATAATTCTTACAGTAAGAAGAAACTCTTTTTATACTGCCTCTGTGATGAGCAAACCGTCTTCGAAGGAACAAGGTTCGATTACTGGTCGGACTACATGGCTTAGCTTTTTGAACTGCGGGGACTTTAACTTAATTTACCTCCTCCTATTCATTATGAAGTTAATGCTCATTGATATAGATAATTTTTATATGACGTCCTTCCCTTTACTTCTTGAAATAGTAACTGTACAGTCCCAACTGTTCCAAATAAAAATAAAAATCCTCTGATATTCCAACAAAAGGATGTCAAATATCGACGTAATGCCTGACTTCCTTAGCCTGCCCCAGACAGTCTTCCAAGTTCTGGTAATGCTGCATAGCCAATGAGTAGCCTTTGGCAATGGAAAAATACTTGGCCGGAATGGGTGAGTAACTTTTAGATAATTATAGCAGATTATACATTAACCTTTGTACTTCCTTTTTAGTTTCACAGTTGTTTAATAATAGATACACAATGTCCAACTGAGGCAGAACGCAACAGGTATGCAATGAGATAAGATTCCGCAGAAAAAAACCGCTAAGTTATACCAACAAATATAATCTTCTAGTTCATATAAAGATTAGCTCAGTGATCTGTCTTTATACATTTCTTTAACACATTCTGTTATCGAACTTGATTGCAACATAAGTAGAAAGAAAATAAAGTAAAGCTATTTACAAGACGATTAATAGAATATTTATGCACGGTTTCACCAACAGATGTTAAGACTTAACTCGAATTTAGTGATAGTTATAACAAAAATTTCATTTCACCAACAAGTGTTAGCTTAAAAATCCTGTTAAATCTCTTGTTAAACTAACAAGCCATATTCCTGTTGTTAAGTCCTTAAAATTGTAAATAGTCAAGATGGCGGGCGTGAACGCAGGTTTTGCTATATTTAAGACTGTGTAAATGGCATTCGTAATAGAGTACGGCCTATGAGGAGAAATTATTTTGAGGATCTATCCGAAGAAAATGTTGTACAGAGGTATAGACTGTCGAAACAAGTTGCTATGAAGGTTACTGCGGAAGTATATGCATCAAAAGGAATATGTCAATCTCGCCTTTGCTTCAAGTATTAATAACTTTGCTATTTTATAATTCAGTGAATTATGTAGATAATACACTGTCCACCTCCCGTCTTCAAATGTTCAAGTCACTCGTCACTTGTCCTTCTTCGCACCTCGCTTTAAATTTATGTAATACTGACGAAATTGTTTCGTGCTTCTAGTAGTGACAGATGCACTTGAATTAAATTCGTTACCAATTTTTCCCACGTGACATCTTTCTGTTTTACATTCACCGCATCCGTCCTCTTTCCACGGTATCCTTATAAGTCGTCGCCAATGCAATTAACAATTCTTTCTTCATCGATGAGAAATTTATCTCACGGCTTTTGTTTGCGATATTGTTTACCTGCCATTTTTTCAGCTGTGTGTGGACGAAAATGAAAACAAATGCGCATCACAGTACGTTCAGAAAATAATACACTCATCCATAGCCATCGATAGCTGTAACACTTACAAGTCTCTCGGCATTAACACGTGTTTGTTAACATTTATAGAAAACAGTGGTAGAAGCAAAGATGGTGACTAGTAAACAGAAAGCGTTTTGTGTTTTGCAATTTGCAAAGACCGAATCTGTAGTTACTGTGCAACGTGCGTTCCGCATTAAGTTCGGTTGTAATCCTCCTAGTGATAGCAACATTCGTAGATTGAAGATACCGGCTACCTTTGTAAAGGGACCACCAAGAGTAAGTGAAGAGACTGTTAAGCGAGTGAAAGAGTCGTTCACTCGTAGCCTAAAGAAATCAGTCCGGAAGGCTAGTCGTGAATTACAAGTTCCTGTGTCGACTGTTTGGAAAGTTGTAAGAAAACGCTTAAGGCTACTTCTTTACCGTCTACAGTTATTACAACCTCTAAACCGGATTACGTGTCAATTTCGCAAACGGCATGTTTCATGACGATGACAATTTTATAGATCGTGTTGTCTTCAGTGATGAATTGACCTTTCACCTTATTGGACATGTTAACACTCATAATGTGCGCATCTGGAGAACAGAAAATCCTCACGAGATGGTACAAATGCAACGAGATTCCCCTAAAGTGAATGTCTTTTGTGCCGTATCCCGGCGAAAGGTTTATGGGTCTTTCTATTTTGGTAAACCTACTGTAATTGGCACTTCTTTCCTTGATACACTAGAAAAATTGCTCTTCTCTCAGTTGGAAGAAAATGAGTCAGAGAATTTCGTTTCCAGCAAGACGGTGAGCCACCTCACTGCCATGACGAAGTATGCGATTGGTTGAACGTCACTGTGCCCGAGCGCTGGATAGGTCGCAAGGGCTCCAACGACAGGGCTTGTTATGCATGGCCTCCACGTTCTCCTGATCTAATGCCATGCGATTTTTATCTTTGGGGCTTCATCAAGCATCGTGTGTACGTGCCGCCGCTACCAGCTGACCTCCCTGAATTAAGAAACCCGATTGAAGCAGCTGTTGCTACAATTACTGAAGGCACACTTATCAACGTTTGGAAATAACTCCGCTATAGACTTGGTGTGTGCCGTGTGACAAAGGCTAGTCACATTTAACATTTATAAGGTTCTTGGTAAAACTGTTTGAGTTACTTTTTCATTTGAAATATCATTTATATCTGTAAGTTGAATGTAATTAATATTATAAAGTGTTAAAACCCCGATGTTCATTTATATACATCCTGTATATTGTATAGATTCTTGTTTTAAAGTCTCTTATGTTTGATACATCTTCATCTTCTATTTATTATATGTGCACTAATATGTAACTGGTTTTGTTTATAATCTCTGCAGAGTGTAACAAATGTGTTACATGCATTAATATATGGCATTCTCAATGACTTCTTCGTAAGCATGTTATTTCGTATGACGTCTTTGAGAAGGTTTAGACGAGATACTTGGCACCTCTTCCTATGTAATCTTTTGTGCTTGTGCCCTCGGGAGGGAGGGATGAGGTGAGAGGAAGTGTGGCTGAACCTAAGGAGTGGAAAGGAACAGGGTTCGTCACAGCTAAACATTTAAACTCCCCGCTCCTCTCCCATTTGTGGGCTCAAATATCCCCTGGGTAGTCTGTGGCACAAAGGTTTCACCCAGCCCGGAGAACCAGGATTTACAGAGTAAACTCCCAAAACTGTCACCGACACTTAGAACCTTGGAATAACCATCCAGGGTTTAAGGTAAGTGAAATAAGAAATAGGTGAAATGATGGGAGAGGAGATTAGGGGGATGTAACTTGCTCTCCTGTTTTTGCCTGGAACCTGGGTAAACCCCGAAAGAAACCCATTGATCAGGAAGGTCGACCGCTAAAATTCAACACACGGCATCCCGAATCCGGACCACGGATCCCCTGACCCTTCCCTCTCTGTATGTTCTTTTATAACTTGAATGTGTTCGTATCAAAATATCAGGTCTTTGCAATTAGCTTTATTTAAGTAATTTAAGACATAAACTTAGAAGGCGATCTATAGCCCCATGTGCGGCAGAAGGAATAGTATTTTTCAATGGTGCAATGATTATAAAAATCAATTGTTTGGTTTTTCAGACTGCTATAAACACACCAACAAATCTTATTTGTTTTTATAATATTAGCGTAGAATATTCCGTACCTTTGACATGGAAGTGTATAGAAATGTATACGTGAGTTGAAAAGTATATGTGAAAATAACTCAAAAACCTAATGTAACTTCACCAAGAAGTTCAGAGAGTAAAAACCCCACAAATGTATTACTCATATGATATTAAATTAAACATAGCTGTAGAAACAAAAAAGTAAACCTCATTTTGTAAAAGAGAATGTTTAGCTTCATTTTGTTCAGAGTAATATAAGAATTAATTTTTCACTTTGATAATACAGCGGCTTGGTCCAGCCTTTAAAAATTCATTGACTTTTCACTGTCAGTTAATAATGCAGTTTAACTTTCGCCGAGATTTCGCTTAACTCACTCTCTTACTGAGAACTAGTTCCACTAGATCATAATTAACTGAACTAAATTTTTGTTTGCTGTAGGTTTGATTGTGTTTTGTTTTGTTGACTGTTTTGGAGAACAGCACGGAGGAGAAAAAGTATACTCTGAATGGACACCTTGATATGCAGTAACTGTGTGGCTTTGCAGATTGAAATATATTACGAGCAGTGAGCTTTATGTAGGGAAAGTACCTCGATAGGCAGTTTACCTTCTTCACAAGCATTGTCACAAATTTACTAACGCTTTAGAGAAAGAGAGAGGGAGAGAGAGAGCCACTCATTTGAGAGGAGTGTTTCGGATGTTGGAGAATCAGAGAAGTACAAAGCATTGTCCGTGAAGACTGAGTTGTTTGTAACTCTGTGGAGAATTTGATTGGAAACTCTTCTGTACCTATATCACCATCAACGGGTGTAAAATGCCCGCCTCGGTAGCGTAGATGGTAGCATGTGTGAGGTCCCGAGTTCGAATGTCGGTCAGGGCGAGTTACCTGAATAAGGTTTTTCCGGGGTTTTCCCTTATCCTTACAGACGAATGTCGGGTAACTCTAAGCTCCGTGGACCCCGGACGCATTTGAGCATCACTTCACCCATTTCATTCACCGTCCGATATGACTTAATGTTGGAGGACGTAAAATTACAAAAAAACGGGTGTAAAGATTACATGTAATGGACTTCCAGTCAAGGAAAACTTTCTACCATGTAGCAACTTACAGAATTCACCTATGTTAATTAATTTCTAAGTATGTTTACTGATGAAACTGGGTTTACTCACGATGTTAACTTTAATTCGCATAACACCCATAACTGATTAATTAGAGCCAAGTGAAAAATTCAATGCCACGGCCGGGATTTGAACCACGGATCTCCTGGTTTCCATCCAGTCGCTCTAACTCCTTGAGCTACCATGGTCAACGTCCTGACATAAAAGTCTCCAGTTGACTCATTATATTTTCCCGGTACACCACTTAGAGTTCTCATATTCGAGATAAACATATGTGACGACTTACTAAAATTTACATTAAAAATATTCAGCGATAAAAATCCTGGTATTTAAGTACTTACAATAGTTTGTCGCCACATATGTTTATCTCGAATATATGAACTCTAAGTGGTCTACCGGGAAAATATAATGAGTCAATTGGAGAATTTAATGTCAGGCCATGGTAGCTCAAGGGGTTAGCGCGACTGGACGGAAACCAGGAGATCCGTGGTTCAAATCCCGGCCGTGGCACTGAATTTTTTATTTGGCTCTACTTTAAAATCATCCATATACCGGAGTAATGTATTTAAAAGGATTAATTCTTTAAGGATTAATTCCTCAATATAAAATTTACATTACCCATAACTGAGCCTATGAAAATTCTTATGAAGTGCCACAGTAGGACTTCAACAGAACTTCTGCTTAAACTTTTGGTTTGCAGTCATTCAATTACATTATTGTTCCCTATTTCTCTTCTTTGCACCTGAATGCAGAGACGCAGGTACGTACAGTTACGCAGAAATAAAATTCATAATTTATTTGATGGTATTCCTCCGGACGCCATCCAAGAAGGTGGTTCTTACACGATGATGCGCCAGTTCATTTCAGTATGATAATACTCGATTTCCTGAAGGATTAATTTCCGCATAGATGGACTGGACGAGTGGGTTTCACTGAATGCTCTGTTCGATCTCCTCATTTGGATCCAATAGATTTCTTCATTTGGGAATACTTAAAGATTTTGGTTCATGCAACTCTTGTGCCGTGTATCAACATTCTGAGGCAGGAACTTGAAACAGAGTACGTGATAGCTTAAAACGTCCATCGACATAGAAGAACCCGCTTTCGAGTAACCTTGTAACCTTCAATTGTGTGTTGTAGCTCAGCAATAAATGATTTTCAAAACCATCATTATATAAACCTTTTAGCTCTTTTAATTTTGCGAGAACTTACCCTATAGTATAATATGTATTAAAAAGCGAATTTTCCATTCGGATAAGTTACTCACTTTCAAATGTGTGCTTGTAAATTAAGCTAAACTCAAAACATTCCAGACATGTCCGGTAGATGGCACCATGAGATATTTTAACGTGGGATATTTTCAAATTATAAAATAGTGTGTATTTTAGCGATATGAACATTTTTTCCTCAGTAAATATTGCTCATCTGTTTAAGTTCTTCTTGTAACCAAAATAATCAATATTATATAAAATACAGACTATTCATTGAAAAGTAAATGCATACCTTTATTTATGCCTATAACCTAGCGAGATGGCTCCGCGGGGTATGTGAGTCTAGCATAGGCTGGGGTGCCGCAGGCTCCATTTCCGTCGACTGGACACTCTAACCGTGGGCTTTTCGTGGTTTTCCCTGGTCGGTATACCAATGCCAGGGCGGTGTCTCATCTGTTAATACTTCCATTCTATCATTTCCATTTAATTCCATTTCATTATCGTCCTTCAGGTGCACTTGTACATCTTGGGAAATGACGCGGATGCTTGCTCAAAGGAAGGGTGTTCAATGCGGACATTAGAGTGCTGCTTGATCAATACTTTGTTCATTGCTCTTTTTGGTAACCTAAGTAGTGGAACGGGTCTCCGAAGCTATAAGTGTTACGTTATTCTGCGTGTCTCTGTGCCCTGCCTAATTGCGACCTGTAGTCTCCGGTTGTTCCTAATTTCACCTCTTGGGAAATAGTAGCGTCAGTATACCTATGTAGGTCGAATATATAGTTTAGCATTTAAAAGGTTTCTATCTTGAATTGTGCTGCTCACACATGGTACTCGGATGCACATACAGAAAGAAGCGCGCCCGCGCAACTTTTTCTAAACGTACAATTTTGGAATTCCAAAGATCAAAACAGGTATTCTTATTGAAATCTAGGTGAAGAATTTTCGTTTGCATCACAATACTTCTACTTTCTATATGTAACTACATAGTACTGAACAAATATGAAAGTATATGAATATATTTAAATATTCACATAAAAGAGATTCTTCTCTCCACGTTATGTTGCGGTAATTTTTCTTTTTTTGCAATTGAATATATATCAGGAAGAGGACGTACTGATATCCTCTTCCACCTAACTCTAAAATGGGCAACAGTCAGTGCCAGTGTGTGAAAATCAGAAAAGAAACACGAAAAGTAAGGTAAATAATAATTACCTGGTAATTTGGGCTTCTTATGAAGAGACAAAACAAATATTTTCAAGAAAATCCACCAACAAAAATACAACTTACATGGAAAATTTTATGAATTAAATGCTTTACTTGTAGGATATTTTCATGAAAATTAATTTTTATATATTCAATGTTCTGCAATAGTGCGTACACTACAATTCTTTCAAAAAGAATGTTTTAATCAATTGTATAATGGTTACACGATAAAATCAGATACAGGGTATACACCTCACAACGTTGAAAGGGAAATTGTGATATAAGGAAGCACTCTATCGTTCGCCCACCGTCCAGGAAAGCCCACAAAATGTCAAGGACAGGGTAAGGAATTAACAGGAAACGAACCAGGGACCTCCCAAGCGTAAGACGCTATCGTGACACCGTCTCACTGGGTAAGATATGCTAACAGCTTACTGAACAAATATTTAGATCTCGTTTAAGTCCCTGCATAGTTTGTCAAATAAAGCATTTGCCCTTTCAAATTATTCTTGTTATTGATTACAATTTTCTAACGCGTTATACATTTTTACACTGGATACAATACTAGATGTACCCGAAATAGGTAGTACAGAAAGTAAAATAACTGGACACCTTCCAAGAACTACAAAACCAGATAATTTTAAGTGGTAGTGTTCATAAATGCTAGATGTTCACTTGTTACCGAAACGTAATTGCCAGAGAAAAGGGGTTTTTCCCAGTACATTAAGCTGGCATGCAATAGCAAGTACTAGGTGAAGCACAATCAGACACCATAAGCTCGCCTGAGGGAGCAACGTTAAGTGCCTAGCCATTTCCCGCATTTAATGGCGTGCATATAGATGTAACACAAACGGCACATGATTTAGGGGGACTGGGCGGTCAAGGCCGACCCCTGCAAGAGATGTTACACTGATGAATGTGCACTGACGGGTTTCTGGGGGTTGCAGCTCGCTGCCAACGCTTTATATCTTCAGAGCATCATCTACTGCAGTCCATTCTTTACAGACCTGTTTCCGAAACAAGGTAATTTTACACATACTAACATATCACAACGGTGGGATAAATGGAATATTTGCGAAACTTAAATGGAATACGAACTCTAGTATCATTGTATAATATGTGTCACCTAAATACAAATTTTGAGGGATACATAGGCTCAAAAGAAGCACTTTTACAAAACGGGTATAGTCTGTTTAGTTAACTCATGTGCACGTCGGCCGCTGTCTTTGACGAACCCTTATAATAGTTTTACAACACTGACCCTCCTTCTAACAGACCTTTCTGCAAGGTTGCCACCTTTCTCGATACGTCATGGGTATCGTACAAGGTTTCGTCTAAATAGATTATCTTATGTCCATTACTGCAAAACTTCCTTAGTTTTGACGATATATCGCTACAATTCTACTGGATTCCATAATAACCCTTATCTTATTCAAAGTGCGGAATCTGAAACCCAGCTCCTTTAGGAGACCGCGCAAAGTGCAGTGCCCTTAAGAAAAATCACAAATTTCTTGCAAATGTGCAACCAATTCATCTAAGGTGGGCGCTCTCCCTTTTGCATAGAATCTATAAACTTCTCAACCAATTAAATAGCATGTGAAATTATCTACTTTAGATAAACGTTTCCTTTTGTTTTCATACTTGATCGGCGTCTTTGGTGTTCCTTTCGTCACAATATTTCTTACTGTATTTCTGTGAATACCCAGAATTTATCATCAGGTTCATTGCACGACCCCTTAGCAAGATTATTTGTCAGCACATATTTATATGTGTTCAAAACAAGCGCTTGAATTTCCTTAGAAACAGTTCCCGTTATAGATTTGTTTTTGAGGCTTTTATAGTAATATAACATGGCCCAGTTATTCACACTATTGTCATAATTTTGATTATTTTCACTTGACTGAAAGTAATCTACTACTTCTACCACTGCATTTCCCTCCCACGGTCTCCACATCGTGACTCACAACGAATTTCTGGACGTAATGAAACAGATCAACTGGAAGTTGGAACTTTGGCAACTGAGACTCCACGTGGAGTAAACATGCGACTGTCACATCGAGAAAATCAGGGTTGCTATTGGTCCTCAACGACAGTGTTCCATTTCTGAAGTGTGGAGATAGATTTATGACGGTCATTAGTGGGCGGGAGGGTCAGGTTCCTTTGAGGGGCAAATTGCGCTCGCGTTTACTAGACACACTCTAACAGCCGTTGCGCAAAACGAACAGTCCAATTGATTTTACAGCCTGCAGAGTGCGATAAGATATTTTAAAAACAATTTTTCCACCGTAAACCAACATTAACATGGAATAATTTTAAAAATGAGTAACGATTTAATGAAAATATCATGCAATTTATATATTGATACGAGAAATCAAATATAACTCTTGAATTTTCAATGACTAGCCCATGAAGAACCTTTGCTCATGAATTAATGTATACTTAGGTTTGACTGGTTAAGTAAGGACAGATAATTCAAGTTAATTGATGGAAATAAATCATTCCTTCACACTAGTCGTGTATACGCTAAGGTTTGGATAGAGTCAACATGAAAAATTCAATGCTATGGCCAGGATTTGTACCAGGGTTCTCCTGGTTTCCGTCCAGTCGCCCTTACCCATTGAGCTACCATGGCCATCGTGCCGTCATGATATTAAGTTTTCCAATTTATTCATATATTTTTCGGGTAAACCACTAGGGATTCTCGTATTTGAGATACACCGTTTGTGGCGACTTACTATTAGAATCAAGATGAATTAAAACTTGGATCAACTTCAAAAATCGTTTAAATTTCAAAATAATTAATAAAATTAAGTAAAACCAGAAAAAAAAACCTTCCTTCCAAAATTCTTGTTGCCCAATTAAGTACTTGAGTCCCAGGCTTCATCACGAAACTCGTATTATTTAAGTTAGTTGGTGGAAATTAATCATTTCTTGACACTAGCCGTATATAGGCTAAGGTTTTGGATAGTGTCAAACTGATAAATTCATGCCATGGCTGGGATTTGAGCCATGAATCTCTTGGTTGCCGTCCAGTCGCTCTTACCCACTGAACCACCATGGACAACGTACCGTCATGACTAATAAGTCGCCACAAACGCGTATCTCGAATACCGGAGCCCCTAGTGGTTTACCGGGAAAATATGAGTCAAACAATGAGTCAATGGGTAAGAGAGTTGACTATGTCTGCGAACGTTTATCTGAACTGATATAAGAGGAATAACAGTGTGAAATGAAGTGGGTGTGGAATGGATCACGTAAATCTAACATACATGACATTTTAAAAACTGTGTATGTGTTTGTAGAGAAGGGGTAACCCA
This sequence comes from Mantis religiosa, assembly GCA_030765055.1. Lineage (NCBI taxonomy): Eukaryota > Metazoa > Arthropoda > Insecta > Mantodea > Mantidae > Mantis > Mantis religiosa. The sequence goes on from CM060950.1 coordinate 407,042,623, forward strand.
AAAAAGATCATTTGTATCGAAAATTGGTACACGACGCATATTAAGTTTCAATTATAAATAAGAGTTATGAATCTTCAGTTTCTTTTACCAAAGGTCAGGGCAAGGAGTAAAAAACAAATAAAAAATAGAACTATTGTACTTATCACTATCATTATAACTAACCCACATACATAATTTGTAAATATATTTCCTACAAGCCGGACATTTCAAATTTTTCGAAAATATTAATATTTAAAAACTGATAACACCTCTTTACTTTTTCTATATACATAGTAGATATTTGATATCGAGTTTTTACTCAAAATACAAATACTTATTGGGATTCGCTGAAAACTAAAAATAAAATAGCCTTTTTAGAAAAATTTGTATGTGTCTGTCCAATTTATGTGCCGGTGAAAAGTAAAATTCAAAGTTAAAGACTGGCTGCATATAAAATTTGGTATTTAAGATCAACCATCTTCCAAAGCTAAGACACACATTTTGCAACAACAAAAAAAGGAGGAGAGAGAGAGAGAGAGAGAGAGAGAGAGAGAGAGAGAGAGAGAGAGAGAGAGAGAGAGAGCTCTAACTCAAAACTACCGCTTACATGAAACAGTTTTAGAACATTAGGATTTTCTCAAACATATCTCTAAAGATTTTGATTAAAATACCATATGTTCAGGATATTTATGATAAATGAACCGCATATCTTGAATTTTCTGAAAATGTCATCAGAAGTCCACTTAAATTTAGGTGAGATTTGAAAAACTGGAGTATGGTAAAGAGATACTGTCTGCGAAATCCGTCCCCTTCAGCTGCCGTGGTGCGGACGCTGCGGACCCTTAGCACTCGTGGTACCTCTGACGTTACTAGAGAAATCTCGGGCCGAAGTGGCCGAGCCCCTCCCGTCGGGGAGTTGCTCGGATTGGGTTGGACTCGAAGGGGCAGTGTGTTCCCGACACCCACGGGGAATTGGGTACCTCCGGCGAGGCTACGGTGGCCCGGAGGGGGAAGAGGGTTGCCTCATAAGTCCCGGGTACTAGCCTGCAGAGCTAGTAGAAGTTGTGCTAAATCACCAAGCGGCCCCACCGAGGTTTTCGGTAGTCTTCCCTGCGGAGTTGACGCGCGTAAGTGGCGTATCTACTTCCATCCCGTCTTGACGTTGTGCTCAGCGGGGGGGGGGGGGGGCTTTTTAAGAAATCAGATATTGCTTTATGGAAAGAGCCCCGGAGTATCCATCGCTCTCGGGTTGAAGGAGGCCAGGGTCGTAGGTCCTACGGGTCCTAGACTGATTGGGTAGAACCTCTGCACATAACATAACTGTCTGCCCAACACAAGAAGGCAAGGTGGGGGAATGTGTAGCGTAATCACTTTTGCTGTTCGCATGATGTTTATGCTTGCCTTCCGGATATGCTAAAGACGCTAGGTTGATGTAAAATACACAGTGTTGTCACATAATTCCCCCATACATAATACCTATCGCTGCAGTTACTGAAACGAGCATTAGATCTGGCAGCATGTATGACTCATATGCACTCTCGTACACTCATTTTGTAGTAAACAGATCCATTACCAGAGCAGATAAACAGTTTAAACCCCTCTCCTCCTTCAGGCCCCGCTTGCCTTCTTGTGCTGGGTAGAGGATATCTTACTCCACAAATCATATAGATATCCGTAAAACACACATATATCCTGTACATTTTTTTCGTACACATAACCATTTCGGATATATTCCCTATTATTTGTCTGCAGTTTTCAATACTTGTACTTCTCCCAAATAGGAGGCTGTATTTTTTTTTTTTTTTTTTTTTGTATCTCTAGAGCAGGCAAAGGTAACGAAATTTCAAAGCCATCACATAGCGAACAGGATTTAAGTATCGCTTTGAAGTCCCGATCTTTTTGCATGATCAGGAGAGGGGAAAGTAGTAGTGATTTTACGTTTGAAAAAAAAATCTATAATTAGTTATGGGAAAAATCAAACCAGCTACAAGGAATATTTTGGAAACGATTAATTACATAAAAATGTATAAAATGTGTACTTTAACAGTTATGTAAGAGTCATTATGGATAAACATGACTTCAAAGTTCATTACCAGAATATTCAAGATACGCATTTCATTTACCATGAAAATATTACAGTTATTTCAATAAAATCTATGGTAATTTACTGTAAATCTTCAATCACTTTGCTAATATTAAAACTTTCGAAAAGTTTCCATATAAGGTCTATTATGAGGTGAGGGGTTGTTTCTGTAATCTTCGTGCTGCATTCTTGAACTTAAATACTAAGTTTTCTACTTATGTGACTATTGTATGTTGGTTATGCTATTTTCAAGCTGACAAATATTTTTCTCAAAATTCATTTTATTTTTTCTACTACGTATCTAGAATAGATAGATAATTTATAGAGCATTAAAGAGGATTACTATTATATATTCTGAGCCACACCTGATTTGAATCGTGCTTCTTCTGTCATTAGGGTAGACCTTCAATACACGTACATAAATGCTTGCTCCTTTCTACTGCTTACCTTATCTTCCTTCTATTTGCCCGATTTTCGTCTTTCTCTGTCTATTATTTACTTCTTATTTCAACCTCTTATTGTGATCACTTCATTCTTATTCTCATTTTTGCGGAATTTTCCATTTTTATTTCTTCCCTTTCCCTATTACTGTTAGTGAACGCCATTCGTCGTACTTACAAGAAAGAAAGGAAGTATTTGATTTCACCTAAACATTTTACACCAAATTTCGCCGGAAATGAGGTCTGAGGCTCCAAAAACAGCATTTTTATAAAAATTTATTTATTTGTGTGTGTGTGTGTGTGTGTGTGTGTGTGTGTGTGTGTGTGTGTGTGTGTGTGTGTGTGTGTCATTCTGTGTTGAACAGCCGAACTTGATACTGAAGCTTCCAGGGATACGACATAATGATTAAGAATTTAGAAAATTTTGATTTCATCTAAAATGTTTCTAACAATTCTGAATAAATTATGATATATTTAATGAATTTTGATAAAAATGAAGAAGACGTCCCAAATTTTCTAGGAATAGCCGGCGTGGGCCTTTTCATTCCGAATGGCTCTTGAATAACGATATACAAGATATACAAAATCATACTATACAAAAAGTATAGGCCTGGTTGAAGTTTACAATTTATATCAAATAGACTTTTTGCGGAGTTAACCATTTCCCACATATTTCTTATTGTTATTTTGACTAAAAATATCTAAAATAAAATCCCCATATGTCATAGCCTGGTTTCTGGAAGTTATAAAAGTCTTATTATGTAAAATTTCGATTACCGTTATTCATTTTACAGATATTTACTAGCACATTCCAGTAATCTAAAAAATCTATTCATCTAATCTATCTAAAGATAGTTTTTCTTCTTCTTTACTTCTACTCCAACAATATAATACAAATCTAGATTTCTGCAATTTTAATTGCTTTTTAAATAATATTATTCAACTCTAAATAGCAAAACCAGTATAAAATTAACTTTCTTATTATAAAAAAATACGAAAGACTGTCATTTTAAATTTCCTCTTCTGCTACTGGTATCCAAAGCTTCCCCATACAGAGACTGCCAAAACATGCATTAAGGCGAATACTTGAGTAGAATACAATACTTTCTCTGCTTACTGTAAGTACGTGGAAGATAAATTAAAAAGTAAAATATATGTAGAGACTACATGTTAAAGGAGGAAAGCTACAGTAATTGAATAATGTACCTTTCCATTCAATAGGTTTCAATTGATCAGTGATATACTAATTCAGTATATCATCAACATCATCATCATCATCATCATCCGTGTATATATATTTCCACTCACTTGGAGAAGTACAAGAAAGAGGGAAAAGGAAGCATCTTTTACTTGTGTATCCAGAAAAATACACTTTACTAAACGTTTGAAGACATAATGTGATATGCAATTACATAAAGGGGAGATGAAGAGGATGCAGGGATAGTACAAATGGAAAGAAACGTAAATTAAGTAAGGTATATTGACGACGGAAAGAATGGCAGGTAGATACGAAAAATGAGAATAAAGAAGAATTTTGCGTGTTATACAATGACATTCAAACAGTTGCGAGTTACATTCGCAATGAATGACTAGCGTATATCGTAACTTCAATTGTTTCTGAGAACATGGATCACATTTTTCTAATCGTAATATCTTTTTTTTTTTTAATTTGCGTCCTCCAACGTTAAGTCATATCGGACGATGAATGAAATGGGAGAAATGATGCTCAAATGAGCCCAGGGTCCATAGAGCTTAGAGTTGCCGTACATTCGTCTTTCAGGATAAGGGAAAACCGGGGAAAAAACCTTATCCAAGTAACTCACCCTGACCGAGATTCGAACTCGGGACCTCTTGAACGTGAGGCAGACATGCTACCACCACGCTACCGAGGCGAGCATCTTATCTGTTGTCAAATGGCAATGAAGCCATTAGCTCTCTTGCTCTCCAATATTTATGCGTAGTGGGTCCGGCAGGTAGGGCTTCACAGGTTAGAAGATGTTCCTAAGTCATTTCCTCTTCTTTGATCACAGAGGACAATTTGGACTTGTATAAATTCCTATTCTGAGTAAGTGTTTGGCCAAATAATCATGTTCCGTAAGTGATCTAAAATTTGCTACTGCAGCTTTACGTAGGGTTTCTGGAATAATTTCTGGATTTTTAATTAAAATGTTCCATTTTTTATCTTTGGCTTTGTTAGATATTGATTGGTTTTGTTTGTTTTTATATTTGTTTTTGATTAGTATTATTATGGATGTAAAGGGTAAGTTTTTACTTTTGTTCTGAATTTGCACCCTTTTGGCAAGAAAATCAGCTGATTCATTTCCAGCAATTCCACAAAGTGCAGGTATCCACTGTAATATAATTTTTTCTGTAGTTTTTGAAGTTTTAAACTTAATATCTAACTTCATATTAAATTTGGAATAGCCGCTGATCAGCAACGATGTTCACTTGTCTATATTCTGCATCTTTGTGTTTGTTTACGGTGGCCTACACACATGCATTCACACTCTCTCATACTTCCAGACTCTAGGGAAGATGGAAACTAATCCAGGTTAAAGAAAAATTCTCAACTCCAGCTGGGTAGCTCTGGATTCGAAAGCTAAACTTGCATTTTCCATAAAAAATGCAGAAAACAAACTTACATAGTTGCAAGCTGCCATACTTAATAGCAACAATTTGTAAAGCAAAATTTCCCACTGCAATGTATAAGGAGATTACAATTTAGAGCAGAAAATAGCAAATGCATACACACCATTTTAAAAATATATTTTGAAAATATATTTCTTCCTAAACTGATATCAAACACAAGGTTGCAAATAATAATACAAGAAAACAAATAAAACATTTATATTTTTAGCAATTTTTGGCATTTAATAATTAAAAACCACTTAACTGCGCGGAACATTAAACAGATTAGCGTCTATAACATGGAGAACAGCTTGTAGATAATTATTTAATTTATTGGCAGGAAGAAAATTAATTAGCAGACATTATTTAAACAAATTAATGCAAGATTTGAAGCCCATGCAGAAAACGCCCGTATCTGTATACAGTTGCCATGGAAACCAGGTGCTCGCCATCCATCACGCTGCTAAAAAGTTGAAGAGTGGCACAACCCTGCTTGTAATCGAGCCAAAGCCTCCTAATTACATGCTAAGCCCGCTATAAAACGACGGTACATTAAAGGTTGTTACGCACTATGCAATCGATCTCGAGGAAAGGTCGATCCATCACATGCCTCTTGTGTAGTCATTTATTTTGTATAGATTAAAGTCGTGATACCCACCGCGCCGGTTCTATGTAAGGGGTGCTAGTGAAACTGATGGCGCCAATAACGGAGGCCGTTTCGGGTTGAGCCAAGCGATGCTTAACCTTGTCTCTTATGTGTTCATTACGTCAGTTTGAAGCTCGACGCATTCTCCTTTATGCGCATAAGTATTTTCACTTTACTCATTCCGGTAACAAAGTATTATTAGAGAGGTTTGTTTCTGAGTCCCATGAATGCGTCCCGACCAAAGTGGCGTCGTAGTAACGTATGGAACTCGCATTTGTTTGATTGAGGGCTTAACCCCAACGTCCGCACACACAGATTAGCTTTTCTCGCGATATCCCATTATCACTTAGTTCAAAATTGGGGTGACTACTCACATTATAGGAATACTCCTTTCTAATATTTCCACTCTATTTTATTTATTTCTCATCTTTCAGGAGGGCTCCAGGACTCGTAGTGTGTAAGTGTTGGACAATTCATGCCAGAGGAACCCGGATTTATGCCTCCTTCTACCAGGGAGTTACCGATCTGGCCCGAAAGGGCGCCCGGCGCCTCCGAGGCTCTTTCCATAGGGCAAGACCTAGAGACTAACAAGGCACCCCCCATCAGGTCCTGTGGACTCAAGACGGGATGGGAATGGATACGCCACTTACGCGCGCCAAAACCAAAATGGGAAGGCTACCGATATGACCTTGGTGGGGCCAAGATTTCGCTTTCAGGAGCTGTCTCCTCTTGACTTCAGTGTAACAGCTACCAGGAAAACCTTGCCATTGGTGAAGGTAGGCATGTGGGGATTACTGGTACCGTCAGGATGTAATATTTGTAGACGTTAGGTACTCCGCCTTTGTCTTAGCAGGTTATTCCAGACCGATGGAGGTTTTAAGAAGCTTAGGGGAAAGTCGTGCAGTATCGGCCGGGTTAAGTTTTTTGACTTTACTCTGTAACAGTGGTGGTTAATCGTAATCTTACTATATTGTCGCGAGGAAATTATCTACGATGGCGCAGCTAGTGTAAACAAAGCGCTGGCAGATAACGATAGCGCCGATTAATAACAGACGGATTGTGTATCACGGAGGTAAAGGACTTGCCGGCATAGATTAAGTTACGCTTCTGGAAGGTGATAGAATATTCGGATTACGTCATTAGATGCCTTGTTTATTCCAGAAATATCTAGTGATCGTACAGAACAGTCTCGAATTATGAATGAGATATATAAGAGATTGTGACACGCCTGCGGACAGTTGTAAAACAGTGAGGCGAGCAGCAAACAGCTGTAAAGTGTTGTTGTTGTTGTTGTAACGAGAGCTGTTTGTTATTGTCATCGACCTTGGAAGATTGTGTTGTATATGTGATGTAATGTTGTTACGTGAGAATTGAACAGTGTATTGCTACGGAAATAAAAAACATTTAGAATATCCGAAAATTGCACTTTTAATTCTACGAACCCACAAGGTCACAACTGGTGTCAGCAAGTGGGATATTACCACCATGGAGGCTGCATAAGAAAAGATTCTACAGAAAATCGAAGAAATGAAGACGGCAAATGACGCCCTCGCCGCGAAGACGGAAACAGCAAACAACAACGCTTTACAGCTGTTTTACAACTGTCCGCTTGCGGGTCACAATCTCTTATATATCTCATTTATAATTCGAGACTTCTGTACAATCACTAGATGTTTCTGGAATAAACAAGGCATCTAATGACGTAATCTGAATAATCTATCACCTTCCAGAAGCGTAACAATCTCTGCCGGCAAATCTTTACCTCCGTGATACACAGTCCATCTGTTATTTATCGGCGCTATCGTTATCTGCCGGCTCTTTGTGTACACTAGCCGTGCTATCGTAGATAACGGCCTCGCGACAATATTATTCTCTTACCTAAAGACATGTTCTATAGGTTGTATAATGTAATGATAGTTTAAGTACAGAGGTTCTACTCACATTAGTCCTGGGCCCGTAGGATCAAGGACCCGGGCTTCCTTCTATCCGGGAGCGATGGATACTCCGGGACTTTTTCCATGGGGCAATATCTGATTTCTTAAAAAGCCCCGCCCCCCGCTGAGCACAACAAGACGGGATGGAAGTGAATACGCCACTTGCGCGCGACAACCCCGCAAGGAAGACTACTTAAGACCTCGGTAGGGCCGCCTGGTGATCTAGCACGCCTTCTACTAGCTCTGCAGGCTAGTACTCGGGACATATAGGCAACCCTCTACCCCCTCCGGGAGGCCGTAGCCTGGCAGGAGGTACCCAATTCCCCGCAGTTGTCGGGAACACACTGCCCCCTCGAGTCCAACCCAATCCGAACAACTTCCCGACGGGATGGGCTCGGCAGTTCGGCCCGAGGTTCCTTTAGTAACGTCAGAGGTACCACGAGTGCTAAGGGTCCGCAGCAGCCGCACCTCGGCAGCTGAAGGGGACGGATCCTCTCCCCTACGGGAGATTAATGTAATGATAGTATATGTAATGTATAATGTAATGTAATTCTTTCTTCATTTAACAATGCCTTTGACTGCACTGATCCTATCGGCGGCCGTTCTCCTTTGGAGCATATAGCGATGGTGTTGTCTCATAGAAGTTGGGTTGTTTGGATTTCTTTTTGAAGTAAAAACTTCTTTAGGCGCGTTTAGCACTTTTTGTTGGTAGTGAATTAAACTGAGCTGTCACGCTAGAATATGTGGCGCAAGTCGGCTCGAGTCGGCACAATCCGAACTAACCCTCCCACACCGTAGATTTTCTGTCGTACTCAACAGCGTATCAACAACACGCATCCAGGTACGTTTTAACATATTTCAAATACTGTGAACAATTCCGAAAACCTACAAGAGTTTCATTAAATAATTGTCTTTGGGTCGTTCTTACAAACGTCTGTCAAGTGCCGGTAACCGATCCGGTCAGATAACCTTCTGTCATTTAACAAGTCGACAACATATCGAATTCCACTTTTAACAATAATACTAATAGTCAAAAGGCACAGATAATGTCACCGAAGTTCGGTAATAGAATAATTAAAACCATAATAACGAAAAATAAAACGAGTGTGCTAAAGTGTTAGGAATTCGTGGAAGAGATGTTTCATTTAAGAACTGGTTATTTTTATTGACAATTTCTCTTAATTGTGAGTAGTAAAACGTAAAACATCAATAAATTAAATGACATACCACTTAAATAATAAAATTATCACGTATTAAAATGACTTTTGCGTTTATTTTCATTTACAACTTATAGGTTACGTTTTCCCACAAACTGAGAGACCGACCGAGGGTCAAAAGATTTGATATATAAATTTGAATTTTTATAGAAAAAAAAGATTTATATATATATATATTATTTAGTATTATATTTTTTAAACAATTGTTAAGAAAAATCTATAATGAATAGTTTTTAAGTTTTCGCTTCTGTCGTGTGGCCTTGAGCACACACAATTCTTTTAATAATTTGATCATGCACATATTCGCACTCTCCTTTATACTTACAGATTCTGGGGAAGATGAGGAGTCATCTTGGTTGGAGAAAATCCCCACCCCCAGCCGGGAATCGAACCCGGGACTCTACCGACTAAGCTACGGGGCCAGCCAATTTCTGATCCTTGAGCTCAAATAAAACTGCATACATATTTTAGTTTTTTGTTGTTGTAATATACGTCCTCCAACATTTAGTCATGTCGGACGATGAATGAAATGGGAGAAATGATGCTCAATGCGTCCGGGGTCCATGGAGCTTAGAGTTACCGACATTCGTCTTTCAGGACCAGGGAAAACCCCGGAAAAAACCTCATACAGGTAACTTACCCTGACCGAGGTTCTAACTCGGCACCTCTTGAGCGTGAGGCAGACATTCTACGCTACCGAGGCGGGCCATATTTTAGTTGTTTAATATGTAATTTTATAACAAATGCTGCATTTATACTACATACTACTTTATTTGTACTGTATGTATTATTTATACTACATCACTACATTGTTTATACTACATTATACTAGCTTTCTTGCAAGAACAAATCTTCTGCATCCTTCATTTCTCAGCGTGCATAAAACAAACATTTATTTTTAAAATTTGCAGAAAAGCTTCAACAAATTTGGGAATTATTGCCAATAATTTAGGGGATACTAACAACTGTAGCTAATTCAGGTTATTTCTGTAACATTAACGTTTGAATAGAAAAAAAAAACCTCCTAAATTGGCTGAATGGTTAGACCGCTCGACTCTCACCAAGGCGGCCTTTCCCAGGCGAACGCAAAATGAGATTTGTGGTGGACAACAGGGCGCTGGGATGGGTTTTCTCCGGGATCTCCGGTTTCCCGCGCTATCTCATTCCACCGGTATTCCCTCTCCATCTCATGTATCATTAGCGTCACCGTCTCCGGTGTCGCTTGTAGTAAAAGCGGACGTTAAACACTCACACACAGCAACTAAATCAACAGATTAAAATCAAAGGTATTAATTCTGTTAACAAAATTTGAATTATTGTGGACCAGCAAACAGCGGTCTGACTACAGCATTTGAAACGTTAAGTGCCTAAACCAAAGGATTGTAGCTATGTTTTTTAAGTAAAATTTCTGAAAGATAGTTAAAACTCGTATTAACAATAATCTAAAAAAATGTAAATTTCCAAGTTTTTAAAACTTTTCCCTTTTATGCAATTTTCCTATGCTCTAAGGAGGCCCTAAGACATTCCGTTCTCTTTACATGACCAGGAGGGGGAAAAATATATATCTACATTTACTTTTCAATTGAGAGACTTGCGAGTATATGGGGAACTGCACCCAATAAGAGGGGATATCTCAAAATGGTTAACTAAAAACGAAAAAAAGAACACTTGACGTGAATTGTGTGTTTAAATGAGATCTGGAGATTTTATGAAGAAAGATATTTTCCATCTGTTACGGTTTATCAATTATTCAAGTCTTTCGAAATGAAGAAAGCTTCTGAGGTTATTCTGGAAAATTGACGATTTTGTCAAGAAAATATCTTGTACGCATGGTACTCTAATCAAAGTCATTAATTTTTTTGAAAAAAAAAATAGAAATTTTATAAACTTTTTCCATGAAAAGTAGTTTTGGAAGGGGAATACTTTGCGGAAAGATCTTCATGTAGCATTGTTCGAAGACGCCTCACTTAACACCAAAGTTATTACTTAACTGCCATTTCGTTTTCAGTTATACTGACAGACCCACACACACAGAGGCCTTCTTGTTATTTAATATACGTCCTCCAAGTTAAATAACATCGTACGGTGAATGAAAAGGGTGAAATGATGCTCAAATGAGCCCACAGCTTAGAGCTATTAGACATTCATCTTTCATGATAATGTAAAACCGCGGAAAAACAACTTTATCCAGATAATTTACACTGACCGAATTTCGAGCTCGAGACCTGTTGAACATGAGGCAAACACAATTCGCTATACAATCTATGTTACCGAAGCGGGCACATGCCTTTTTCTAAATCTGTTCTTTTTGGATTCTGGGTATCTGAAAACACTTCTTTCTAGTAAAATCTTGGTGTCAAATTTTGAACGGAATATAACAGTTCAGCTACTTACTGTAAATATATACTACGAGGGCTGTTCAATAAAGAATGACCACAATTTCTTTTGACAACGTACCTTTACTCATCCTCATAATTTTGATGGTCCTTCTCAAAATAGTCTCCCCTGAATGCGATGCACTTGTCCAAACGTTTCTGCCAGTCTTTAAAGACATGCTGTTAACCATTTTTGAGAGATCCTTCAAAATCGTCTCCGCAGCCTTCACTACATCTTCTGATGATGGATAATATCTCCCACGAAGGTGTTTCATCAAATTAGGGAATAGAAAAAAGTCACATGGGGCTAAATCCGGACTATAGTGAGGTTGAGGGATGCACTTCACGTTGATTTTTGCAAGATATTCAGCAACATCATTGGCAATATGCGGCCGCGCATTATCGTGGTGCAGCAACCAGCCTGCTTCATGGAAATGCGGTATTTTGTGCCTGATATAGACTTGCAATGTTTTCAGAACATCCAATTACTGATGTGTGTGCAGGTCCAACATGCTGATAAACCATTCCATGAATATCAAAGAACAAGATGACCCTAACTTTCCCAGCAGAAGCAACCACTTTTGCTTTTTTCGGGGGGTTGGTGATGAAGGAGATTTCCACACTGAGCTTTGCTGTTCACTCTCAGGATCAAAATGATGTAGACAAATTTCATCAGCAGTGATTACATCTGAAGGAAACTCCGGATCTTCCCATAACATCAACTTTGACTGCATGTTACATCCATTGCAGCGGTAGGCCATACTGAACACGTCTGAAGTTGCCTGGTTCTCACAGGCGGGAACCAGGAGTACCAACAATGAAACTACTACCGCGAGTTTATTTCACATTAAGCTAACAGATTGAATTTTAGTGCGAAAAATTATGAACGTAAAAAGATTATGATCATTCTTTATTGAACAGCCCTCGTAGAAAATACAATAAAGAAGCATCAAGGATTTCCCTAATTTTTGGGTTGCATATACTTTTGTATCGCCATAAGATACATTAGGGATGCAAAACGTCTTTGAAAAATGAGCAAAATGAACTCTGTAGTTTTATCCTCAGTAATCATTATATACAAAACCTAAGCTATAACGCTAAAGAATGACAAATATTTCCTTAAGCAGTAACACCTAACCTATGAGGTTCTGTTTACACACGCTTCTGTGCAAACAAAGTAAACACTATGAACACGAATACAGAAGTAGCGTATAGCCATTCACTTGTTGCTTTTGAATCGTTAATAACATATGAAACCGATTGTCAGCTGTCTCTACTTGCAGGTTTGTTTTGTTTTGTTACTACTGAGTTTTTGATGGGCTTCATTTCAGCAACTACAAGCAGCAAACTAATGGACAATGTTTGTAAGTAAAATTAATAACTGCTCATTCTATGTAAAAGTAATGTAGTTCTACAATGATTAGTGAAAATATTATTCATTTTGTCTGTTGTGAGTGAGCTGAACTTTTACTCATACATAGCTTGTTGTGGGAAATGTATTAATACAAAATAATAACAAAGGCTCAAATTGCCATTACTCTATCGTTTTAATTTGTTTAGCACACATTACAGAATGGAGGAAAAAAATTGTATTTTAACCAAAAATTTAATACCAATATTTTACTGCAAAACGTATTCTTTGAGATCCCATGGATCCATAATAGAAATAAATAAATAAAAAATAGGAAAAAGGTCTAAAAGTGTTTGTAGGAGTGCATAGGAGATAAGCAATATATTTTTAATATGGCAGAATATTGCAGTATATTTAAGCTCCAGAAGTTGTTTCATAGTTTTTTTAAGAACAGTGCATGTTTAGTGTATCTGTAGTGTGCGCGTTTGTGCGCGCATCCGCGTGCCTCTGTAAACAATAACTAAACTACCAAACTTCTATTTAATATATATATATATTTTTTTTTAAGTTCAGCGTCCTCCAAGGATGTGAGTAGTAGGTTTTCAGAAACGTCATCTATCCCAAACTACATCTCATTTGTCGAAATTTTCGATTTCCTCAAAAATGGCTTTAACGATTCTGATTAAAATAACTCATATTTAAGGTGTTTGAAGCGAAAAAAAATGTGGGTGGCGCACAGTTCCACTTTGGCGGGACAGTTTGAAGCAAATAGTGTTTAGCGCAGGGTAAAGCAATGAGGTTTCTTTCAGGGAATGCGTGGGTATGTATGAGAAAGATGGTTTTAATAACACTGCGTCTTTTTATCATTTCATCAAACTTGTGGTTGTGGACCAATGGTTACCAATATCACTGTTTAGAGTTACTGTATATGAAATACTTATTACTCGACAACCTAATTCGTTCTTCACGTATATATGAACCAACAAATATGTTCTCTCATCGCTTCTGGTCTGCTTTGACCAAGAGAGAAGAAGAGGACTGCCGTAATCGGCTTCACGCCGTGAACTGAGTGTCCTCGCAGCTGCACGTGGGTGTGTAACTTTCACTTCTGGAAGCCCTCTTTTGACACAAAGATCCCCTTTGTAACTATTTTGTCTATTGTGGTTATTATTCTCGGCCATGCCATTATTAAGGGTCCGAAGAAGACCTTTCAAACAAAGTCAAGTGCTATCCCTTAGAATTCAGTTTTTCCCGTGTCTTGTTACACAACTCAACCAACTGCAGCTGTTCGTGTCGTAACAAATATACAATACTCCTTTGAAATCCATTACGATTCTCTACTCATTGCAGTTCTTAATTTCGGTATCACAATTTATGACAAACGAATTGCATATCCTCAATTTTCTAAGAGACACTGAAGTTCATTTCATTCTGCATGACTTTGCATTACTGCTAAAAAGTAAGAGATAGACAAAATATTAATGTGCAAAAGACTATCGATATGCTTAACCTACAAAACTGAAATCAAATAGTATTTTTGCAGAATTAACTTCTTCCAAGATACTCCTTGTTATATTGTCTAGTTTACCGGGATCTAGATACTTTTGTGGGTAGATTTTCCATATCTCTTATAATTATCAGATGTGTAAAAGTTATTCCTATGGCTGAGTGTTTAGACTGCTTGGCTCTCACCAAGGCGGCCCGGTTTCCTTCCCAGACGACCGTAAAGTGAGATTTGTGGTGCAAAACACGGCGGTGTGGCGGATTTTCTCCGGATCTTCCGGTTTCTTCCGTCAGCATTCCACCAGTTTCTCCATCATCCTTCTTATCATTCATCTATATATAATCATCTGCTTCCTTCATCTTTACACCAGGCATTAGGCTGATCACCTACACTAGTTCTCCATCAGATCCAAAGCTTCGGTTCCTCAGACCCGACCTTAAAGCGATAGAGGAACAAGAATCCCCTAACTCCACGATAGTGGTACAGCTAGGGAAGTTAAAGAACAAGGAGGAGGAGGAGGAGAAGAAGAAGAAGAAGAAGAAGAAGAAGAAGAAGAAGAAGAAGAAGAAGAAGAAGAAGAAGAAGAAGAAGAAGAAGAAGAAGAAGAAGAAGAAGAAGAAGAAGCAGTCAGATTACTGAATACAAATGACGAGGATGCTGCCATAAGAAAATACATCTGAGTTCATGGTATGTTAACCAAAACCTTTAGAGCATTTTTGAAAAAAAAAATCAGAATTTTGGAAATGTTTCCTTATAAAGCGTAATTTGGGAAGGATTTCTTTTCTTTCTTTCGTGACACATTTGTGGAAGATGTTGCCTTTTGTTTTCAGTTTGACATTTAACCAAATTTTAATTCCTAAGTTACGCTAATCATTAAAGCAAACACACACACACACACACACACACACACACACACACACACACACACACACACACACACAAACACACACACGCACGCACGCACACACACACTGTTTTTAAAAATGAATTTTGAAAACGTGTATTTCCAGTGCCTTTTTCATTTGTGTAGAATGCAACAGCTTCTCTATGGTGGGTTCACTATGGCCAGTCCACTCAAGTTCACGCACATATACCCCATTTTCACTTTTTCTCTCTTTCTACAGTTCCCCTGCTCGATCATCCGCAGTCTCACCCTCATTGCGTATTCACAGAAAGGAGTGAGATAACGGTTACAAAGCGGAGAAAAAGTGACCTTGAGTGGACTGATGAAAATGAAAATGTTAGAAAATATTAGATCTACTGCGTAAGCGGCAGTAAAAGTTAAAATAAGTATAAACTAATTACAAGCAACTGGAATGATGTTTTTAGGTGATTCATGAGGTTTACAAGGCAGGATAAAATAAAAATTAAACAGTAACACAAGAATTGAGACAGATATTATACGTATAATACAAAGGAAGGAATAAGAGACTTTTACAAATAAGTGACCATAGCAGGAACATGGAATGCCAAGTGACAGTAACGCAAGAAGAGCTGTCACAAACCACAACGATACAGGGAAATTCGAAGAACCAAGAAACACGATGGGTTGACCAATTGAAAGACATTAAACCCTAAGTGTTCAATACCTTAAGGAGAAGATTAAGAAGCCACATTTTCTCTCCAATAAAGGACCCATTAGTTGTACATTCAGCAATTCATGAGACTACTTAGCGGGAACGTCGCTGGCCCGTATTTAAAAGGGCTAGAGTTTGAACGCCTGAGCCGACCGATTTGACTAGATTTTGTTTCGTGATTTTCCCTCAGAGGTACAGTTGCCTAACACTAAGATCCCTGTGAGCACGTGTCGAAGCAAGACGATATCGTACTGAGATGAGAACTAAAAGGCTAATTGCCGGTCACACTCGGATCGACAGGATGTTCCCTGAAAGATCCGTCGCAACATGACGACATAGTCAAAGTGATCCAAAACAAGTAAAGGGGGAAAATGCTCAGGATAAAAGTTAAATATTATTTTTTCTTTTTAGTATTTTACTTTCTTTGGTGCGAATATACAGTAAGTAGAGGGAGTATGATATTCAACTCAAAGATTCTATATGGAGAAATACAATCTTTTGAAGCTCCCTGAATAACAACAACTGGCTTCGAAAAATATATCTCCATGTCTGTGCATCTGTCTATGAATATCATAACTAAAATGAAAGGTTGTTAAAATGACGAACTGATATTTAAGTTAGTATCTTGCAAGGATGAGACACGAAGGTTTTCAAGAAAATGCCTCACTGCAGAGTACCATTTACATGGAAAGGGGGTTTAAAGAGTTAAGTTTTTCAAAAACGGCTCCACAGATTCTGAGTAAAATACAATAGTCTTCAGAATTTTCATGAAAACCTAAATATATATATCAAATTTTCTGAGAATCGTCTTGAAAATATTCATTCTGAAAAAAATTTGTACTACTTGTAAATGGTTAGAGAGACACAAAGTTACTGCAAAAAATGTACATCTCGTAAAAGCAATGTATGTAATTTGGATAGGCATAGTCTGACTAAAAAATTAATCCATTAAACTAATTGTGGCTTAACCAGAAAGCCTGGGACTTAAGTACTTACAGCATTGTTTCTCGCTCCCACATATATGTATATCATTATTTATGACATCTCCTAGTGGCTTACCGTAAAAATACGCATCGGTTGGAGAATTTAATGTCATGCTGGCATGTTGCCATGGTAGCTCAATGGTTAAGAGGAACCGGATGGTAACAATGAGATTTGTGGTTCAAATCCCGACTATGGCATTGAATTTTCAGTCTGTCTATCCAGAACGATTAATTTCCAATGTATGTGGCTTTTGTTTTGGAGATAACCGTTTCAGACATTAGTTTGAATTTTCCTATACTTATTATTCTCTTAAATGAGCAGTCGAAAGAGATACATTATTTTTCTCTCTTGGTCACTTAAAGATGTAGCGTTCCACTTTTAAATGAATTAACTATTGTTTAAGCCCACCATAAACTTATTCCTCTTATTCCTCTTATACCTACTAGGCATTACTTAATAAAAACTTTTCTCCAAAAGTTTAACTCAATTAATATGCAGTGAATACAAGAATGAGGTTCCCAAAGAATAATTTATTGAAGAACGGCTGGAGAAATTAATGGGATTGTAACACATTGTATTTTTAATGCTTCTTTCGACATATATTTTTGTCGTGCCTTTATAATCATTTGTACATTAATCATTTATTTATATCCTTAGGGAACTGATTATCTTGTGGCATGAAGTTATATAACACGCAGATGATAAGCCCGCCTCGGTAGTGTAGATGGTAGCATGTCTGCCTCACGTTCAAGAGGTCCCAAGTTCGAATCTCGGTCAGGATGAGTTACCTGGATAAGGTTTTTCCGGGGTTTTCCCTTATCCTAAATGACGAATGTCAGGTAACTCTAAGCTCTATCGACCCGCAAAATTCTTCTTCTTTATACTGCAATCCTCCTCACTACTGGCTCCTCCCTCCTTTATGCTCACCTTTCGAATCTGCCTGCCGTTCTTTCCGTCATCAGTATACCTTACTTAATCTATGTTTCTTTCCATTTGTACTATCCCTGCATCCTCATCATCTCTCCTTTATGTAATCTGCATATCACATTATGTTTTCAAACGTTTAGTAAAGTGTATTTTTCTGGATACACAATAAAAGATGCTTCGTTTTGCCTCTTTCTTGTACTTCTCCAAGTGGGAGGAAATTTATATACACGGATGATGATAATGATGATGATGATGATGATGATGACGACGCCCGCCTCGGTATCGTGGTGGTAGAATGTCTGCCTCACGCTCAAGAGGTCCCGTATTCGAATCTGGTCAGGGTGGGTTACCTGGGTATGGTTTTTTCCCGGTGTTTTCCCTTATCCTGAAAGACTCAGGTCGGGTAGCTCTAAGCTCAATGGACCTTGGACTCATTTGAGCATCATTTCACACCATTCATTCACCGTCCGATATGACTTAAAGTTGGAGGATCTAAATTACAAAAAACGCAGATGATAAATAAATTATTTGAGTTAAGGCATACCAATAGTTATGTTAAATGTTATGCTGTGATTTTTATAACAGTTATAGTGTTCAAACTTGCCAATTTGTTCTTATGAAAATCACAAACTTTTATAATAAGGGGATAACGAACAATGTGAATATACTTTCAGCATAGTCTCTGATATAATGACCTATAACTTGTTATGGATCCAGTACTTCCATTGCACCATTGGATACATTGCACATTGCACACTCTCTGTCAAAAAGCTAGCAGGTACTAATATATGGAATTATCCATTTTAAATTACACTTCCTATATTAATTTAAGACTTTTATTAGCAATCAATAAAACATAAGAAAAGCTAATTACTACTATATAGCGGTAATATCAAATAAATAGTCCGTGTGCACGTAAAATAATAATCCATTCTTACTTTACCTGCAAGATGGTAGCAGAAATTGAAGGCTTCCGTTACTAACCTGAAAATAAAATAAAAATATATTAATAAAATAGTTGATATTATATTAATTATTGTCTAATAAAAGTGTGGCACAATAATTATCGTGATGCACACAGTAATAAATGTTTTTGTAGATCTATTTAGAAAAAATGATGTTCATTAACCATTCGATTCGTGAGTTTCATTTTACCTAGGAATGATATTTCACTTTTAATAAATGAAGTTGTGACGGTTATTTCATATTTTTAATATATTTTGGAATTTGTTCTGGATTATTCTAGAAAATGTGATTTGTATAAAATAAAGTGTAAAACTGGGCAAGACACAGAATGACACAAGTTACGTAATAGAATTTCCATTGATTATTATAAAGATGTCATGACGTAATGTTGTGACGTGGACCAACAGAATAAAAGTAATTTAGATTTTCTAGAAACTTTGTGGCCAGAGATTCGAGAATATGTAGATAATTTGGCGTCATCCTGCAGAAGATCACCGTGGAAAGACGTGTTTTCTTTGGTGTATTCTGCAAGTCTACAGAAATTTAAAGTGCAACTATATAACAATAATTGTTTTAGGAAAGGACAAAAGCTACGAAATTCAACATTTTAATATAATGTGACTTTGTGGGTTCGTAGAATTAAAAGTCCAATTTGCCGGAATTCTAAATGTTTTTATTTGCGTAGAAATACACTCCGTAGCAGCAGAATTACATCGCATATCACAATCTACAGCACCAAGGTCGATGACAATAGAAACAGCTCTCATTACAGCACCAACACAGCTGACTCTTGTTACACAACTCACTGTTTTACAACTTGCAACTCTCACCTGTTCTCTGCTTACTCGCTCTGTTTGCAGCTCACTCTTGGCGAGTCGGCACTTCCTTAAATACCTCATTCCTAAATTCGAGATATTTCAAAACATTACCAGAAATTTCCATTTATCTCAGTTTGTTTTCGGTAAGTCTTTTATCTCAAGTGCTATGTTTATCTGCTTATGCAAGCTCGTTATCTACGTGAAATCTATCCATCTGTTGTCTTTATCTGCAGACTCTTTTGTGTACACAAACCGCGCTTATTTCTCTCTTTTTTTTTGGGGGGGGGGGAGAATTTACCTCCTCCAACATTTAGTCATATCGAACGATGAATGAAATGGGTGAAATGATGCTCAATGCGTCCGGGGTACAGGGAGCTTAGAGTTACCCGACATTCGTCTTTCAGCATAAGGGAATACCCCGGAAAAGCCTTATCAAGGTAACTCACCCTGACCGAGATTCGAACTCGGGACCTCTTGAACGTGAGTCAGACACGCTACCATCACTGCTACCGAGGCGGGCCCATGCATTTTCGCCGCGACAATAGCATATTAATAGTTTTTCGGAATAAATTCCAAGATTTTTGAAAAAGAGTAAACTTGTCACATTTGCTACCATTACAGCATAAAAATCATTCTCACTCCGATACTACGGCCAGAGATAAGATTCATTGCTCCAGAGCACCGAGGCATACATCTACAAGAAATCTACTAGATCGACACAAAAGGTGAGAGTAACTAATCATCTATAATCGCGCATTTTGCACAAATTATTCTGTTCCAAAATTTAAAAGTTGCGTACGAAATAATTGAATCTGGTGATTTTCCTGCTCAAATCTAAACCACTATATACCAGATGGCCCAATTGCTCGGTCTTAAGCTATGCATCTACTTAACATGTAGAAGAAGGGATGAGGCGTGAAGTTACAATGGCCAGGTAAGCAGATATCTCTTCGTACGTTAGAACAGTTGCAGAATGCAACGGCGTAAATGCAGTTGAAAGGTCGCCAGTGACCGAAGTTTTTTCTGCAGCGAGAGTCGCGAGGCAGTTCCCAGATTTGAACTGGAGAGTTTTTTTTTTTTTTTGTTTTTTTTTTTTTTGTAATTTACGTCCTCCAACGTTAATTCCTATCAGACGATGAATGGAATGGGTGACATGATGCTCAAATGAGCCCAGGGTCCATAGAGCTTAGAGTTACCCAACATTCGTCTTTCAGGATAAGGGAAAACTCCGGAAAAACCTTATCCAGGTAACCCACCCTAACCGAGATTCGAACTCGGGACCTCTTGAACATGAGGCAGACACGCTACCACCACGCTACCAAGGCGGGCTATTGTGTAGTACGTGAAAATATACAAGAACAGCGTAATCAACCGAAGGCCTTAAATTTTTTTCTGTTTACGTTAAAGAGCCTTTTTTGGGAGGATAAACACACTCTTTAGATTGGCATTTTATTGAGCCATTTTTATTTTGTCCGCACGTGTGTGAATTTACGGTGACGTCAAAGTCCATACAACTGATTTTGATAACTCCTTCTCCATTGAAACTCATTATTATTTGCACTTATATATAGTTAAGGAACCACTACCATCAAAGTTAATAAAAACTTACATTGTCAATTTTAAATGTGAACTCTTGACAATTTGAAGCCTAAATGTGTGTATATGCAAACAGCATGCACATAGTAAAACGTTTAGCATATACCTTTCAGTCTTTTTAAACCTCAGGTCTTAAAGTAACCAATGCATTAGTTTTAACAACATATTTATTATTTCTTTTATAAAATTGTGGTAGTATAACCCAAACCTTACAAAACGTGAAATAATGCCCTTTGTATTTTCATAAAAATAAAGTCAGCTCATGGCTACATTTAAAAACAAATTAAATTAATACTGGTGTTATTAATTCAAAAAATGGAAGCTTAATAAACATTATAGGTAAATGCAGGTTTTCTATCTTTATTATTGCAACTCTCAAACGTTTAACTCACTCTTCTCTCAATTACATGCCTGTATTTTTACCTTCTCAACTCTTTCTTTTTACGTCACACTTTTTTCATCCTCATTTCTCTAAACGGGCCCTCTCCTCCTTTATCTCCACTCATTACACATGTCATATAATATAATACTTCAAAAACCGGAGCAAAGATCAATACAGCTTGATAATGAAGTTAAGTAGTTACGTTTCTTTGACACAATTTTCTATACTCACGCCATCCCTGACCTGGCATTTAATTGACTGAAAACAGTCTTTTGTTCAGTAATGCGAATTTTGATAGTGTTTTGTCTTTTTTATAGTTGTGTTATATCCAGTATTTCATTTGTGGTTATAACGTTTTATAAATATCCTGATGATGGGAGTGATATACACTCCCGAAACGTTGCCCGAGAAGAAAGTGAGAGAATCTCAAAACAGTTTAAATGAGGATAGTTACTGGACTACAACATCAATACATGTTTATTATTAATTATATCTTTGTTATCTATACCAAAAATACTTTGTATAGGTATAGAAAGTTTTCAATAAATTACAAAAAAAAAGACGAATATCTGTGAAGTCGTAAAAACTGCAACGTTGCTGAAGAAGTTCACTAAAAGCATCGAAAATTCCTGACTTTAACTTTTTTACTCGTGGAAACGTAGAGTCAGAATGAAAAATTCAATGCTATAGCCGGGATTTGAACCACGGATCTTCTGGTTTCCGTCCAGCCGCTCTACCATTGAGCTACTATGGCCAACGTACCGATATGACATTAAATTCTCCAACTGACTCGTATTTTCCCGGTAAACCACTTAGGAGTTCTCATAAACACATGAGACAACTACCTTAATGGCGACTTACTACATGTAAGTACATGTAAGTACCCGGGCCTTAAAGTACTTACATGTAGTAAGTCGCCATTAAGGTAGTTGTCTCATGTGTTTATGAGAACTCCTAAGTGGTTTACCGGGAAAATACGAGTCAGTTGGAGAATTTAATGCCATATCGGTACGTTGGCCATAGTAGCTCAATGGTAGAGCGGCTGGACGGAAACCAGAAGATCCGTGGTTCAAATCCCGGCTATGGCATTGAATTTTTCATTCTGACTCTACGTTTCCACAATTTAGCCTACACACGGCCAGTGTGAAAGAACAATTAATTTCCACTTTTTTACTCTTTTGCCTAATATATTCCAGCCAAAAGTTCAACATCTAATTTCATACAGAAGACACGTTTTGACAACTTTCTGACTAAACAAGGTGTTGTTCGAAAACGTTTAGTGTGTGTGTGTGTGTGTGTGTGTGTGTGTGTGTGTGTGTGTGTATTTGTGTGTGATTGTGTGCCTGTAACTCCAAAATAAATAGTTAAATACTAACATTTTTTATACAGGTTTACTGTCTAGCAGATATTCCATATTACTATTTATACTGAAAAATATTCAATGCCGTAATTTTCTCGAAAATGTCTTAAAACTGTTTGATTACAATTTTATACGTTTATGATAATTTATATCAAATATGTAGGTATATCTTAAATTTCTTAGGAATATCCTCAGAAGTGCTCTTTATTCTGAATGACATTTGTATAACTGGTAAACTGTAAGTGATACACAAAATCTTACTATACCAAAAATACAGATCTCCTTAAGGCACACGAGTTATATCTAAGTTTCGTGAAGTTAACCATTTTTAAAACAGTCCGTATGATTAGTATGAACTTTCCAATACAAATGGGAAGCTGTTATTGTACTTTTTCTTTTCTGTTCCGGTGATCCAGAGAAAACGGATTTTCAAAGCCATTAAATAGCAACCAACACCTAAATGATCCGACCATCGGTTAAATCCAGTACAGGTCATGTTTCCATTGTAATTTCAGGTAATGTGTAATAAAGCCATGTCTAAAATGCTATTGTTGGTTAACGTGAAGTACAAAGACTTTATAGTTTATTGACGAATGGGTGTGGAAGATTATGGAATGTAATTCATCACAGCTTTTCTTCATTAGACTATAAACCATCTTCACTGGACAAACAGATGATGGAGCGCTATTCTCACTTGAAGTTATCTAGATTAAAACAAACTTCTGCTGCAGATGTCTTATCCGTCATAAATGACAGCAATATTATGAAAACAACTGTTGCCTTAAACTGCTCTAAACTGTGTACCAGATAATTCCATGACGTATGAAAAGGATAGAAGAAGATTCTATGGGATTCACAAGACCTACACACAAACTCTTCTAATTATCATTGTTACAAAAGCTTATTCACCTACCTATTTTTGTTAACTGACAAAGTTTTGGTATAGGAAGGACACGGTAAGTAAATTTCATGCTCACTGCATGACCATAACAAAAAACGATTAGTGATTTTGCTGTTGAAATGGTATGAATTGTTGAAGAATTCAAACCTGTTATAATGAATAAATCAGAAATGGCCAACGACACAAAACTATATATTTCACATAAGCTGTGTGGCTTAATGAAATCATTTCCTCTGTTGTAAATCTTTGACTATTGCCCATACAAAGGTAATACAAAATGAAGACGAATTTATAGACTTCCCGGAACTTTATAGACATTATGTGTTTTATTTTTCATGTAAATATTTTGTAAATATCGTACATTTTTTAAAATAATAAATATTTTCGAAATGTTTCCATGCAAAGTGTACCTTCTATGGTCAGCATTCTTGAAAATCTTCGTATGGCATTCTACGAGGACGTCGATTGCAAATATTATTTAATAGATTTTTCATTTATGAATTGTGCTGTTTACACACACGCACGCACAATAATCTTTGCCTGAAAACATTCTACAAATTCAAGGGTCCTGAATGGGGGCACTTACGACGCTATATTGGTATCAAATCACGTTCATCGACTCCAGGTTATAAAAACAAATTTCTCTGCAATATTACAATGGCTCCATGGTTCATTAGAAATGATCAACTCCATCGAGAACTTAATATTCTTCCCATACATCTGTAGTTCAAACTGCTCTCAAAGACACCCTTCGTTAGATTATCCGAAGTACCAGGAGCTGTAACCTATCACAGTGGACGAAGAAACTTCGAAAGGACCAGATTGAAAATTAAACTGCCTCAATGCATCCTACTCACTAAATCAGAAGTTAGCGACTTTTTTCACTGATTCAAAGTAGTGTCATAACACCACTGATCATAATCACATATCTAACCTCTCTTTTCAATCGTTACCCATCTTATTTAATTTTATTGTATGTGTTAGTTATCCTGTTATATACTGTATTTACTGTTATTATCTTACATTTAAATGTGTTCTTAATTGTTATATATATATTTATATTATAAATTTACCACCTATCGTTTATGTTAGAGGACAGTAACTCACTTGTTAATTTGCACATAGTACTTAAGTAATTTATCAATGGCTTGCATAGTAATACGGATGATCAGCCAAGTAATAAATTTAAAAAAAAAAACAACAAATTTTTGTGAAGTGCAATTGTTTCCCACATAAAGTAGAAATTAGTCTCCCTTCAACAAAATTAATCAAGTGTAAGCATTACATGTATATTTCAAACTAAGAGAAGGAATATTTCCGAAACAGTTTAACAACAATTTTTGTTTCACATAACTGTCTAATTTAAAATAATCTAAATTTTCTGTGTAGTAAGATTTGGATCTTTTAGAGTTCACCAATTAAATAAGGGTAATTTAAAATAAAGAGGCTATTCTCGAAAATTATGACCGCAACATTTATTTGTGATGCAAATATCTTGAAAATATTGCAATATTTAATTCAAAATCTTCATCTTTAATCATAAAACTATAATGGGTAGAGGAAATGTAGTCGACTAAAGTGGAAGAAGTTTCAGAGAGACTACTGTATTGACTCTATCGTTCCCTTGTTAACCGAAATGATGCACCTAAATAAACAAGAACCAGGTCCATTAAACTGGTTTAATGGTCCCGCTTTTAACAGCCTTCGAGGACCTTGAAGTTGTGGATCCGAAGTAAAGACCTAAGAAGGCACTTATAGGTGCAAAATCTCGGAACACCTTAGGGCGCCAGGTAGTATAGACGGGCGGCCGATGAACGGCTAACGGGACCCCTAGCTTTTGTTATGCCCAGCCGGGCCACCTGTAGACGCTCTGTGCTCCAACTCCACGCTCACTTCCGGGAGTGCACCGCAGCAGTCATTTGTCTCATTAACTCCACCTCTTTCTCACAGATAGAGCTGCCTCCGTCACGATTTCTTATAGCTAACAAATGCTTCAAGGTATTTGGTCAAAATCATTGTCAAGTATGTTGTTTACCTGACAAAATCTGTGTTACATAACAATATCAGAAAAAAGGTAATAATTAAAACTATTAAGCTCAGTATCTTAGAGCTCTGATTTCATTTAGTGCAATTATTTTCCCCATAACTAAAGAATTAAATAAGTAATCCTTATAAACGTAAATATAATTCCGCCTGTAACTTATTCAGAGAAAACCAAACGTTTAACTGGAAAATATATTATTGCATTTTCACCATTTAAACCCTTTACTAACAATACATAATTAAAAGACAACTACATATAGATGAATTGCATGTAAAGAACTCCATAAGGATATTCCACTGTGCTATTCTAATAAATTCGTCTATTGCAGATGATAAAATGTGATAAACCTATAGCGATAAAATAGTGAGCATTAGCCGAAATTTATGGTAAATACATAGTTAAATACTAACTTTTATTCTTAAACAGTTGCTACCGAAAAAATTGATTCCAAATAAAATTTATGATTTGTGACCAGTCATTTAATTTCTTTAAGTACTAAGTTTATTCCACTACTTTACGTACCAAGAGCTGCAAATTTAGAACTGTGCCTTACTTTAACGGTCCGATATTATTGTGGCTTTGTTCATATAAAAATTGTCTTTAATATATAATTCTGTAATTATTGTTATTAAATTATTTAAGATTAAGCCCTTAAGATCATTCAGCTTATAGTTTGGTTTGGATTTTAATGATATAAACTTCTGTAGGTTTTGAGACTAATCAAATATGTCAAAATCTTATTGCCCTTTTCAGAAGCACCATTGTAAGAAATGTTGGCAACCTTATTGGAGTAAACTAAGAGATACCTATGTCAGAATTTTATACAGCAAGCGAAAGTGCAGCTAGGTTCACCAACTCCTTGATAAAAGTCGGAAACAAGGTCCCTGAGGCCCCAAACGTTTGCAACATGCTGAACCACTAAAAGAGACAAAAATATCACTCATAACTTTGTGAAGATGACGAGCGGATTTCCTAGTCTCATTGAGTGGATACGTGATATGACTGGCGCACGTGCAGACAGTTGAGCATCAAGTTTATCTTGAGGTTATTTTTGTTTCATCGCGTAGCTGATAGATGGACACTAGCAATAAACAAAAAAAAACTTGCTCTGCTAGACAAGTGTAAGCTGTATACATTTTACAACAAATAGAAAGGATGTAACATTATTAAAAAGATACCTTTTAAAACCTTTCAAAGCCATTTTATTCCATTCAACGAACTTTCCTTGGAAATATATTGATAATCAATGATTGGAAAATGTGTGCATATAGTCATGAAAAAGAACTTCATTAAATTGACAATTTAAAGGAAATACATAAATTATAAATGTTGCAGTACCAACCTATTGTTCTCTATACAGTTGCGTGAGAGATTCTGTCTTTATTCACACCACACTGCATGATACCTCACGCACTTTTTGCAGCACCGCGAGCACTGACATTCTGGGATCAGTTGGTGGTAATTTCTGTTCTTGCACACCTTGAACTGAATACCATGTATCGCAAATCTTTGATGACATTCATAGTGCCTGAGTTCTTTTTGTCTTTGTACTGTAGAAGTAGTGCCATATCTCGTTTCGCTTCTCCTCCAAGTTTTGCATTAATTTCTCACAGCCGGGGGTTGACGGCAGGAGCAGTTTCATTCTCAGGTCTTGTATAAAGGACATTTCTGTCGTTAGTACACATGTAAGCCAGGAGGGCTCATTTCAGACAAATGCTCTTGGGCTCCTCTAATTCCGCTAGGTGCTTGTTTCAGATGTGACCATATATTCTCTAGCCCATATGTCGTCACCGGTAGTTTCAATACTGTCTTTAGCGACATCTGCAGGAGACGCATTATGTCACTTACAGCTCTCACTGAAGCTCTCTCTCCTTGATTTAAGTTGTGAATACTACATCTGTTGTCTGTAATATCACTTCTAGATATTTGATGTGAGAGGTTTGTCTCTATCAACTAGGACTGTACTCAGTTCCTGAATGTCATATAATAGTCTTTTCCTGACAAGTCATTTCTTTCTGCCATGTTGCCACTCTGTCAAAGGCTAGTTGTAGGTCTTGTTTGCCATGTTGCCTAAATACAGGTATCCGTTCATATTTGTTGTAATTGAACTAACGACGTCCTCTGTGGCGAAGTTGAATAATAGTGGACTTAGAGGTTCTCGCTGTAGTAACCCTTCTGATTGTTATATATCGGGTCATCGAAAAGTCTCTCCGCATCTCCCGTGTAAACAAGATTGTCCTAGAGTCGAGAATTCCAGTGGCGATACTGGAACACAAGCATATACATCAAACTGATCAGCACAATGACTCACTGGCAGCCGGGGAATACGTGCTGGAAACAGTAACATTTGATTCCGAATGGAATGTGGAAAACTAGGGATGTCAACCTCTCCTCGAGCGGTAGGCTGGTACCCTGTGCGCAGGTGGGTTGGTGATGACCCGTTACTTAGGGACTAATATTTATATGTGATCCCTACTCGAAGTACTGACGAGTCTCGCATTATAGCTGTGTTTGCCCTAGAAGTGTTCTAGTTTGTCTATTAGGATCCATCTATTTATATAATCTTGGAGTAATCTAGTAAAATTGGGTTTAGTTTCTCTTTTAGTGGTTTCATTTATTCTTCTACGTTCCTTTGTAGACATTATATTATCTGGATTATACATCTACCCATCCTAAATCCAATTTGTTCATCTGGAACCTGGATGTCCACTGCCTCTGTCAGGCATTCTCACAATAACGTGGTAAGCTACTCTAATTTCAGGGCGATTCCTCTATATGAGTTTGGATCTCCTCTGTCTCAATTCCATTGTATAATATTTTAGCCGTTCAGTTTGTCCAGTTGTACTTTATTTAAGGTTGAGGTACAAATAGTATTATTGATAAGGTGCATTGTCTTACGAAAATTTAGAATTTTACGAGCAGAAGCTTGTGAAAACATGTTTACATCCGGGAGCATCTTAAATTGTTTTTAAAGGTCCTTATTTTAAATGTAATGTGCAGTCAGTGTTGCATTAAGTGATCTGACGCATTGCCGGTGTTAAAGTCTGTTTAGTTAACGCGTGTGCACGTCGGCCTCTGCCTTTGACGAACACTTATAATCGTTTTACAAGACAGACTCTCCTTCTCGCAGTCCTTTCTGCAAGGTTGCCACCTTTCTCGATACGTCATGGGTATCGTACGAGGTTTCGTCTAAATAAATTATCGTATGTCCATTACTCCGAAACTTCCTTAGTTTTGACAAATATATATATATATATATATATATATATATATATATATATATATATATATATATATAGCCAAGCTACAATTCTACTGGTTTCCATAATAACCCTTAACTTATTCGAAGTGCGGTATTTGAAACCCAGCTCCTTTAGGAGACCGCGCAAAGTGCAGTGCCCATAAGGAAAATCACATATTTCTTGCAAATGTGCACCCAATTCGTCTAAGGTGGGCACTCTCCCTTTTGCATAGAATCTATAAATTTCTCGACCAATTAAATCGCATGTGAAATTATCTACTTTAGAGAAACCTTTCCTTTTGTTTTCACACTTGATCGGCGTCTTTGGTATTCCTTTCGTCATAATGTTTCTTACTGTATTTCTGTGAATACCCAGAATTTATCATCAGGTTCATTGCACGATCCCTTACCAAGATTATTTGTCAGCAAATATTTATATATGTTCAAAACAAGCGCTTGAATTTGCTTAGAAACAGTTCCCGTTATAACGTTGTTTTTTGGGCCTTTCCAGTAATATAACTCGGCCCAGTTATTCACAATATTGTCATCACTTTGATTATTTTCACTTGATTGAAAGTAATCTACTGCTTCATTTGCATTTACCACTGCATTTCCCTCCTACGGTCTCCACATCGTGACACACAACGAATTTCTGCACGTAATGAAACAGATCAACTAGAAGTTGGAACTTTGACAACTGAGACTCCACGTGGAGTAAACATGCGACTGTCACATCGAGAAAATCAGGGTTGCTATTGGTCCTCAATGACAGTGTTCCATTTCTGAAGTGTGGAGATAGATTTATGACGGTCATTAGTGGGTGGTCGGGTCAGGTTCCTTTGACTCCGAACTGCACACGCGTTAACTAAACAGACTCTATGAAACGTCAGAAAAGCGCCGGCAAGTGGTGAACAGTTTCCTAAAGAAAACATGATTAAGTAAAGCCTTTAAAACTAGTTTTAAAAATGTTGTATGGTTTCATTGCACCTTTCTATGATAGCGGCAGACGGCAACGAGTGCCGACGGCGAGGACGGGCAAAATGTTGCGCAGCCGGTTAGGAAGATTTTGGTTCACTTGGTATTTAGAAGCGAATACAATATTTACAGCGGAATGCGATGTTTGGAATTCACTACCGCTCATGACTAAGAGTAGCAGGATATACCCTATGAATGTAGAGGGAGGTGCCACCTTCGATCGATACCCCTTGTATCTGCGGCGTCTTCCTGCCCGTCGCATATTGTGAACCGCGTTTCTATGTTCAAGAGACGGTTCATTGCTTTTGAAACTAGGTGTACATATGAACTCGCTGTCTTAGAGTATGACTGTATCATCCTCATAATCATTACCTTCCTATTCTACTGATTATTTTCCTAAAATTCCCTTCACGTCCAATCCTTAAGTCCGGAAAGACAAAATTATGCATGTAACTCTGAACCGCATAAATATTTTAAAAACGAAAAGTCAGATAATACTTAATTTGGTATGCATCTTCCAAAGGTGCAGAAAAACTATGTGGAAAACTCTTCCAACATGTACACAAATTACATGGACACTTTTTCAATTTTTTATGTTGCCAGAAAAGAAACTGGCAGTTGCTATTTGTTTTTAACTAACGTCCTTCAACATAGAGTCATATTAGTCGATGAATGGAATTGATGAAGTGATGTTCATATGAACTCAAGAGTTCGTAGAGCTTCGACTTACCAGACATTCATCTTTCAGGATAAGGTAAAACCACGGAAGAATAAACCCTTATCCAGGTAACTCATCCTGACCGACATTCGAACTCAGGATCTCTTGAAGTGGAGGGAGATACTACGCTACCATCTACGCTACAGGGATGGCAACAGTTTTTATTAAAATGCACCAAGTTTTATATTTTATGATAGTTTAAATGAATCTCTTAAATTGTATGAGAATAGCCTCTGAAGTTTCCTTCAGTCTAAATGACTAACATCACTGGTACACCGAAAGAGGTAAGTACACTCTAGCTACAGTAAAATGTAGAAGTCGTTAAAGTATATAATTAAATAATTGTTGTCGTGAGTTAGAGTTTACGGGGATATTCTTGCTTATGTATTTGAATTTTACCGTTTTATCGTTCTCTCAAATAACTAGTATTCTTTTTTCTTTCCTTATCGCCTACATAGTTGCTGTCTGCCAACACAAAAAGGCAAGGCAGAGGGATGCAATCACTTTTGCTGTCTACATGATGTTTATGCTCACCTTCCGTATATGATAAGGATGTTAGGTTCATATAAATGCATAGTATTGTCACATAACTCACCCATACATAATACCTACCACTGCAGTTACTGAAACGAGCATTAGATCTGGCAGCATGGGTGACTCATACACACTCTCATACACTCATTTCGTAGTAAACAGATCCACTACCAGAGTAGATAAACAGTTCAAACCCCACTCCCTCTTCATGCCCCGTTTGCCTTCTTGTGGTGGGCAGAGAGTACTAAAATGATCACTAGATCTGACACCAATGGTAACTCATATGCACTCTCATACACTCATTTCGTAGTAAACAGATCCAATACCAGAGCAGATAAACAGTTAAAGCCCCTCTCCCTATTCATGCCCCGCTTGCCTTCTTGTGGAGGGCAGACAGTACTGAAATGATCATTAGATCTAACAGCATGGGTAACTCATATGCACTCTCATACACTCATTTCGTATTAAACAGATCCAATACCAGAGCAGATAAACAGTTAAAGCCCCTCTCCCTCTTCATGCCTCGCTTGCCTTCTGGTGGGGAGAGAGTAAGTATAGAGGATATTGCATTACATCCAGAACTTTTGAGATTTCATTGGAAATATGTTAGCCTTCCTGAATATCTCTCTCTCTCTCTCTCTCTCTCTCTCTCTCTCTCTCTCTCTCTCTCTCTCTCTCTCTCTCTCACACACACACACATGAAATAATACGAGCATTTCTCTACGTGTATATGAATAATATCTTAAAGGTAAAAATTCGTTTAAAACCACACTTGGTCTTTAAGTTTCGAACATTTATATTTTCTCATAAATGGCTTTAACGATTTCCATTTAAATGCTGTATCTTTAAGATATTCTTATTCAAATTTAAATGTATAGCTTGATGTTTGCGGAAATACCTTGTGGAATGCTTTTCATTCAGAATGGCTTCTCCGTAACCGTTAAAGTTTATGAGATTATACTATGGAGAAAATGTCATTAAATCACATAATTTATGTCAGATAAATACCTTGTTTGTAGAGTTAACCACTTCCGTAATGTTAATAGTTGGAATTTTTAAATATTTAACACTCTTCTTAAACGGCATGTTTTTATTCTTTTTTTTTTTCTCCTGGGCATTTGAACAAAACGGAATATTAAGGCCCTGTAATAGGGATCAGTACTTTAAAGATTTGAATATTCTTAAATCTACTGCAATATACTGCAATGTACGTCTAAGGAACAATGTAATATAACAATTTTCATAAATGATTATATCTATTTACATGAAGGAGGTAAAAAATTAGCTACGAGGGCTGTTCAATAAAGAATGATTACAATTATTTTTGACCACGTCCCTTTACTCATCCTCATAATTTTGATGGTACTTCTCAAAATAGTCTCCACTGAATGCGATGCACTTGTCCCAGCGTTTCTGCCAGCCTTCAAAGACATGCTGGAAACCATTTTTTTGAGAGATCCTTCAAAATCGCCTCCGCAGCCTTCACCACTGCTTCTGTTGATGGATAATACCTCCAACGAAGCCGTCTATTCAAGTTAGGGAATAGAAAAATGTCGCACGGGGCTAAATCCAGACTATAGGGAGAGTGAGGGATGCACTTCACGTTGATTTTTGCAAGATATTCAGCAACAACATTGGCAATATGCGGTCGCGCATTATCGTGGTCCAGCATCCAGTCTGCTTCACGGATATGTGGTCTTTTGTGCCTGATATGGACTTGTAATGTTTTCAGGACATCCCTGTAGTATCGTCCAGTTACTGATATGTGTGCAGGTACAACATGCTGATAAACCATTCCATGAATATCAAAGAATGAGATGATCATAACTTTACCAGCAAAATCAACCACTTTTGCTTTTTTGGGGGGTTGGTGATGAAGGAGATTTCCACACTGAGCTTTGCTGTTTGCTCTCAGAATCAAAATGATGTAGCCAAGTTTCATCAGCAGTGATTACGTTTGAAAGAAACTCCGGATCTTCCTCTAACATAAACTTTAACTGTATGTTACCTCCATTGCAGCGGTAGGCGATACTGAACATATCTTAATTTGCCTGGTTCTCACAGGCGGGAACCAGGAGTTGCAACAATGAAACTACTACAGCGTATTTGTTTCACATTAAGCTAACAGAGCGTAATAAGATTGAATTTTAATGCGAAAAATTATGACCGTAAAAAAATTATGATCATTCTTTATTGAACAGCCCTCATATATAAGAACTTTGTAAAATAATGTGTGAGAAAGGCCTGTGAATGTAACACACAAGAACTTTATTATAAACGTGATTGGCTTAGCGTGTATTCAGGTCATGTTTCTCATTTTAAAGTAGCGAAGAAATGTCTCCTATAACGTACATTTAATTAACACGAGGGTTAGCCAAAAGCTAACGGAATTTGGGAAGTGAGATTATGTGGTTCTAGGGAATTAGTGCACTAGAAGCGGCTGAGAGCCGATTTTAATTAAAGCTGCAACGATGTCCCACACCACAAAGTGATTTCAACAGGTCTTTGTGTGAGAGGGGCTCTAATGATAGCGTAGTTATTGAGAAACAATCGTCAGAGTAGAAAGCGAGGTAGACTGGTGCAAAGAGAGGCGATCTAATTTACTATTGTCATTTCGATACAGCTGGTGTGTACAGCAGAAACATGTTAGTTGTTAAATGCTTTTCTTTCTGCTTCCTTCCGCAGAGGCATTTAATTTTTAAAATTGCTTTTATTAAAAAAAATAGTTGCCTTTTTAGTGCATTGTGCGTACAAATATTTTATTGCACTTATTGTAAACCTTCCATTTTTAACAAAGAAGAGCTATTTTAGTGATCTTATACGCTTTCATCTCTTGCCTGCAACTTACAAATTGATTATATATTTTTGTATTGAATTCTAAAGCGTTTAGGCACAAGCTTCAACATCAAATTATCTACTCATTTCTGTATGCCATGTGGGATAACCTTTTGTTACTGTATGAACTTGTTATTGTGATAAAGTTCACTTCAAACTTATTTATTATCACTAAAATCCTTAGCTCAATGCTAACGTACAATCAGCCTTTCTTTAACACAAATACAAAATGTCTCGTTAATGCTCCTTTAAGTCTCTGTAGCTCTAACAAGAGCTACATAACACAACTCCGATGTTCACAAGTAAAGTGATTAGCTGCCGGTTCAACATCACGGCGATCCCTCACCCAGATCCGAAATTACTGACACGTGAACTGCTTACTGTCCGTTACACTGCTGCCGACTCCTTATCACGGAGCTTAGAATGTACCACTCTAGGCTCGAAGCACCTCCCTGCACACCTATGACACAATTAGATAGTTTTTGAGGTAGATAGCGAAAAGATAATGTGTGCAGCTTTCATAGCCTTTCTTTTTCTGAACTTGCGAGTTTTCAACTCGCCTGATGATCAACCTGGAAATTTCTTGGGCATTCAAAAATGTGTCGTTTTCTATACTTGTTGCACAAGTAAATATAGGATCAAACCATTGATATTATTCCAGTCGACACCCACCCCGTGTGGATTCTTGCAATTCTTCTAGGGTGCTCGAGAACTTGATACCAGCCAATCGGGAGACAGACTTCATAAAAATCCCCCTTTTCCGTACTTTCAACGCCAAAATAGCCATCAGTACTGGTAACCCTGAGAGAACCAAGCGATTGAAGGATGAAGTAAAATGAAAAGTGTAACGCAGGGAAAGAAAAATCAAGGGATGTAGTGAATCTTCCCAGGTTTCGCCATACAACCAGGGAAACCCCTGAAATATCTATATATCAGGTAGGTTGGACATCAAAGCCGAACCAGCAACCTCTCGAGCCATTCCGCTTGCTAATGTTACTTGAAAACGAGAGAATAGAAGAGTCATAATAATTGTTTTTGATAAAAATGATTCACTTATAATACTAACAGGTTTTCTGTTTCATCCTGCAGGATTACACAGAGACAAAGAGGCACGTGCCAGACTTTTTTTAATGCTCATTTTTGATTCAGGGTTTCTTAAACTATGTATTTCCAATGGCATCACATTATTTTATTAGAATGCAGTACATTTTTTACCTACTCTACACATGGGATAGAAAATAAAAATCGAATTTCGACTTAACTGAAAAGTATTAGAAACAGTTCAAGACTACAAACGTATAACAAAGAGTATCTGGGAAATGTTAACGCCACAAATAACCTCATAAATTAACAAAGTAAATGTGTAATGAAGCTTTATCAGAAATAAAATTTACGTAATTGAATAATACATGTTTATAAGAATTGCTTATAGAAGAACAAACAGATAAAGTGCTCTGGATACAACACCTCAGATGATTTCAAGATAGAAACCAAACTTTTTTTAAACAGATTTTAGTTCTACGCAACAAACAGCATTTGTTTCGGAAAAGTTTAATAAATAATGATTTTTATAAAATCATTAAAACGTTTCAATAAATTATCGAGGTATATAAAATGAAAAACAACACATTTATTTTATTTGAATTTAAAAATACAAGAACTGTTGTTAGGTTTCTTTTCAAACTTAATAAATATATTCATAAAATATTTATTGAATTTTATTTTATTTTACTGGCTTTAAATACGTGGTTATATCCTGATGGATGTACTAGAAGGTGTGGCTGACAACCATCTACGTCTCAGCCTGTATCATACTACGAGTACACTACTGCTTTTGTGACGGGCAGACGGCAGCTTCGACAAGTATCTGCAGAGACCTCAGTGCTAGACAACTGCATGTCTGCCGAGAAAATGGCGTTAGGGCTGTACCATTTACCTCCTTTGATTATATGTGGACAGACGACAGATCATTTACTATTACTAACTATTTTTTATTTTATTATTGTTTTAGGGTTGGGGTAATTTACTTTCGAGTTTTAGAAAATGAAAAAAAAAGAAAGAAAGGCATTTGAACCCGAGACCTCCGAAATGTGCACCATGGACCTGAATCATTCTGCTCGGTACAAAAAATTGTTGGTTTGATAAGACATGTTAGAAACAAAAGTTGCCATATAACCAAAATGTTTTAAAAAGCTGGGGATATCGTTTTAAAATTGTGTTTCTAACAACACACTCACTTTATATATGACTTAAACAATAAATAAAATGCAACCAATAATAATATATTATTCCTTTTCTCTCAAATGAAGAATCATTCACCAGGTTTCTTCTCGAGAACGTGTTGCTTTGGAAGTAAACAGCTGGAAAGTTTGAAAAAAAAGAGACATTCTGTTATAAATGTTTTGTTGTAGACATTTAGTTCCAGCTCAGAACGTAATAAACCTCAATGGCGAACAGAGTTCTTCTCTTTAATTACTGGTGTTTTATTGTCTTCCATAAGAGAGAACACTGGTCGGTGGTCAGTGCATGCCACACATAGCACCAAACAATAATAAATTCCTGGCAACTAATTGTGTGCACATCATCTACAGAGGAGATTCCATGGCCTCCTACGTCGACCCTTGTCAACACTCCCTGAACGTGACGTAGCTTCACAATTTCCTCACCAGGGGTCCCACAACAATCTCCAACAAAATACTGTCTATGTCACAATGATGAACCTATGACACAGATCTCTTTCTTGAGATTTATGCACAGAAATAGATGCTCAAATCAGAAACGATGTTCCCTGAGATTACTAACTCACGCGTGCATTTATATATTACAGGAACCGCTCCTGCATTACGTGAAGTGTATTAACTTCTGCACCAGCTATTTCAGAGGAGACTAAATGGAGAAAATTTCCAAACTTGATACTCTTATTCATTTTTATACCATGAATAGTAAGTAGGGGAAATGCCTATTGCATGCCACCCAAAAATTAAATAACAAGATTTCACCGGAAGCAGATGTTTTGAATTTCCTTTAATAAAACACAACGAAAACTAAAGCAAAATAAACAGCGCACTCCTAAACGAAGGCTGCGTGTATTTATTAGTGTGTTTGTGTGCTTCTCTGTGTGAATGTGTTTGTGAACAGCATGACAACCAAATGGTTTGAAAGAACGTACGAAGCACTAGTTGATTCCAAAATGTTGTATGCAGTAAAGATCTGGGGGGGGGGGGCCCACAGAGGTAAACAAAACGGTGGACCAAAACTACAGAAGGTCTTGTAAAGAGCTACTAGGCTTACCAAGGTCAGCACGTAGGGAAGTAGCTTTAGTAAAATTAGGAGAGACAAGAAGAAATGGAATAATAATGGAAAGAATAGTAACATTTTCTTATAGGTGTTTGGTTAAAGAAGAAAGAGAAATTATGAAATTGTGAATGAGACAGCAAAAAGGATTAGAGAAATCAAATAGTTAGTGGGCAGAGATAGGAGGAATCATGAAAAAAATAGGAATGGGAGATATATGGAGATTAGAGGAAAGGAATACATGCGATGTGGGTAAATTAGTAAAATGCAGAATAGAAGGTATACAAAACAGGAAATATGGGGATGTCTAGAAAATATGAAATCATTACAATTTTACAATCAAATAAAAAGAAATTGGAGACGAGAAGCATATGTAGATTACTGCAATACGCAAGAGAGAGAAGGGTTAGCATGGATGAGAACAGGAACAATATTTCTAAGAGGGATAAGAGGTAGGGAAAAGGGAATTTGTAAATTGTTTGGGGGGAAAGAAAGCATAGAAGACTATGTAACAGAATGCGAGGAAAAAAGGTTTGGGAGGAAAAGTGGGAGAAAGTAGAGAAGAGGATAGTAGCTATAAAAATGTTAACGCGCAGGGAGGAAAAGAAGGTAAGAAGTATTGGTGAGTTCTTGCAGAAGGTAAAAGAAAAATGGGCCAAAAATGTAAAAAACGTAAGAAATGAAGAGGAGGGGTAAGAAAGGGACTAATTAAGTAATCAAGGAGGTATGGAGGTTAAGAGCTACCTGGCAGAGCAAAAGACCAGGGTGTCATGTAAGCCAAGGTAGCAACAAGGTAAACACAAATAAATGTAGCCTAAAGCTGTAAATTGTAAAATTTTGGAATATGCACAATAAATACACTCTAAAAAGTCTAAAGCATAAGACCAACACTAAGATCCGTTAAGTAACTACCAACCTTGGTATTTAAATTCAGCAATTTCCAAGGATGCAAACGAATATTTTCAAGTAAATTCCTCCCTTCAGACTAACCTTTACGTGGGATAGATTTCGAAAACTGTAAGTTTTATAAAATTGGTTAATCGATTGTATTAAAACTCTATTTTTTCAGTTGTTTTTTGACAAAATGAAATGTACATTTTGCATTTTCTGGAAATATCATCAGAAATCACCCTTCTGGATAACTAATAAATGCATAACTTTGCAAAACTAATAAATTCTAGGAAACAAACAGACAAAATCTTGCTACATAAAAATTTAAACCTCGTTAAAACACGCAATTTATGTCAAAGTGTTCTCAAAAGCACAAGGTTTGTTCATGATTATTTTGATTTGTTTATGTCCTGGACTTGCAACGAGAATGAAATATCAGAATAATTACAGAGAGACCAAGTCTTTAAAGATGGTAGCTCAATGACTAGAACAAGCGGACGGAGATCTCGATATCCGTGGTTCAAATCCCTGCTATATTCTGATCTCAACTTTCCAAACCGTGTCTTACACACGACTAGTGTGAAAGAACATTTTATTATTTCATATACCTATATCTCATATATATATATATATGAGAACTCCTAGTGGTTTACGGGAAAATGGTCCAGTCAGTTGGAAAATTTAACGTCATGCTTGAATGTTGCCCTGGGAATTCTGTAATTAGAGCCACCGTAGTTTAAATCCCTGCTATGGCATTGAATTTTTCAATCTGACCCTACCTTTCCAATTTCTGAAAATCCATTTCTCTAATAAAATAGAGCAGTTAAAGGAGTAAGTGTTGGTAAGAGAAGAATTTGTACAAGAACAGAGAAAATCATGCAAGTTCAATACAGCTTTATTTTTTCTGTTACTGCATCTGCCATTATAGTGTGACTTCTAAACTGCTTTCCACAAAAAGAAGACTTAAAACTCCAAAAATACTTTGTAGTAGAGAAGTAAATTTTAACCCATTTTTAGGGGAAGTTTTACTCTAAAAGTTGGTTCCGTAGGGAAGGGGATCCGTTCCCTACAGCAGCCGAGGTGCGGGCGCTGCGGACCCTTAGTACTCGTGGTACCTCTGACGTTACTAAGAGGAACCTCGGGCTGAACTGCCGAGTTCCTCCCGTCGGGGAGTTGTTCGAACTGGGTTGGACTCGAGCGGGCAGTGTGTTCCCAACACCCGCGATGATCGGGTATCTCCGGCCAGGTTAAGGCCCCCCGGAGGGGGTAGAGGGTTGCCTCATAAGTCCCGGGTGCTAGGCTGCAAAGCTAGTAGAAGGTTTGCTAAATCACCAGGCGGCCCCACCGAGGTTTTCGGTACTCTTCCCTGCTGGGATGACGCGCGTAAGTGACGCATCCACTTCCATCCCGTCTTGACGTTGTGTCGATGAGGGGAGGGGGGCTTCTTACGAAACCAGGTATTGCCCTAGGAAAGAACCCCGGAGTTTACTATCGCTCCCGGGTTGAATGAGGTGGCCTCCGTACTTGGAGGTGGTCTTCGTACTTTTGGGTAGATCCTCTGCATATCAATCTACAAATTGGTACTGGGTTACGGTTTCTGTCAATGATATTTTATTACAAAATGATACTTTTTCTACAAAACGCCTACATTCTATTCCTATATTTGTAATAACTAACCTAGGTTTGTTTGCATTTATAAGACCCTGTAATCTGTAACTTTGTTTGCGATCGTCATTTCTTTTCGCACAGACACTGAAAGTTAGCTTCACTTAAGGCAGCACCAGATAAACATAAAAGAAATAGATATAATATATGGAAGCAATTCAGTTTA
Source organism: Mantis religiosa (assembly GCA_030765055.1). Classification (NCBI taxonomy): domain Eukaryota; kingdom Metazoa; phylum Arthropoda; class Insecta; order Mantodea; family Mantidae; genus Mantis; species Mantis religiosa. The sequence goes on from CM060950.1 coordinate 407,082,654, forward strand.
TTCATTTAGTAAGTTATTTACTAATTTGTAATGTTTATTTCTTGTAATCTCTGTTATCGTCTGTCCATAGATCCGGCCGCCCTTAGCATCTTCTCATCCTACACCTCCCTGACTGCAGGCGTCCATTAGAGCCGTAGGAAGTTTGAGGATCTAAATCTTCCCACAGAACCCTCTCATACTTGTGTTGTGGATATTGTCGCCAGGCATTGTTGAGTTGTATAGAAAATGAGTAGTTGTTGAGTTGCTGCCGGCCCGCGCATAGGCGAACGCCGTGAGAGAGAAGCGGGGAAATAAAGAGACAGTGAGCTACGCGAGTGCTGAACGCTTGATGAAAGAGAGAAAGAAAGAGATATATGTCTGGAAGTTTCGTTTTTCTGATACCGTCTTAATTGTTACCGAGCATTCCAGTAATTTCTAGAAACAGACTGGGGATATAAAAGTACCACAGACCGATGAGTTAGTCAGTTGCGAGTTAAGCTGTTAATTGTGTGTGCAGCTATTTTAAGTGTACCGCAAGTTTTTTTACGTGTGGTGAAGCAACGAGAGACTGTGTGTATGACACGCCATTTTTAGAGCCTGTAAGGGGTGTACAAAATGGGTTTTTACTGAAATAAATAGCATTTTAAATTTCGGAAAACAAGACATTTATTTCTACGAACCCACAAAGTCACAACATGCTTTGGTGTTAATGAGATGCTATTTGAAAATATAAATGCTGATGCGTTTAAATTAAAGAATCATATAAATAAAAAAATAGAAAACTCTCATCTTTTAATTTTCCCTGTTCCTGTACCGGGCGCTAATGACCTTACAGGTTGTGCATCCCTAAACATCACTTCCTTCCCTCTTCCTTAACAAACATATTGAGTAATGGCAGATCAGTGAACTAGTCGGCAGAATATAGATGTACCTTCCTCTTAATTTTTAAGAGCCTTTGCGAACCTGCAGCACAAGTTTTAATGTTTATGAAAAAAGAATTAACCGAAAACCTTATTTTCTAACCTAGATTGGACGAATAAATTAAGGAAACTATTTCTAATAATTCCTTCTACACCCAATACATTTAACACTATTAAGTGCCAAGATGCAAAATGATCAGATTTATGTTAAAAATCAAGGACAACAAACCCAAATATTTATTTTGATTTCTCGATCAATGTAGACATAACAAAGTCAAATCCTTGGCTTGTATTTGGGAGGTTGCGAATTCAGAAAAAGTGTGAGTGATTTATTTCATTTTTCATGATTTTTCTGTTGACGAGGTTGCGATACGTTTAATGTGAGACTCGTGTTTGGGAGCTCGCGGGTTCCATAACCGCCGACCACGCGATGAGACTTGGGTATTTCGTGATTTCGCCATGTCCATGCTTAATTTCATACCATGACTTCCTTTTTATAATTTCCCTTCATCATATTTCTTATCATGTTTAAGGTGAGCTTTGAGGTTCGAGGTGTATGGTGGTGCTGCACAGATGGCGCGGATAAATGCACATTGTAAATGGCTGCACAGCGCTGGGTTGTTTTATCCTCACGTTGGGAGACGCCTGACGACGCCAGACCTATCTGCTTACAACCCTCTGACCTCACGCGGTTCTCTTATATCATCCCTTCTTCCAGGGGACTTCTAACCATAAAAGCTTTGTGTAGAGGTTAAAGTGCGTAAGATGTGCCCCTTCATTACCTGTCCCTTGCCATTTTTATGCGTATCCTTTCATGATGGGTAAATACTGCACTACGACGAACTAATTTTCCACTCAGAAAACAAAACAGAGACATAAAAGATAAACGTTACGGAGAGACGACTGCACAACTAAGGCCAACAGTTCAGTATCGCAATGGCTACGTGTAAGCTCAAGGAATAGTCAGCAGTTCTCAGCTACTACAAAAACCAATAGCAGCAAAGTATATGACACCGAAAGGCTATCTCTAGCACAACGTGACTGAGGTGAACGAAAAAGCCTAGAGGAACCCAGGCTACTAAAAGCTAGAGCGGGTTTGTTAAATATAATGATTTATAAGACTAACAAAAGGGCTTAAAATAGTCTAGCTTAGTTTTATTTCAGCATTTAGAAAAGGGAAAGCATAACGAAGGAGCGTTTCTGATTTGGACCGTACATTTGTTTTGTCCACCGTGTTGTAACCCCTTAACACAAAAATGGCAATTGTGTTACAGGTGTCTAACTGTTTTAATACATATTTACATGTACGCAAAGAAATTATCATTACACCACGCAATTTATGTCAAACATTTTTGTGACATCAACCATTTTCGAAGTGATCTTTGTTATTAATTTGAATTTCCAAGTACGTTACGTATTTTCAAGTTGTACGCCTCTCTTCGTCTGTGGTAGTGGTCATCCAAAGAGGTGGACTACTACTAATTTAGGTGAAGCTTATTCCTCGATTATCACGAGGAGTAAGCTTTCGTACAAATGGCTTATGGACCAGTGAGTAGAGAAAGTCATGTGAATGAAACTCATATTAGTTTTAGTCATACATATGATTTAAAAAAATTATTATTGTTATTCCTAAAAAGTCGTTATAGTCAAGAAAAAAGAAATTTTATTTCCATTTAGTGTGGGACTAATACATATTAAGTTTTGCACTCATCCAACCTTATGTTTTTGAGTACACCGTCCAGAAACCGAGCGGATGGCTGAAGAGACCACATTTGGGGCTTCCATTCGGGAGCTCCTGAGTTCGATCTCCGCTGACCAAAAAATCGTGTTTCACTTGGTCAATAGGCGAATGCTGGGCTGGATATTTAACATGCCACGGCATTTAATTTCATCTTTCAAAGTTTTCAAGGTTGGAAATGTCAGCGATGGGAGTGTTATACAGGAATTTTACAAACTACAATTTACAAAGGAATTATCACTATGCTGACACCTGTACACGCTTGAGAGTTCGATGGTATCATCTCTGCTCTATATGAGGCATGGGTGCGGAGTATAGCCGGAAGTACCCGAAAATGAGTTCAAAATATTTAGGAACACAGCGCCGACACCACACCCGGAGGACGGGGGATGTCAAGCAGCTGCTTTCTAGTCGTCGTATGAGGCACATTCCAGACTTTAGTTTTGGACGTCGCGGTTCTACCTCACAACAAATTTTTGGTGTACATGGTTTATATAAGGCATTGCACCATCAAATGTTCAGTGGCGTAGCGTTGTGAGTACAGCGATAGTTCCCTTGTTCGTTCTCGCGTGAGGTTGAAGTTATAGTCGCCCATCCTGCTAGGGAGGAACGATATCTAAAGTCGTGAGGTTGCTGGTCACACAGTGAACTCTAGCACCGAGATAGACTTAAGCTAAAGTTAGGGGCCCTTATGCTGGCTGGCACGAAGTACTTCCATAACATTCCTTCCTCCCAGGTGTCTAACATGACAATAACTGGTCATTAGCTTCAGTTTGGAATCTCCACTACTTCATATCCAATTCAACAGTCTTCAAATCACACTCATACACGAGTGAACATTCATTTTGTACAATACAGAACGTCGTCAACTTACTGTGAGTACATTATAGAGAAAGTATTAAATTAATGTAAATTGGAAAAATAAATCAGCTTACTTCGAAAATGTAGATTTATGTGTCGGTAAATTAGCACGTGGATTTAAAGTTAAAAATGGTTTTAAAAGAAGCGGATACTACGTTTGTAATTTCATACTGCAGATAAAAGCTGTGTAATTTCCCCTTTAAAATGCCAATTGTGTTAGATGCTTTCATGAAAACTGAAAATTATACCTTGAATATCGTGGCAGTGTCCTCAGAAGTGCACTTCATTCTGGATGACCTTTGATTAATAGCTAAACCGTAAGAGACAGGCAAAGTCTTTCTGCGCGAAAACAAAAATAGAGCGGATTAAGACACAGTTTGTGTAAACGTATTTTTCATTTTGTTTATTTTGTACATTTTTTTCCTTCATTTATTTCTTGTGGAGTGAAAGGTTTCGGAGGCAGGTATACGAGGGCGTGTCTTAAAATTCTAATTATCACCCAGTACTTTTTATGCTACATTAATGAAAATGTTTCAATGTCATCACTGATCCCTCGGGACATAATGCTGGTAGTTTAAGTGATTTGAGTTTTTTTTTTTTTTTTTTTTTTTTTTTTTTTTTTTTTTTTTTTTTTACAGTGAGTGCCATAAGTGACTGAGATGTAAGATGGATAAAATTGAGGCTTGTAGTGTGATCAAGTTCCTGCATTTGAAGGGCAAAACTGCCCGCAAAATCCATGATGAGATGACGGTTGTTTATGGAAACGATTGCCCATCGTATGACACTTTTGTGAGATGGAAAAGGAATTTTCAAACTAGTCACATATCCCTGAGAGATGAGCCAAGATTTGGTAGACCGTCAATGACAGACGATGCTGTCACAGTGATGAAAGTGGAGTGTTTAATACTGGAAGACAGACGAGCAACCGTCCAAATGATAATGAATGAGGCACATCTTAGTTATGGTAGTGTGTGGAAAATTATTCATGACGAACTGCACATGTCTAAGGTGTCTGCATGATGGGTTACACGTTTGCTAACCCCTTTCCAAAAACAAACAGGATGAAGATGATTTTTTGATCGTCTAGTAACCATGGATGAGTCCTGGAACTATCGGTATGATCCAGAGACAAAAACCATGAGCATGGAATGGAAACATACCGATTCCCCCTTCTCAAACATGGTAAAAGTGCATAAGCCAGCTGGAAAGGTCATGATTTCAGTTTTCTGGGACTATCGTGGAGGCATCCTTACAGATTATCTTGCCAAGGGTCAAACCATCACTGGCAGATAGTACTACAATCTTCTGGACAAGTTACGAACAGCTCTGATTAAGAAACGACGCGATATGCTCTCCAAAGGTGTTCGTCTTCTGGCTGACAATGCACCAGTTCATTCATCTCAAGTTGCAGTTGACAAAACATGGCTTTAACATCTTACAAAATCCACCTTATTCGCCCGATCTCGCAACAAGTGACTTTTTCCTGTTCCCCGAAATGAATCCGTTGCGTGGTCGCCGATTGGACAACACAAATGACGTTACTAATGAAGTGGAAGAGTGGTTTAAAGCGAATTCTGCAGACTTCTATGATAAAGGTATTCGGAAGGTTCAAGAAACGCTGGAAAAAATGTGTAAATCTGCATGGTGACTACATAAGAGAGGAACTAACAAGCACATATCAACACAAACTCTCTATCACATCTTTTAAAGGATGATAGTTAAAACTTTCTTGTTATTTGTGTTTACCAATACATAAACTTTTCTCAAATAGAAAGCCATTATTGATTTTTTCCCTCTGCCCATGGAAATAGAACTGAATTGCAGTGCCCCTTAAGGAAATGTAAGATAAAAAGATATTTTGATCAATTAACCTTAAGTAGGTACTAGAATAAGCGCTTAAAATAAATGTTTGCACAATGGTACAGAAAGTCGATTGATTACAACTTATACGATTTCAAAGAAGAGCTTGTTCAGGAGTGAGTAGAGTAAAGCGTATGACTGCGGATCTAAGTTTTTTTTTTTTCAAAACGTGACAATTGCACTCTTTTGCTTAGAAGAAAATTTAACTAATGCATCTAATTTTTTAATTACGGATATTCTAATGACTTTTCAGTAAAAACTTCCATAGTGTTGTGCCTTTCTTGCCGAGGTGGGAGTTTTCTGCCTACTTGAAGAGGAGGAAGTTTGAAAACAAACGCAGAAAATAAATTAAAATGGCATATAAGGTAGGCATATAAACCTAATATACAGCTAATGTACCTATATTGCCAAAACGATAAACATTTAATTAATTGTGGATTTTTCCAAGTAACTTACAAAGTAAACAAAGTAAAAGCTTAAACAGTATTTATTATGCAATCTAGAGTATATTGTCTATTATAATCAGTAATTATGTGATAAAACGAAGCACGAAATGTGAGAATTCAAGTATTTGTGACAGTAGCGCATCAAATGGTGCCTTCTGTTATTAACAACCTGAATATCGTATGGTAATCGCCTTGCTCGTTCATAGATGGCAGTAGTAACAATATATGTTTCTGGTACATTTCTCTGAAAATTTATGGAAGTAAAGCTTTGAAACTTTGCAGCGAAATGTCCATATTAGTAAAATTACCTAGTGATTGAGAAACAAATATGGAAACTGCCTGTTACCTTAACTGATGCAAGAAAACCATGCACCAAACGTGCATCATACAGCCATAGAGAATATATCCCAACACTTCATGATTAAGCCGTTTCCAGAGCAGGTACATGATTGACACACCTCGAGCTGTCCCTCAGCCTGCTACACCTTCGTATTCGTGATCATAATTATTGATTCAAGAAATAGGATTTAACCGTTGTATTGATTTTTGCCAGCAATAGTGAGTAAATAGCAATAGCAAACTGTAATATACTGTCCACTAACGCAAAGAAGTTCGCTGAAAGGAATGCGCCCCCTCACACAGTGGGACAAGGACAGCAAATATGTGTGACAGAAAACGTATGCTACACAAGAAGCAGAACCGTTAAAACATGTGCTCTATTCACACTTTACACTAAAACCAAGAAGATTTATTCACAAATGTAGAAGACGTCAGAATGTTTTTGAGTGCTCTGTAACTGAACTGGCATGTGGTATCATAAATGTATCCAGGGAGGGTGTGGGAACCTTCTGCAATCCCCTTGCGTCTCAAGCCCCGGAGACTTTCGTTCCTGTGGTATACTGTAATGGCTTTTGCGTAAATGGTTAACCTTAAGAGAAGGCAATATCTGCGTTTATATATGTATGGGATTGGGATTTCATTACGGAGAGGATTCGGTACGTAGGCCACCATGCTGGGCTCATTGTTCCTATGCTCCCAAGTGGGGACACCTCCGGGAGGAAGGATGAGGCGAACAAGCAGCTGATCCAAGGAGCCACAACAGTACAGAGGGCATGGTTCCTACAGTTTACTTGGATAGAGACTTTCCCCGAGAGGCCAGGACAATGAACTCGCTCCCTACAGCGGGACGGCAACGAGCCCAGCAAACGAGCCCTAATGGTCCCAAGGCAGGCGAGCCGAGACCCAGAGGTCCCTGGCTGGCGGTCCCGAAATGGTCCCAGTAGAGCAGCGGAGATGGGCAACCGATCTACCGGAGAAGGAAGTAGTTTTCCTCAGGGCATATCATCCTGCCATGCACCGCCGGGACACCCGCCGACACTTTTACCCTGAAAGAGATCACCAGATGAGAGATGATATGAAATGATACTGGAGATGAAATGGAGAGACAGGAAATTCGGGGGATAAAATTAACCCACCCAGCATTCGGCAGGCAAGCCGGGGAAACCCCCGAAAAAACCTATGGGTCAGGTAGGTCGGCCACGGGAATCGAACTCAGCCTTCCGAATGCAGGCCACAGACGAAACCACCTAAGCCATCCCGCTTGGTTATATATGTATGTATGCTGAGTTAAACTTTTCGTAAATATTCTTTCATGTTTCTCTTTATTTTCAAATACCAATTTTCTCTATTTTTTTCTCTCTTGGCCATACATAGAAATCAGAATTTCAAAGCCAACACATATTCACCAACGCCTTAATTATTTAACTATCAGAATAATCTGTGTAAGAGTAGAGGAAGTCATGTGAGTAAAGAACATCAGATGTTTAGGAAAACGTTTGTGCTGTGTTTGTTTACGTGTTACGCTTCGTGAGTTTGTGTACTATAAAACTCAAAAACCAAGAGCTCCTTTAATTGCTAAATTTCAACATCTTCCAAGGATACGACATAAGATAGTCAGGAAGATTTCCTCACCACAGACTACCCGTTACATAGAACACTTTCCAAAAGATATGATTTCACAAAAATTTGCAAGCCTTTCCCATTCGGCGCGCATTTGTCAAGAAAATGAAATTCCTAAGTAAAGTTGAGTAAAGTTTATTCATTTTCTTTTGTTTGCCACTTAGGGAAAGAAAGGAAATTTGACTACAAGGGAAACGAAGTTTATGTGTGCGGTACTTCGCTACAAACAATATATTCGCTACATAAATTGATTTCCCCTCCCTTTGACTATAAACGGGAGGGAGTTAACCGATGTGAGAGAGAAAGCTGGTCTGCGAATCAGTCAAGTGTTTTCATTGGTTCGTTCATCATTTGGCAATTTTACGACATGCAATCACGAGGCCGTTTTAATTTGTAGTGTGGCAGCAGTTTTGGGAAATGAGAATTTCGCCGCTTAGAGCGCTGCCGTAGGTCTTGTCGCAGATGTTCTTGTACCGGAAGTAAAAGTCTTAGAAGGAGAAAATACGATACGATTATAGAATCTGGATACAAACAATAAATATTAAGCTTCCTGCATGGAATACATGGTAGTGTACTTGGTAATTTTATTTCAAATCAAGTGTTAGGGAAATATTTTCACAGGCATATTTAAGCACAAGCTTTCAACTCTTTGGACACCGGGCTCATTTTATAAGTTTAACATTTCTCTAGTACTTACACAAATTGAGCAAACGTTTGTTTTTAAGTAAATTTTTTTATTATAATTCGATGTGTAAGCTCATGTTTTGTGCTACATTAATCATAGAAAGCATTTTTAGAAAAAGAATGCGTGCATGTGTATACATATACGTTTATGTGTGTATATAAATATATTAACTTAATTCAAAAATGAAAAGTCGAATAAATACGATACTAATATTTTTAAGGTACCCACTCGAGAATTTTGAATCCCCAAACCACAAATCCCCCTTTACATGGAAAGCTCTTCGTTCCTTTCTATTTTCTAAAAAAATGACCCTAAAATGATGTTTAATAAAATATATAATATCATTTCATGACCAAGAACCGGGGAAAACAGGTAGTGGCGGTGTGACGTCAGCTCCGCCAGCGCTCACAGCAAAATATGCTCCCGAACGAAAGGCAGGTTAGCGTGTGACGTCACCGCGCTGATTACTGCTGTCGAAGAGGAAGAAATAGTTTGATGTGTGCGGGTAGGAAAGACAGTAAAGGTATTGGGTGTTGTAATATTAATGCTGACTTCTTTAATTATACAACTGGTCACAGTTTATAAACAATTACATGTTTGCTCTGTGCTATGATAAAATATATAAAACATCAAACTGGAGTTTATCTGAAAGACAGGTATGTTATAAAGTAAATAAAATAAAACTTAAAGTAATTTTCTCTGCAAATTAGAGGAGACCCATTCAGAACAAAATCATGTGGACATTTTTTGACACTTTCTGTTTCGTTTTTCTTTAACTAGTTTATCACTGTCAGGACGTAGTGTTTGGGAAATTTGTAAATCGAAGGCTGCATGTTAGATTGTGATCCGACAAGGTACTTCGGGGTTTGGAATTAGCTAATTTCATAACATATGTCGAGCCAAACATACACAATATACAATCGGCAATTGAATACAAATTCGGAAATCTGGTTTAGGGGACATTCTTGTAAAAATCAGACAAGTCTTTCTTGTGTGTACAATATTTTTCCTTCAATAAATTGTCACATTGTAAATTTAACAGTTCCATTTGGTACGTGGCAGCTACATTGTTGTCATCGCGTGCGCTACATTTGACTGAATCCTCAGATTCTGCGCTCAGCGCCATTTATATAGGCAACTTGGTACTACACGGCTCTTGCCTGACGTCACACGCACTGCAGGCCTCGCTTCCGACTGAAATACGTCACAACTCTCGAAGGTGTCTTCTTCTGACCAAGCATATGTATAAGTATATTAAATTTTTTTTAGTATAGCTTCACAAATGCTCTTAGTTTTAAATGACTTGCATAAATGGTAAACCATTTGAGAGAGACAAAATCTTCTGTACAAAAATAAATACATAGTTCGTTCAAGCATATACTTGTGTGAAAAGTTGTTTTATGATGTTAAACAATTTCGAGGGTCTCTTTGTTATTGGCTAGAACTTTGAAATACTTTTACTTTTTTTTTTCAATCGTGTTCATGCAAAGAGAACATAATTTTAAAGTCCCGCTTAGCAAATGACTTGGAGAAGATTTTGACTCTCAATTTTGCTTGCTGTATCTTCCAACGATGAGTGTAAATTTGCAATGAATATTTATGGTTTTGAAATAGAAGAATATGCTTTTGTTAGAATAGTGTTTAGAACTGAGAGGAGAGAAATTCATACGAATACAAGGTATTAAATTCTTTATCATCGCTGTTGCTATAAATAACATTAATTGAAAGGAAGCATTCTATGGTTAATTTCATATCAGGAAATTCTGATATGTGAATTAATTTGTATAGGCTGCGCCGTGGCCAGGTGGTGAGATCGCTTGACTCTTGCAAGGCGGCCCGGGTTCGATCCCAGGCTACCACAAAGTGAGATTTGCGGTGGACAACGAGGCACTGGGGCGGGTTTTCTCCGGGACCTCCGGTTTCCCCCACCATCTTTCCAAGGTATGCTCCATTATCACGTTCTCTTTAATTCATTTCGCCCGTTTAATTCATTTCATTTCATTTCATTTCTGCTCATTCTAATACTTACTTCTCTCATCCACCAGATATTGGGTTGATCACCCATCCTTGGTACTCTATCAGATCCAAAGTCACTGCTTCTAAACAGGCATCTACCCAAGCGTTCACTTGTGAGCCCTAGGGTTGTAAGTCCTAGGAGTGTAAATAGTTGATGAAGATAAAGAAGAAGAAGAATTTTAAGTCATAATTTTACACAGAGAGGTTTGTAAAAATGTTGTAACAAGGAAATTTCGCGACGTCTGAGAGGTACAATGCTACCTCAGATATTTTGATGTGTATTTTAGATAAACACCCATTTGAAAGGGTAGAGCTAGACTGAAAAATTTAATGCCATAGCCGGGATTTGAACCACGGATTTTCTGGTCTCCGTCCAGCCACTCTAACCATTGAGCTACTATGGCCAACATGCCGACATGGCGCCTGCCTCGGTAGCGTAGATAGTAGTATGTCTGCCTCAAGTTCAAGAGGTCCCGAGTTCGAAACTCGGTCAGGGTGAGTTACATGGATAAGGTTTTTTTCCGGGGTTCTCCCTTATCCTGATAGACGAATGTCAGGTAGCTCTAAGCTCCATGGGCCCCGGACACATTTGAGCATTATTTCACCAGTTTCATTCATCGTCCGATATGACTTCAAGTTGGAGGACGTAAATTGCAACTAAGGAAAAAAAAATGCCGACATTGCATTTAATTCTCATATGGTTATAGTGGTGGTCGGAGACCAGAAGATCCGTGGTTCAAATTCTGGCTATGGCATTGAATTTATTAGTCTGGCTCTACCCTCTCATAGTGCGTTCTACACACAGCTAGTGTGTAAGAACAATTAATTTCCAAACACCCATTTGTTCTCTGTGCTTTTCAAAAGTATTGCATGTTGTGTTAAAGGCATTTCAAACATCGGAAGAGATATTTCAGGGTATTTTAGGGAGTTTATAGTAATTTAGGATTACTAAAATCACACGGATATACCTTTACGATATTTTAGAAGTTAAAAACAGTTTTCGGACCCTGAAGCAGCTATTTAGTCTCTGGTGTAAGCCCTTTTAACGTTGTTAAGGATATTTCATATGTTTATAAGGAGTTTCTTTTGTTTTACAGCGTTTGCAGCTGTTTTCCTGACAATTTATCTTGATTTACCTTTTCTAACGTTTCATTGTTGAGGACTAATTGTGTTTGTGTGTGTAAATGTATGTCTGTATATATGTATGTGTGTATGTATGTATGTGTGTGTGTGTGTGTGTGTGTGTGTGTGTGTGTGTGTGTGTGTGTGGCTACCATATTATTAAGTACCTTCTTCTTAGACTCAGTTGTATGAAGCGACCTATAATATGCTGCAAAGGAGTTACATGAGCTCTGTATTGGTGAGGGGTTTATTAATCCCTGGGTATTGTTTCTGTTGTGTGCTATAACAGCGTAATCAAGCAGTTGGATTATTTTTGTATATAACAGCAAAATTCAGAACAAAGATCAAGAGATACAGCAGCCGCCGGGGTTAGAGTGGATACAGAAAGGTGGAAAATTTCATAACATGGTGCTGAAGAACATCAGAAACCTCTAAATTATATTTATAATTTACAAATAAAGTGTTTTTATTGTTCACATTTCTGGCGACCCGGACAAAGTTCCGAGAAAACCCATGGGTCAGGTAGATCGGTCACGTGAATCGAACCCGGACCTCTCAAATACGGGCCACATACGCAACCACTTGAGCCATCCCACTTGGTGTCAAGGAGCCTTAATATATGTATTTCTACTGAAATATTGACATCGGTATTTGTATAAAATGTAGTGCTTTCCCTACCTACTATATATTTACATGACAGAAAAAGAAAACGACACTGGGTAGAGAAAATAATGTGGATGAAACGTGTATTATTATTTTGACTATTTTCTAAGGGAAGTTATTTATTCTACAACACGTAACAGAAGAAAGTGGCAAATTCCACACCGGTGATGCCAACCCTTTCCGATGTGCAACAACCAATTATGCAAGCATCCATTCTTTTTGAAGCCTGAAGCTATACAGGGGCTGGCTATAGGCTATTCCTAATTACAGTTCTACAAACGTTCCGACCCGAATAAGGCGCCGAAATGACTAGACTCATTCTGCGTCTTATATACGCGTATCTAATATCCTGTTGGTATTCTTTAAAACGCAATGATCACCGTTTTCTAGAGAAAGTACCAATTTCCAGTCCTTACATTTCTCTCCCTCTAACTTATTATTATCTGTAGCTACAAATCATAACACGATGCCGACTTTCATTCTTTATTAACACTCCATTTTATTATTCTATGTTGTTCGTTTTGTTTTCCTGTTTGTTTGCTCTAGTTTGTACAGACATGATTACTAGACATTGCTAAAACCAACTCGAAGATGGAAGTGTAGGTTGGATCATTTACGCGATCATAGAATAAAACTTTTGCTTTTTCTACACCAAGGTATTGCATTAAACTCGAGAGTTCAACGGAAATATATGTTTTTAAGGTCTTCTCAACGCCCCAGAAAACAACTTTCTTTAACAAATATAGTGACTTTGTGGGTACGTAGAATTAAAAGTCCTGTTTGCAGAAATGTAAAATTCTCTTTATTACAAGTAAAAAGCACTCTTTGTACAACCCTCACAACAGCAGAATGTTGTAACATACACAAACGCAGACATCAAGTCCCTCGTTGCTTCACCACACGGAAACAAACAAAAGAATTCACTTGCGGTACACTCACAAATGTCCAAACAGCTGCACACTCCATTAACAACTGCAACTCCCTCAGCTTTGAAAACTGCGGCGCTTTTATACGTACAGATGTATTATTTTATCTTGACAGGAATCCTGCGCGGTAGGGATGAGTAGCAACTGTGGTGGGGATAGTGCACCTATCGCCACAATGCGTCACACGCGTAAGATTACGAGAGGGGATGGCGGTGCATAAGGTGTCTAAAAACAAATTTCACTCTCGTAGCCAGTTTTGCAGCTCTTATAAACTAAGTTGTAATTCCTACTATGGTAGTAATCTCCACGCTTTTGTTGGATCTTAACTAGTACATAGGCATTTGGAACAAAACCCTGTTCTCCTCCAGCAGACATGATAACCAACTGTCCACCTTTAAATATCGCTGCAGAGTCCCTGTAACGTATTTCACTCCAGGCATATGGTCCAGTATGTGCTGTATTTATATAATTTTCATCTATATAAACTATATAAACTTCACTTCGATATCTCCGAATATTTCGTAAATACTTAAGCCTTTTTGCACGTATGGTGCGATGTTCGATTAAAATTTGTCTGTCACGCTTAGTGTTTTTCTTTTTTCAAATAATCCTAGCTTCAAAAGAACTCTTCTTAATGTTCAGACACTGCCTTGGAAGTCAGTAGAATTTTTAGCTTCATAAGCACTTTCTTCAAAGTTAGTCTTTGTTTTTCTGTGCTTTAAAACTTATTCATAGTTCGCCTAACTACTTCTGAATTAAAACATCCAAATTAGATTTTGTGCATGTTCTTAACCTTTGTTTACTGGGCATAGAGAAGGACGCTGTTGCACTAGCACCAATGGCTTTTCTTTCCTTAATAACTCTCCTAAACTGCTTTCAGACACAACTGTTGCCTCAGATATCATTCCCCAGATTTTTATAGCTGACCCAGACCATTGTTCCTTTCTTATAAATCTATGGATATTGGTTATTACTTCTCGTGTTTTTAAATGTAGCACTTTATTTCCTAATGTGCTGCTAGGAGGCGTCATTTACAAATGCTCTCTTGGAACCAGGAGACAAGCACATTTTGAAACAAGCTGTAGTGTTACCGAGTAGCTCTGCACCTATTTAGTTGCTCGTAACTGGTACACAACTGATCTGTCCTCCCCTACAGTTGCAACCGATCTGAGGTGGACTCGTCCAGATACCACTGCGCATCGCTCTGCACTTTCCAAGATAAAAAAAATACATCTGTACCTCCAGTCACTGTTTCTAGAAATCCCTGGAATGCTTGATAACAATCACGATGCAGAGGGAAATTCAGACTATCTCTGTCTCTTTCTCTCTCGACAAGCGTTCAGCGTTGGTGCCCCTTACTGTCTCTTTCTTTTCTGCCCGCGCGTAGCTCTGTCTCTTTCTTTCACACGTGCCCGGCACTGGCTTGTCGCGGCGATTCAGCAATGCCTCAGCGACAATATGTTCATGTATATGTTAGCAGTAAAGCTCAACATATTTGTAGAATGCGACACTAATTTAAAATTACTGACCTTTTCGATATTGCTATAAAGGTTTATATTAATATAACATATATTTAAGGAATTTATATTAAATTTAATATGTATAATTACAATTTTATTAAAATCACGTGAAGCTTCCTCTTCAATCAAGATGAATTTTATATCCACTAAGCGACTCAGAAAACCTTAAAACATAAAATATGCAAGAACATCATAAAGCAAATCATTTATTTCTTTGTAATTTTTAAAACTATAGTCGCTATTGAGTTATTTCCTGAGATGTCATGTAAAGAGTATGAAATTTCCAGACCGCTTTTCAAGCATCCGGAATGGACTGGATTGCACTGCGGAGGGGATTCGGCATGGAGGTCGAAACTTGATCTACTGTACCTATGCCCTAAGTGCGGCAACCCGGGAAGGAAGAATGAGGTGAGAGGAGAAAACGGATGGCCGGCTCAAAGAGCCATGATAAGGCAGAGGGCAGGGTCTCTATACTTTACCAGCTGGAAACTCCCCGGCAGGCCAGTACAACAGGCATCCCACCTTACTATGGCCCACAAACGGCCCCCCAGGCCGGGTATGTAGACCATCCTATCGAAGGAGGAAGTTTTAAAATTAGAATATTATCCTGCCATGCAACGCCGACACATCCGTTGACACTTCTGCCCTGAAAGAGACCACCAGATGAGAGATGATGTGAAATGATAATGGAGATAAAATGTAGGAATAGAAAATTCAGGGAATGTTTCCAGAATTTGCCTGGGGACCCGGGAAACCCCCGTAAATACCCATGGGTTAGGTAGTCCGACCACGGGAATCAATCCCGGGCCACAGACGAAAGCGCCTTGAGCCATCCCGCTCGGTTAAGCATCTGACAGTTGATGTAAATTCCTTTATACCCCATTGTACCTAAAATTAAAGGTATAGTTTCACGATTTGTGTAAATGTCGTCATGATTAATATGAAATAGAGTAGTGTGTAGATGTTATGTAAAAATAAACAATGGTGGCTGAAGAAATTCATATGAATGTGAGCATGGAATATTTTAATCTGTTATCGGCGTTCAAATGTTTCTGGGAAATAGTAAGGAATTTCTTTTCCAATACACAACAACTAGCTTTAAACGTCTGGTTTTGCTTTGGTTTCCTGTAATTGCCTTGTATGTATACTGACATGTGTAATGTGAAGATTTACATCGAATTGGATATAAAAATAACCACTTGAAAAATATTTTATATAAGTTACGTAAAACAAATGATAGGAAGTGGGCAGAGAATGGTGAGTGTAAGGCATCAGATTTTTACACTGATTAAGTAAAGTGGTAAGGGACGTAAAAGGAAATCCGTATTAGACAGCTTCTGGGTCTAGAGGTGATATGCTGAATCCTAAGCCCAGAGATTCCAGGATCGATTACCGGCTGGGGGTGAGAGATAATAGGATTATTGCCATCCTTTCCTGCAGCCCGGAAAGAATACATTTGCGAATGAATTTGTATTTTACGTTTTAGAGAATGTTCCAATGAAATTTTGATAAAATCTTGAATGAGTTACTTTTTACTTTATCTCTACCATTTCTACAGTAAGTTGAGCTTATTTTATTCCACATAAAAACTTTATATTGAGAGTACCTGTTTTGAGATTTCATGAATACAAAAAGAGATCTTGTAGAAAGGATATGTGTGTAGGTGACCAGCATAACTGAAATAACTGATATTTCGCATTCATATGACGTTCTCTGCTCATACTTCTATAAAATAATATTATAGATCAGGTAATGGAGGGGACATCAAACATCTCGACCAGCAAGACATTGTGACTGCGTGGGTTACATATATTCGGAAATCTGGTTTGCAGAACTCTAAAACAATTTTTGCTGTAGTAAAATGACCTGAAATTTACAATGAGCTGTCTTCGGGGCTGACTCGGCGTTTTGCGCACGAAAACACATGAAAATATATCACTGCGGTACACTTCAAACGTCGACTGTCGCAATAACTAACAAACAACTGCCGCTCCTAACACCTTGCCGGTTTACATACCTCCGCAGCCATTGTTTCTAGAAAGCGGCGGACCTTCTGAGAAATTTCGGGCAACAATAGAAATCTCTGGAACCTCTCTGTGACATTCTCTCCTGCCCACGCGGTCAGCTCTGGCTTATGGCAGCACAGTTGTTGAGTTGGTTCCAGAGGTTCTACTCCCATTAGTCCTGGACCCGTAGGGCCAAGATCCGGGCCTCTTTAACCAGAGAGTATCCGAGCTCTCCCAAAGGGCGCCCGGCGTCCTCCTTGGGGCTTTCCATAGGACAAGACCTGGGTTACTAACAAGCCCCCCCCCCCATCTGGTCCAAGGACACAAGACGAGATGGAAGTGGATACGCCACGTACGCGCGCCAGCACTAAAAGATTCAGGCTACCGGAGACCTCAGTGGGACCGCTTGGTGATCTAGCACACCTTCTACTAGCTCTGCCGGCTAGTACCCGGGAATATTAATGGCTTCCCTCAACCCCATCCGGAGACGTACCCGATCACCCACGGGTATCAGGAACCACTGCCCCCTCGAGTCCAACCCAATCCGAAAAACTCCCAATCAGGGAGGTGCTCGAATATTCGGCCCGAGGTTCCTCTAGTAACGTCAGAGGTACCACAAGTGCTAAGGGTCCGCAGTGCCCGCACCACGGCAGCTGAAGGGGACGAATCCCCTACCCTAGGGGAACTTATGGCAGCACACAACAATGTCACACGGTAACAATATATTTAGTGCATGCAACCTCGGGGAAACGAACCTTTGGAGACATTTGGACTGCAGGACCGGCCAACGCAGATGACAGGGACGTGCTGAGTTTCCTCACAGTGGAAGCACTCGGTGGCAACCAGCCCAAGACACTCATTACCTTCTCTTTAGCAAGAAACGGGGAAAGCTCGACCGGAGGCTCAAGCGAGCAGCCTCTGATGGAGCCAGGAAGTTCCAAGCAATTAAATGAAATGAAATGTGTAGTGTTTAACGCCCGCTTTTACTACATACGGCACCGCAGGCGATGACACTGATGATACATGAGATGAAGATGGAGCACCAGTGGAATGAGATGGCGGGGGAAATTGGAGATCCAGGGAAAAACCCGCCCCAGCGCCTTGTTGTCTACCACAAATCTCACTTTGCGCTCACCTGGGATCAAACCCGGGCCACCCCAAGCAATGAATTCCAGCGCCATCTGTACGACATCGAACGACACACAACCCCTCAGTCAACCCTTGACGTGAAACACGGATATAAAATTGGAGGGAGGAGATCTGTGGTAGAAGACACCACACCAGCATTCGCCTTGAGTCCAGGGAACAGTATAGAAGACACTATCGTCAGAGTGGGTGGCCGCCAGGAAAGAAACCCGAGTAGAAATGCCGAAGGATTTCGCTCCATTAACCTAAACTATGCTAAAAAAGGTGAATCGTACTGTGATAACTTTGAAATTCTATGCTCATCGCATACTCACAAGAGAAAAGAAAAAAGCCATTTACTTTCCACATGAACGTCTTTATCTGCAATCATTTATTTTAACTTAGCTTCCGCAAACTAACTTTTCGATCCATTTCATGTTGATATAAAATCCTCTTGGCTCTCACCAAGGCGGCCCGGGTTCGATCCCAGGCGACCGCAAAGTGAGATTTGTGGTGGACAACACGGCACTGGGGCGGGTTTTTCGGGGACCTCCGGTTTCCCCCGCCATTTCATTACACCGGTGCTCCATCTTCATCTCATGTATCATCAGTGTCACCGCCTGCGGTGCCGTATGTAGTAAAAGCGGGCGTTAAACACTACACATTTCATTAATATAAAATAGTTCTATTATACATTTCGTTGTATCCACCAGAGGAAACCAAACGTATGGTTGGATGTTTAAAACCGGATCACTATAGACATGCCGAAGTAGAAATTTCATAGAAGTTCCATGAAACAACTAAAAGGTGACAACGCCTTTTAAAAATTACCATGTATTCAAAACCTCAAAAGAAATAGTTACGGATATTTAGAAAATTGCTGACATAGCAATAAAATTTAAAATAAATTGTGGTCTTACGAGATCTAAAGTTTCTGCCTACATCTTTAACTTGGTTTTCAGTTATGACGAATTATACAACTTTCTTCCAAATGAAGATAACTTAATATATTACTCCTAAAAATGCCCCATATAGTTATATTTTATTATGTAAATATGTTAAATATGTAGCATTTTGAAACAACGAAAAATTGTCATAAATCTTACACGTAAAGGGTGATTTGAACATATACACACACTGACACATACAAATCGTTTTTCCTTTCCCGATCACATAGGTAATAGAGAACAGGAGTACAAAATTTTGCAGCGGATCGAATTTCTGAGAGCATTTGGTGTACAACTGAATACTGTGAAAGAATTTTGGTTCAACTGTTTTACAAAAATAAAGCAAAGCTTACCACAATTCGGCCCGCCTCAGTAGCGTAGATGGTAGCGTGTCTGCCACACGTTCAAGAGGTCCCGAGTTCGAATCTTGGTCAGGGTGCTTTACCTGAATAAGGTTTTCCGGGTTCTACCCTTATCCTGAAAGACGAATGTTGGGTAACTGTAAGCTCTATGGATCCCGCACTCATTTGAGCATCATTTGACCCCTTTTATACATTGTCTCATATGACTTAACGCTGGAGGACATAAATTACGAAAAAAAAAGACTACCACAGTTGTATTTGGTTTGTCTATATTAGAGAAATGTATTATGTCACACAAGCGCGCGCACGCACACACACACACACACAAACACACACATATTTGTACACATACAGCTTTAAACAAACAAATAAGCAGCTACCAAAACGAAGTTCAAGGGCACTGGGAGGTCGATAGGTTTAAAAAAATCCATTTTTTGTTTATAATGTTAAAAATTATATAACCCTTCAGCTTTAAAATGATATATGTGTATATATAACATAGGTTGTCAGCTGGTATTAAAGTCCTTTAATTCGCAAATTTAAAGATGGCGGTGTAATGATACGCCCACTTCCTGTGAATTGTGCTTAATCTTTGATCGTGATTTCCCAAAACCTTGATTTTTCTTACTTTAAGAGCATGTTTCCTTAAAAACTATAAAAGATGTTGTCACAAAATTTGTAGTGGTTATTTGTCAATGTTTCTTGGACACATTCGGTTAACATTTATATTCATGTGATTTATAAAATGGATGAAAACAAATATTCGGTCCTTGAAAACATTATCTTTTTTTACTCAAAACTAATTAATTTTTCATGTGCATAGTATAAACTATATGTAATTTTTACTTAGCCGATATTATAAAACTGTATCTTAGGTTATTTAGGATAAAACTTGGTACATGTAGCTTTAAATTCCTACAAGTAAGGTGCACCTGAAATATAGGGTGCAATATTTTTCTTGCGGACACACGGTGTGATTTATGCCCCTTTTGCATAGACGTATGTGAACGTAATTTAAATATTATACAGCAGTTAACTGCACACATCCTTATACAGTAATCATACCGAATTTCAATTTCTGATAATGTTTAGTTCTCTATATATTTTAATTTTAATTTTGTCTGGGTAAAAATAACCTCCTAGTGCCCTCAATTCGAAAAACATCGGAAGCATTCGCTGACGCTGTGTTCACAATATACGCCTTGGAAGGGCGAAGTCAAGTCTGAAAAGTTCAATGATTTGAATCCCGGCTGTGACATTGAAGTTTTCAGTCTGACTCTACCTTTCCATACATTGACCTACACATATCTTGTGTGAAAGAACAGTTAATTCTGCCAATATACAATTTAATACCATTCTGGTTTCATTTCAAAGCTATGCGCTAGATAGGGAGCTGCCTTGGGGCTTGACCATATGCATGGTAGCCGAGTTGTAAAACACGTGTGTCACGTAAGTAGTAAGTAGACCAACATGAGTTCGAATCCTTGTTGTGTATGTTTTAATTGTTAGTTCAATAGCAATGCCTTATGTTTTTCTTACAGAAGATAAATAATAAAATTTTAAGTACATTCATTTATAAAAACGCACATAAAATACTCTTATGGTTTTCAAAATAAGTGCCGCTATTAGAAAATTGCCTTAATATTGTTTGTGTAAACACTTAGGCTCATTCATCTGCTATGAATGGTGTTGACATATAATGCGAAGTATCCTCTCGTGAAAAATTTCATTAGGCATTTGTTCTCATTCGTGCCCCGTAGAATGAGGGTGGCAATAGAAGCGAAGGGTTTATACACCCGTTACTAAGTTAATGTCCATTTTATTTGATTTTACATATAGGAATAAAACATTTATTTACTTCATTTAGTTTAAAAAATTGCTGGAGCTTTTCAGTTTTTATGTGTGAGCATAAATGCCATAAAATCCAATAAGCCTTAGCAATTGGAAGTTATATTACAATATGCGTAATACAAATTTTGTATTGCTACAGTAAAAAAGAAGAAGGAAAATGAAAAGGATGTCTGGGATTCGAACCGTTTTAGGTCTAGGTCCTGTAGACTTCTCTATAACCGCTTGGCTGACAGTGAACTTTTAGTAATTAGACTTAATTATGAGAGGATTCAGTAGGACCAAGTTAAAGAAACGTGTTCCTTTTCACCATTATAAATCGGCCGTGGATACGATGTGGACTTGAAAAATATACGCTTCCCAAGTCTGCTCATTTTTGTTTGTTTTCTTGTCTAAGGTTAACTATTATTAAAGTCCTCCTTTTTACTGTTTTGAATTTTCCAACACTTAAACTCTTCTCAAATAATAAGCTGTTATTTCAGTTTTATGTTCTGAAGATTGGAGCATTAAGTGGGTAAAAAATATGGCTTTGTAAAAATACGAGGGCTTTTCAATAAAAAATGATCATAATTATCTTACGATCATAATTTTCGCACTAAAATTCAGTCTTATTATATTATGTGAGCTTAATGTGAAACAAACACGCCGTAGTAGTTTCATTGTTGGTACTCCTGGTTCCCGCCTATGAGAACCAGGCAAGTTCAGACATGTTCAGTATCACCTACCACTGCAATGGAGGTAACATGCAGTTAAAGTTGATATTAGAGGAAGATCCGGAGTTTCTTTCAAACATAATCACTGTTGATGAAACTTGCCTACATCATTTTGACCCTGAGAGCAAACAGCAAAGCTCAGTGTGGACATCTCCTTCATCACCAACCCCCAAAAAGCAAAACTGGTTGCTTCTGCTGGGAAAGCTATGGTCATCTCATTCTTTGATATTCATGGAATGATTTATCAGCAGGTTGTACCTGCACATACATCAGTAACTGGACAATACTACAGGGATGTCCTGAAAGCATTGCTAGTCCATCTCAGGCGCAAAACACCACATTTCCGTGAAGCAGGCTGGATGCTGCACCACGGTAGTGCGCGGGTGGCTGCTTATTGTCAATGTTGTTGCTGAATATCTTGCAAAAATCAACGTGAAGTGCATCCCTCACCCTCCCTTTAGTCCGGATTTAGCCCCATGTGAACTTTCTCTGTTCCCTTACTTGAAGAAACGCCTTCGTGGGAGGTATTATCCATCTTCAGAAGCAGCGGTGAAGGCTGCGGAGGCGATTTGGAAGGATCTCTCAAAAAATGGTTTCCAGCATGTCTTTAATGATTAACAGAAACGCTGGGACAAGTGCTTCGCATTCAGGGGAGACTATTTTGAGAAGGGCCATCAAAATTATGAGGATGAGTAAAGGTACGTTGTCAAAAAAAAAAAAAAAAAAAAAAAAAAAATGTGATCATTCTTTATTGAACAGTCCTCGTAGTTTATTGAAAAATAGTTAGAGAACATTATGTTTGTGTGGAATTATAAAGGTTTCTAGTGATGTTTTTCTTGGCTGAATTCGGTCTGTGGTGAAAACTAAATGCTGAATTAGTGAGGTGCAATGCAATATCTTTTTTTGTGTACCATCTACGTGGTATAATTACACTGTCAGTTGCCAGGATACACCTATCAGTCCCGCAGGAGTCTTTTTAAAGTAAATTCCAGAAAATCTACATTTACTGGGGTTGTTTCTTTTGAACGTACTTGAAATCACCACTCGGGGCCGAGATTAAATTCGCGACCTTGGGATCAGTAGTCAAGTGCCCAACCAATCTAAACACCCAGACCGACGTGTTTGACGGAGAAAGTAAACATGAACTGTAGAAATCCCAACGTTGTTACATAAAGACTTTTAGTAGTTTTCCTATTTCACACACGAATTTATATGGAAAATGTTTCACAGCCTTTGTTTCCTCTCAAAATAGGCTGTGAAGATTTTGATTAGGTAGAGAAGGTAGATAATATTTGCATATATCATGAAATTATAATTTATTTAAAATATTTCTGACTTGTGGCATTTTTAATGCATTTACAGTTACAATTGTTTAATGATTTGTCAATATGATGGTAATATAAACCTAAAAGTACAGAGTGACATTGTGCCAGAAGTGAAAATACTGAAATTTTTGGGTATTGTGTTAGATATTCGACTATCTTGGGCTGATCATATTGAAAACATATGCGGAAAAATTAGTAAATCATTATATCTCTTAATATATTTTAGCAAGTACAATACAAATATCCTAAAATTAATATACTATGGATGTATCTATCCATATCTAATCTATGGAATAGAAATATGGGGTTCAGCAGCCAAAATACACATGGATAAACTGCTTATTTACCAAAAAAGTGTGTTAGGATCATATATAATCTAAAAGCAAGAGAATTTTGCAGGGATATCTTTATTTCACCACACATCACTCAATTTATAAATAAAAAATAATCACCATCTACTCTCTTTATGCTTATACAGCTATAATGTTTATTGTGGACAAGTGTAATCCAGTTTAAAACAGTCAGGTACACGAACATAACACCAGAACCAATATGAATTGATAGTGTAATTAAAACTGTCTCTCAAAAAGATGTACATATACTAGGAATTAAACTTTACAATAAACTGCCATCTGATATTAAATCAATAGCTAGCGTCTCAAAACAGCAGTTTAAATGGAAGTTAAAGGCTTTCCTCATAAATAAATGTTTATATAACTTAAATGAATTATGACATTGCAGCTTTAATTATCCTTAAGAGTGATAAATTCATTAAGCTGATTAAGGGATCATGTGTAGAATTAGTTTCTAATGGTGTAATTGACTATGTAAATTAGTTTTTGTAAATTAGATTCTAATGTTGTAGAATTGACTATGTACAATTAGTATTAATAATGAAAAACTGACTATGTCAGAAATTGTAACCAACAATCTATTGACAATATTTATTTGCTTTTTCTACTTTAGACTTTTGTTGGATCCTGTTTCTGTTACAGTTTTTAGTCTTACGTAACTTTTTATATTTATCTTTGTATCTTGAACTGACCTGTCCTATAACATATGTATTATGTTCCAAAGGATGTAATAAATAAATACAATATATAAATACAAATACAATTTGTGAAAGTGCTGTCGCAATTCAGTTGTTTTCCACAATATCATAGAAACAGCATGAAATTTGAATGCCAACATTTGCGAATCTGCTTTTATAAATATCTGAATGTATTTTCAGCCAACTGTATCTGTAACGAAACTATTTCTGCAAACATGTATTTGCTTTAATTTGAAGTAAATAGATAAATAATGCTTTTTACGTTCACTTTGTAGAAAATATACAAATACAAACCATATTGGCCTTCGTGAATTTAACAGTTAAAACATTTCCTTGCAATGTTTCCTAAAACCACCAAAAACATACAATGATCAGAAAATAGCTCTGCAGTATGATGATTGCGAAGATGGGTCATTTCCGTTACATTATAATATCCTAAACTGAGTTTCCCTAACCAACCCTATAAGCGAAAGGGTGGCCCAGCAGAAAACGCCTCCCTACTTTACGCACTGTCTTACCGAACGAAGATGTATTGTGCACTTTGGCAAGCTTACGGAAGGATAAAGTTTGGCCCTCGTGACTAATACCAAGGCAGATAAACTCTCCTTCAGCAGAGAGAGAGGGAGGGAGAGAGATATCTACCCTGACCTGTTGCGAGTTAACTCGGATACCCTCGAACCGGAAACTTTCCGGAAACTTACTCGTAATTCTGTCTGCTGGAGAAGCTGTCGAGAATCGATCGCGGTACCGTATAAATGGTGAGATACAATCTCTGCACCCCCACACTACGACACTGTTTATAGATGCAACATGTTGCTGTATTAGATCGGTTTGCTAGTTGACAAAACATATGTTCAGTTCTACTAACACACGATGCGCTTACTATGTTGAAAATGTCAGCAACAATAGCTATTACCTATCAACAACGCATTGTTGCTCATGTTTTAATTATAGTTTGAAAATATTAGTTTTAGAAAGGCTAAAGACACAAATATAATAGCTTAAGAGGTAACACGTAAACTTATCACATTTAGACATTCAAAATGAAAGATGGAACGTATTAGACAATAAAAAAAGAACAAGTACACTCAATTCACAACTGAGATAAAATGGCTGCTTCTGATTAGGCAGCAATGGCCTCGTGTATATGGAAACTGCCGTAGCTAATTTACTTGAAGTTATATATTTAAAACATTGATCCTCTCGGCGAACACGATGGTTAGTTCATCCCATAAATGAAAGAAGAACTGACCACCAGCGGAGAGCGGCTTCCATAATCTATTAGCCGAAAATGATAAAAAAAATGATAACCGTAGTTTCGAAAAGATAGGAGAATGAATCATCATTACTCTGATGTTATTTTAATTTCAGTAGCACAACTGAATGAAAACATAGAGAAAGGTAGAATCCTTGTTATATATAGACGAGTAAACACATAAGCGCGAAAATATTAAGTAGGAGGCGACAAAATTGTCAGCTCCTTCTTCCTTTTCGAAGACGCATACTTTTCCCTGCCATACAACGCCGGGACTCCCCACTCATTCACTGGCAACTCTGAAACATCCAAGCAGATGAAGTATGAAATTCAGGGGATTAGGAATAGGGTTAGGATTTCATTACGGAGGGGATTCGGCACGCACGCCACCTTCTGGGCCCATTGGGCTTATGCCCACAAGTGGGGGCACTCTATGGAGGAAGGCTGAGGCAAGAGAACAGAGAGGGCGGCCGAACCACGGAGCCACGACAGTACAGAGAGCAGGTTCCTACATTTTACTTAGATAGAGACTTCCCCCGACAGCCCAGGGCAACGGACACGCTCCCCTACTGCGGTACGGCAACGAGCCCAGCAGCCACCCCCAAAGCTCTCCAGCTGGCGGTACCGAAATGGTCCCAACACAGGCGCGGAGACCGGCAACAGACCTACCGGAGGAGAAACTAGTTTTCCTCAGAGCATATCATCCTGCCATGACACCGAGACACCCACCGGCACTTCTACCCTGAAAGAAATTAAATGTGTAGTGTTTAACGCCTGCTTTTGCTACATACGGCACCGTAGGCGGTGACACTGATGATACATGAGATAAACATGGAGCACCAGTGGAATGAGATGGCAGGGGAAACCGGAGATCCCGGAGAAAACCCTCCCCAGCGCCGTGTTGTCCACCACAAATCTCACTCTGCAGTCGCCTGGGATCGAACCCGGGCCGCCTTGGTGAGAGCCAAGCGGTCTAACCACTGAGCCACGGCGCGGCCTACCGTGAAAGAGACCATCAGATCAAAGATGATATGAAATTATAATGGAGAAGAAATGGAGGGACAGGAAATTCGGGGAATGTAATTAACCTACCCAGTATTTGCCTAGCGACCCGGGAAAACCCTATTAAAACCCATGGGTCAGGTAGGTCACCACGGGAATCGAACCCGGGTCTCTCGAATTCGGGTCACAGACAAAACCGTCTGAGCCATAATTCGGGATGTAAATAATCTTCTGAGATTTTCCATTGCGATCCTAGGGAACTCACGAGAAGAACCCAGAGGTCAAGAAGATCGGTCGCAGGGGTCTAATCAACGATCTCTCGAATGCGGCTCACACACGCTATTGCCTGCACCACTTAGCGTACAGCATTGCAACCACTGATTTTTGGCTTGTACTTTTACTTTTATTTACTAATAATGGCTTATTCCTAAACTAGATGACTGCTCGGCATTGTATAGATAACTGATTAAACTCAAATTACAAATTATTATTAATTGTAAGCTTTTTATGGCGAATCCTACACTGAACCCTCGATAACTGTCCATTCCTTAAAATGGCTGGAACTTCCCCTTACACTCACGCTAAACGATATGGAACATAAATGGAATTCTGACTTCCTTAACCTCTCCAGACATTCTTCCAAGTTGTGGAAATTCTCCTTGTTGAAAAGTACCCTTTGGAGATGCAACAATCCTCGATTGAAATGGCCGATATGTTATGAGGTAATTACAGAAGCATTTTAAACATTTTAGAATTGTATTTGGTCCCCTAGTTATTTAATAACATAACAGGTAATCCGTTTTTATATAATGTGGCACTGCTTTACATATATAACAAAATAGAATATGCAGATTCAGCATTTTTAGGACACCAAGAATACTTTTGAAGAAAACATTTGCTCCATTGAGATATAAAATTTTCTCAGTTGTTAACTACAAACCAGCAGTTTGCTTATAATATTTTAATCGGTTTCATATCTTTACACAATAATTTAGCATGCATTTCTAAGCAAATTGATTGCACTATAAAGAAAAACAAAATAAAACAAAGCTAGATTGCATAAGGTTTATCAAGAATTCTTTCATTAATATTACAGGCATATCAAAGAAACACGGAGTCAATTCACTTATGTTTTTTGTGGTTTAATTATTATTAAAGGTTTGATCGCAAACATGTCGCATTATAACCCAAATCGTCCGATTACAATCATAAGAGCTTTCTGAATCATTTGTAATATTTTAGTAATTTTTTTAATGAATCTAAAATGCGCCTTACAGCTCTAGGTGTTTCAGAAAGAATTATCCAAATGGTTGAGTGATTTATGAGGTCAGCCTACATCTCGTACAAACGCGGCACCCAACACACGGACAGCTTTCTCATGTTGATCTAATATGTGACAAGAACGTTATTTTGATATGTTTATAGCATCTGCTATCTCTCGATGGTCGCCTAGTAACATTTGGTGAACTTTTGCGATATTTTCATCGGTAGCTGCAGTTTTTGAACGTCACGAACATTCATCGTCTCCCAAGCCCTTACGGCCACGTTAAAATTCAGCTGACCAAAATTTTACTGTGGTGTAGAGTCCCCATACACAGAATCCAATTCATCTTTAATTTGCGCAGGCGTATTACTTTTCAAAAGCAAATATTTAATGACAGCTCGATACTCAATTTTGTCCATTTTCATAAAAACACTCACATCAACTCACTCCAACGACTGTTACAGAACAACTGAGCATCCAAAATGGCTGAAACTTTGGTGAGTAACTGTCAACATATGAACAACGAAATTCACTAGCTTTTATTTACGAGGGCTGCCATCTTCATGTTGAGGTCGGAAACTTTTCAGACCAATCTCGTACACCTCCCATACATCTTGCCTTTTTGTTATGTTGACATAGAATATAAACTAAAACAATAAATTACCAGAATAACGAAAAACAAATTTTAAGGAAGGAATGGAAGGCAAAATAAAGTTCCACTTTGGACTATGAATATTGAAATCCCTCCAGAAATAACAAAAGTGTAAATAACTAAGACGGTTTTTAATCCCCTTCGTGCTGTCATAGGGTAAAATTAAACCCTTTGCACTACAATAGTATACCCACCTAAATGGTTTGTCTATTTTACAAGTCTTATTCATTCTGAATGTTTAATATCTTTTATCTCATTTTTTTCAAAGCCATGCTATTGTATTAAGTTGAAATACCTTAATTACTTTTGCATAACTAGTAAAGCGCAAGAGATAGACAAAGTCTTACTACACAATAATGTTCCTAGATGTCTTTAAAGCATACATCATTTCTGAAGTATTCCATGTTTATTTGTTTGAATTTGACTTTAATTACACTTTCTCAAATGAGAAGTTGTTACAGTTTTCTCTCTGGGTCATGCAAAAGAACAGAATTTCAATGCATCAGATAGAAACGTCTACCTCGGTAGCGTGTCTGCCCCAATTTCAAGAGGTCCCTAGTTCGAATCTCGGTCAGGGTGAGCTATCTGGATAAGGGGTTTTACGGGGTTTTCCCTTATCGTTAAAGAAGAATATCGGGTAGCTCTAAGCTCCATGGACCCTGGACACATTTAAGCATCATTTCAGCCATTTCATTCACCGTTCGATATGACCTTACGTTGGAGGACATAAAATTACAACAACATCTCATAGTAAGACATTCTTAAAAGATTTGTGTATTTTTTATACAAATGTTTATCTCATCATATAGTGGACAGAAGAATAAAGTTTTGTAGGAATATTTTGTACGAGAGCGGGTCATGCAACTGTAATACAAGGACCTTTTATATTGACTCATTTATCTTATAATTATTTACATAAAATAGCTATCCTACCACCAGGTTGTATGCCGAAAAGCTGTGAATCTCTCCAGGAAATTTCATTTTATAATCTAATACATCTATTTTCAACACGAGAAATGCTGTGAAATATAATACCATGGTTCCTACAATAAACATGCATGAGTTACAGGACGTGTAAACAAAGCAGTATAGTTTTAACTTTATGGGAAATGCTGAAAGTGTTGTCATTTCGGTTTTTGTATCTGCCTGTTTCACATTTACATAAGATTTAACTTTTGGCTATGCCCATTGTTCTCGCTGAGACATCGGAGTGAGATGTATTGGTTTGTGTTGTACTTCTCTGACATACAAAACTATAAATTCACGCAGCTATGAAGGAAAAGAAAAATTGCCGTAGAAAAACTTTGAGCATGAAGGCCAGCTGAAAGTTTTAATATTATTAAGAGCTTTCTTCGTTACAGTTTATCTATTTTTGTTAAAAATTTGTCTTAACTTATGCTTTGTAAAGGAATGACTCCATGAAACTATGCCAAGCTACAAAGAGGAAATTGAGCACTTAATCCAATACAAATTCTTTGGTGTTCATGCTCCTAACGGGGCGAATCCCGAGATGAAGGAATGAGGTGCCAGGATACAAAGGTTAGTCGGACCTGAGCAAGCGGTAGGGTCTGTAACAGCTACAGATTGAAATTTCCCTTTGGGGCTGTGATAACCTGCTACCTTAACCCCTGTGGGCTTACACATCCCCTAAAGGGTCCGGATGACGTACATACTACCTACAAAACATACTCCATTCCAACCAAAGAGTCAGGCCGCACCGTAGCCGAGCTTATAGACCAATTGACTCTCACCAGGGCTGCCAGAGTTCGATCCCAGAAAATCGCAAAGTGAGATTTCTGGAGGACAGCACGGCGCTGGGGCGGATTTTCTCCAGAATTTCCGGTTTCACCGCTCTCATTCCATCAGTGCTCCATCTTCATTTAAAGTAACATCAGTGTCACCGCCTGCAGTGCCGCATGCAGTAAAAGTGGGCATTAAACATTGAATATTCATTTTAACCGAAGAATCAATATCCAGATATCGAAATATAAATTAAAAGTATACCTTGATACTTCTGGGAATAGCCTCTGAAGTTTTCCTCAGTCTCGATGCCTTTTGCATTGTAATAAGCCGTAAGAGATAGACAAAATCTTATTGTTCAAAAAATATATCTCGCTCAAGCACACAGTTCATGTGAAATGCAAATTTTTTTGTAGAAAAACTTTTTCGAGATATTTCTTGTTATTTGTTTGCAATTTCTAATGCTTAACCTGCTCTTCCCAAACAGAAAAACTTTCTTTCTTTTTTTATCCCTTTGAAATAGCTAGGGAACGTAATTTCGGTCATCACATAGTGACCAATGACTATCCATTAAAGCTTACAGTATTGCCATATTTCCCATACACTTACAATAAAACTAGCAATAATACAATATATTTAATTTGTCTCAGTTAGCATAACGTTCATAGAGAAATAAGAGTTTGTACGAATAGTTTGGAAATGAGCACAGAAAGTTAAGTAAGTATGGGAAAACTTTATTCGTTATTTCTTTCCTCCCTTTCCTTGTATTGAAAAGAAAACGGGAGGATGGAATTTCAGAGCCAGCAAATGGCGATCAGTTCTTAAAAATTGTCAGTCTACTGCATTTTACTATTTACTTTGTACCTACAAGAAAATATACAATAAAATCACCGCTGTAAATATTTATCTCGATTAACGTAGATAGAATAATACATTTTCTAAGAAAAGTTTTTTGTATAGTGGGTAAAGAAGGTTATGTGAATGTAATATTAGAGTTCTTTATTTACTATATGAAGCATTGTATATATATATATATGTAATACAACATTTTGTTACGAGGTTTTTAATCTGAAAACATAACCCCAAAACAAAAATTCAAATTAACTTCAAACGCTGTACTGAAGTTGAACGTCTTCCACAATGTAACAAGAGGAAGTTCAATAAAATCTACACAACACAAATTACTTTATTGGACCCTGTTATTTATTTTTACCCATAAAATGGTTTTAACTATTATTAAAATGTCGATTGTTTCATATTCTCGTATTTGCATGATGATCTAACCGTACAAAAAGGAACAGTCACAGAAAGCAAGTAGTTGTAATTAATAATCAAATGTCAACAGTTCGAGATGTAACTACGGGAGTTCCTCAAGTATCTATTTTGGGTCGTTTTCTATGTATCGTAGCTATTAATGACTTGCCTGCTGCTACTCCTGGTAAAGTTATTTCTTATGCAGATGATACCACAATTCTTAATACTCTTTCTGCAAGTACCTTCAATTGGTCGAATACTTTGGACCAACTGTGTCACTGGTTTGGGGCAAATGGTCAGCATATTAACAAAGATAAAACTCAAACTATTTTATTTAGTTTAAAAGATAAACAGAGTCATGAGCAGAGGGTTAAACTTCTGGGAATATGGTTGGACAACAAGCTTTGTTGGAAATTCCACATAACAGAAATAAGCAAGAAGTTGTCAAATGTTTTATTTCTCTTAAGAAGCCTTAAAATGTGTGTTTCCACTAATACTTTATTAAGTGTTTATTATAGTTTATTTCAATGTAACTTGAATTATGGCGTTTTGCTATGGGGTAGTAGTGGAGAAGCCAGACAGGTATTTTTTGCTCCTGAAGAAGGCTCTTAGAATAATAAAAAACTGTGATCCTCGCCAACACTGTGGACCTATCTTTAAAGAATTTGGTATTTTAACTGTAGAATCTCTGTATGTATTTGCATGATTGAACTTCATTTTCAAAAGACAGATGAGATACTTTTTTCTGATATACATGCCCATGACACTAGGGGTAGAAATAATACGGTACCTCCTAAATTTCGCTTACAGAAATCTCTGGATTCTCATCTGTACCTTGGAGAGAAATTATACAATAAATTACATTTAAATCTAAGACAAATTGTAAATAAAAATTCTTTTAAAACTAGAGTTAAAAGCAGCATTAAGTTACTTAATTTTTACACACTACAAGAGTACCTAAATGTAGATTCATTTTAATGACCTGCTGACGAAACCTATTGCATTGTATACCAAATTGTTATATAAATTATCATCATCATCATCATCTACATTATATGCCGTAATGGATACTGTTTGCAGCATTACACATTCAAAAGATTCTTTCTTATTGGTTTCTATTTTCGAACAAAAACTTGTTCAAGTAGTAAGCAGCTATTTGTTTTGATTTCCTATACCACGTACCTAGGAGGTAGAAAAAATTGTGCATTCCAGAAAGAGAAAGTAAATGAAAATATTAATACTATTTTTATATTACATAAACACTTCACTAAGGTGGATTTGTAGTGTATAGTGTTATATTTTTCTGATTCTAAACTTACAATGTGGTATTGTGAAATTTATGTTACAGTTTTAACGAGATTTATCTGGCATAAAGATGTATTTTATTTATACTTCATATATACTTAATTTACTTCTTTATCTTAATTTTATGGTATTTAAAACAAATTCTTAATGATATTCTATAAACAGAAAACCAAAAAATGTAAAATTGTTCCAAAAAGGATTGTTTATGATGTTATTCTTTTAATTTATTACTTGGCTGATCAGCAGAATTGCTATTCAAGCCATTGATAAATTACAAAAATACTATATAAAATTAACAAGTGAGGAATTACTGTCCTCTAACATACACAATAGGTGATAAGTATATAATATTAACAAACATATAACAATTAATAACATATTTGAATGAAAAAGAACAAAAGGTAAAGTATACTACAAGACAACACAAATAATAGTATTAAATAAGATGGATAATGATTGGAAACAGAGTTTAGGTATGTGAGGTTAGATTACTATCAGTGGTTTTATGACAAAAATAGAGAATTTACTTTGAACTAGTAAGAAGGGTCGCTATTTTCTGAATTGGGAGTAGGATATCTTGAGGCAGTTTTTCAATCTGGTCCTTTCTAAGTTCTCCGTCACAGCGGAGGTTCTAGGTATTCGGATAATCTAACGAAGAAACTGTTTGAGAGCAGTTTGAAGTACAGATGTACGGGAAGAATATCAAGTTCCTGATGGAGTTGATCGTTAATATGAACCACGGTGTCTTTGCAATATTGCGGAGAAATTTGTTTTTTAAGAGGGCAGTTCAATAAAGAATGATCAAACTTTTTTATGGCAACATACCTTTACTCATCCTCACAATTTTGGTGGTTATTCTCAAACTCCCCTGAATGCGATGCACTTATCTCAGCGTTTCTGCAAGTCTTCAAAGACATGCTGGAAACCATTGTTTGAGAGATCCTTAAAAATCGCCTCCGCAGCCTTCACCACTGCTTCTGATGATGGATAATGCTTCCCACGAAGGCGTTTCTTCAAGTTAGGGAATAGAAAAAAGTCACATGGGGCTAAATCCGGACTATAGGGAGGGCGAGGGATGCAGTTCATGCTGATTTTTACAAGATATTCAGCAACAATATTGGCAATATGCGGCCGCGCATTATCGTAGTGCAGCATCCTGTCTGCTTCATGAAAATTGTGGTCTTTTGTGCCTGATATGGAGTTGCAATGTTTTCAGGACATCCCTGTAGTATTGTCCAGTTACTGATGTGTGTGCAGGTGCAACATGCTGATAAACCATTCCATGAATATCAAAGAATGAGATGACCATATGTTTCCCAGCAGAAGCAATCACTTTTGCTTTTTTGGTGGTTGGTGATGAAGGAGATTTCCACACTGAGCTTTGCTGTTTGTTCTCAGGACAAAAATGGTGTAACCAAGTTTCATCAGTAGTGGTTACGTTTGAAAGAAACTCCGGATCCTCCACTAACATCAACTTTAACTGCATGTTAGCCCATTGCAGCGGTAGGCGATACTGAACATGTCTGAACTTACCTGGCTCTCACAGGCGGGAACCAGGAGTACCAACAATGCAACTACTACGGTGTGTTTGTTTCTCATTAAGCTAACAGAATATAATAAGATTGAATTTTAGTGCGAAAAATTATGATCGTAAAACTTATGATCATTATTTATTGAACAGTCCTTTTATAACCTAGAGTCGACGAACGTGTGTTTTGTTGGCTGCAGACCATACAAGAGCAGCGTAAGAAATTATGGGGCATATAGTATTAAGTACTTCAGGTCAAGCTGTGATTGCTTCTGTAGCAGAGGATACAGCTTTTTTATTCTATAAGTGGCTATTGTGAAATGTAAAATATGTGAGAATTCCAGGTCATTACTCCTAAATATTTGATTGATGTTTCTGGAAGCTACCATGTTAGTTGTTCTCCCTGCAGTTCCAATGGGGGTGGATTTTGATCTTAAGGAGAATATTATGGTTTCGGTTTAATTAGTATTTAGTACTACTCGCCACATTTTGAACTACTTAGATAACATATTTGATGATATTTTCAGCCTCTTGATTGCAGTATTTAAGTCTGGATGCGAGTAGAAAATAACGGTGTCATTGATATACATAGCTGTGGATATGGGATTTGTATTTGGAGGGTCGTGCATGAATATACTGAATAATAGTGGTGCCAGAAGTTATCATTGTGGAACTTCTACTGTTCGAAGATCGGATTTGTAACTGTATTCACACTAAAATTAGCGCTATGAGATGAAACAATTGATTATGCTGTAGAAATATCATTGCAAATATTCGGTGTGCATTTAATACTTCGTCTACTTTAGGTACGTTGTGGAGAAACTAAAAACGCGATTTTGAGGTCATAAAGAAACCGCGACTAAAATTACTACCTAGAAACAAAATGGCAATGCTTCTCTGAAGACCAACAACAGTGCTATTACAATTGTTATAATTAGTAACTAATCTTGCGTGCAGATAGAGCTACCGTGCGTGGTCTTTCATGACGCGAGAGAATAATGTGACGTGCTTATCTTTATTACCACTGCACGGAATCTGGGCATTTGTTTTTTATTATTAAGTATTCGTTTACTGAGTTCATTAAGAAACCTTAGTGCAAAAATTAACTGAGTGCCATCCATGTTATCTGTGAACAACGTCTCCTAATTCTAAAATATAACTTTTAAACAGATTCGAATCTGTATTAATATTTTAATTATAAATACGAGGTACGTCCAGAAAGTAAGTTCTGTTTGGTAATAAAATTAAATTGTGTACAGATTCAGAAAAATTATTTATTGCACAACATTCTACAACTCTTAAACTACGTTTCCACATAACTGCCGAAATTTTGCAGGCATTTGTCATAGCCAGGCACCAGTTTTTGTATACCTTCTTCATAGAAGTTTACCGCCTGTGTCTGCAACCAGTTGGAAACATTTTCTTTCAGCTCTTAGTTATTGTTGAAGTGTTGACCGCCAAGGGAAGTTTTGAGATGCAAAAACAGATGAAAGTCGCTATGAGCGAGATCAGGGCTGTACGTAGGTTGGTTAAACACGTCCCAGCCAAATCCCTGTAGGATGTTTTTCGTCGCATTTGCAGTGTGTGGTCGTGCGTTGTTGTGAAAAATCAGAACACCTTTTTACATCGCAAATTTGCCGATAAATTTCAATTGGTTTCACTTTGCTAGCATTCAGAAAACGAATCACAGATCTGATTTCACAAGCGGCGGGATTTTCAATCAACACCGACATTGCAAACAAGCACAACAAAGCGTACGTGGCTGACAGCGATCTCACAATGGCGCAAGTTTCTTTCCTTGATGTAAAGCGTCTACCGCGCATGTGCGGAACTGCGATCGCAGCGCGGCAGCGGAGATAAATTGAAACCGAACTTACTTTCTGGACGCTCCTTTTATTTAGATTAAATCCATGCCTCAAAATTCATAAATAAGTTATATGTTTCTTAACGGTGATATTTAACCCTTGGAGTTCCCTATTTTAGTTTGTACACTAGGCATTTTTATCATTTGAAGAAAAGCAATATAATTTGTGATAACTGTGCATTGTAAAGAATTGATAAGTGCGTAAAGGGCATAAATAAAATTTTCAATTTATTTTCAAGTTAAGCATAAGAAATTTATACAGGCTCAAGAATAACGGAGAAAGATAATGCATTAAACCAGATACAAAAATAGAACATTAGAAAGAAAATACTCTTATTAATTCAACTTAGTACTGTTGAACGAAACCATAAAATATTTTTCTTCTGTCATTACTGTTCTTCTGCTGTTTGGCATTAAACTGTGATTACTGACGTATATGTCAGCGTTTATGGAGATCTTCTTGGGCAGTTCGAAAAATTTGTAACAGTCAGGGATGAAAATATTTACATCCTCCTTAACATCTTGTTAAAATATGTCACTTATAATTTCACTTATAATTAATCTTGTAAATTTATTGACCATCCTCGGTCAGCAGTGCTAGAACTACAAAGCACAATATCTGCTTCAGCCATGTGACTATTTAATCCTTAGACATGTACCTCAGTATACAGTAGGTAGAGGTAGAGGAGGATTAAGTAACACCCAGCACAGCGACCTTGCATGCACTCCTAGAGGAACGGATGAGTTAAAGAGACCGTAGAAGGCGTATGCGTTGCAGAAATGGACGACGTAAACGACACAGGCGCTCAGAGCCCTTAACAGTTTGTGACTTCACCACCAGGCTAAAAAGTGGTAGGCGATGACCAACCCAAACCGCCGGTGGGTGGCTGATACATCCCTTTCAGCAGGAACTGAGGAAATCTGAAATAGGCAGTGTAGGGTCAAACAGTCACTCTCTGGTGGAACCAAGGTAAAACTCCAAATCACAGTATAAATCCACGAAAATCCCACAGTCAGATTGAGCAGCCACCAACGATCAAACTTGGGACATCTGGAATGTGAGTCTCGCACGCTAATACGGAATCATCTCTTTTGGCAATCATCTTTTCGTTTTTCTGTACACATTTTTAATTTCTTTACAAGGTATAGTAGCTAAGTGGAGGAAAAATTGCATTCCAATAAAAAAACTCTGTACCAGATTTCTTCGGAAATAAATATTTTTGACGCTTCTGAACCCAAAAGGGAATATTTTAAAATTATTTATGTGTATGTGTGTCTGTGTGTGTCCGTATGTATCAGTTATTCTGTATCTGTGAACACCATA
Organism: Mantis religiosa; assembly: GCA_030765055.1. Taxonomy (NCBI): domain Eukaryota; kingdom Metazoa; phylum Arthropoda; class Insecta; order Mantodea; family Mantidae; genus Mantis; species Mantis religiosa. Next base: position 407,119,914 of record CM060950.1, read on the forward strand.
ATTCGGAAACAAAAATCGAATACACACCACATTTTGTATTTAAGTTCAGTATCCCTCAAAGATGTAACAAGAAAATTTCCAAATATATCTCCCTACACTACACAATTCATTAACTGGAACATTATTACAATATTTTCATGATGTCAAAAAGGCATAAGAAGTTTGAATAACTACTCCAAGTTTAACATATTTTCATGATAAATGATATTTTCATTCCGAATGGAATGAATCTTACATAACTAGTAAAGTGTAACAGATAGAGAGAATCTTGTTCAAGAAATGTAAATTTTGTTAAAGCTGACAATTTATGCCAAGTATAACAAACATCAAAATTATTTTATTTGTTAGCATTACTGCCAAATATGAAGGATATTAGTGCAGCCAGTGTGCCAGAATTTCGTTGTGCAGGACTAGTCTTACACGGCAATAAATCTGACCGATAGCTGTTGTTCTTAAGCAGACAGGTCGGATGTGAACCTGTGACCTTATATTCAGTAGATCAGTGCCTAACCAGCTAAATCATCCAGATCGACGAAGTAGATAGAGGAATGTGATTTTTAATTCGAGCTCTGACCAGTAGAGGTCATCCTGAAAATGCCAAACGCCTTTACGGTCTCTAAGCCTGGGAATTAAAGGTACATTTATTCAGATCAGATTAAGCTGGCGAGAAAGCTTTCAGCAAGCCACGCTTTGCTCTTGGATAAGTGTGCTTTTCTACTCTGAGTGAGTGAGCTTTGTAATTAATTTATATCAAGAAGCTAAAGGTTTCTTTGACACAAACGAATGAGACTTAATTAAAACAGAGAAACCGAGGCAATTCAAGAATCTAATTATTTAGGTAGCTCTGGAAAAGGCGTTCTTAATATTTTAATATCATTATACACTCTCTTAATTCATTTTTAAATATATTTTGATCTAAGAATGTTATGCAGAACTTGACAACGGGCTCGCGGTGGAATGACAACATACTTTCTCGTTGTTTTAAACATTTTTGTGTTAATTTTAAGTAAATGTCCAAAAAATGACATTTTTATTCATTGACTGCAAAAATACTTAAGAGCTATCAGTTCTGATATTATATTATAAATACAATCCATAATAAAGTAATTATCATCTTAAAATTTGGTGGTTTAAAATGCTTTCTTTTACCCACTGGCATTTTCAAAACGTTCCACAGGATAAATTTTTCATCCAATTCCCAAAAATATTAAATTTAACGCATTATTGCCTCTCTTTTAAACAGTTTTTGAGTTATTTAAATAAAAAGCCGTCTAAAAGGCAATATCAAATATAAATTGATGGCAAATTTTTTGAAAACTTTCGAAAATTGCATTTGCAAAGGTGCATTCTTTTAAAATTGCATTAGTATTACCTAAATCAGCTGTGAAAACTAATACACAAGATTGATTACCTTTTAACCAATTCGTCAACCAGTTATATTAATTTTCTTAATTAGAGTTTAATTGATTATAAAAAGCAAAATTGGGTAGATACCAAAACTGGTATTTAAGTCCAATAATTCCAAGGATACGGCACGAAGTTTATAAATAAAGTCCTTTCCTCCTCATTTAGCCTTTTAATGGAAACTTGTTAAGAATTAAAATGGCCCCAGTACAAAGTCTTCTTCGTTGGGAAGGTATTTTGAGAAATCTTGATCTATTGGCATACGTCAAGTGGTACAAAAATATAAACCTCCTTAAAACGAATAACTTATTTTGAAAGGTATGGATATTAGTGACTTGAAATTTTTAATACATTCTTTTCAAAAGTTGTCGATGTTCAGTTGTTTCTCGTGATTACATGGAAAGATCAGGGCATTTTTAGGCCAGAGTACACCATCCAGGTCTTAAACATTTGATTTTCGTTTTTTACTTTGGAGCTACATATACAGAAATGTGTAGGTAATGTACCTATTTCTAGAAATGTTTATTTCCGTTAAAATAAAGAAGAGAGAGAAAAAATAGCTTTCTTTAGGACTCTTTGTATAGCCAATTATAAACTTATTCTTTTTCTTTAACTTCCTTAGTTGTACCACTTTCGTGGTGTTCTATCCGTTTTAAGGACGCGCCTGAGGAACCGAAGCTTTGGATCCGATAGAGAACCAGGATAGGTGATCAGCCCAATGCCTGCTGTGAAGGTGAAATAAGTGGATGATATATATGAGGGCGAGATCAGTGATAGGAAAGATGATTGATGATGATGATGATGATGATGATGAAGCAATTGTTGGAATGCTGACGGGGGAAACCTGAGGAGCCGGAGAAACCCCGTCCCAGCACCATGTTGTCCACCACAAATCTCACTTTGCAGTCGCTTGCGATCGAAACCGGGCCGCCTTACTGAGAGCCGAGTGGTGTAATTACTCAGCCATGGCGCGGCTTCCAATTATTTTATATGATATGGTATATTTATTGTGCATATTCCAAAATATTACAATTTACAGTTTTTCGCTAAATTTACTTGTCTTTACCTTGTTGCTACCTTGGCTTACATGACACCCTGGTCTTTTGCTCTGCCAGGTAGCTCTTAACCTCCATGCCTCCTTGATTACTTAATTAGTCCCTTTCTGCCCCTCCTCTTCCTTTCTTACATTTTTTACATTTATGGCTCATTTTTCTTTTACTTTCTGCAAGAACTCACCATTACTTCTTACCTTCTTTTCCTCCCTGCCCGTTAATATTTTATAGCTATTATCCTCTTCTCTAATTTCTTCCATTTTTCCTCCCAAACCCTTTTTCTCCATATTGTAACCTGCTCGCATTCTGTTACATAGTGTTCTATGCTTTCTTTTCCCCCACACAATTCACAAATTCCCTTTTCCCTACCTCTTATCCCTCTTAGAAATATTATTCCTGTTCTCATGCAAGCTAATACTTATCTCTCTTGTCTATTGCAGTATTCTACATATGCTTCTCGTCCCCAATTTCTTTTTGTTTGTTTGTAAAATTGTAATGATTTCATATTTTCTAGACTTCCCCATCTTTCCTGTCTTTCTATATCTTCTGTTCTGCATTTTACTAATTTACCTACATGGCATGTATTCCTTTCCTCTAATCTCCATATACCTCCCATTCCTAGTTTTTCCACAATTTCTCCTATTTCTGCCCACCAACTATTTGAGTTCTCTATTTTTTTTTGCTGTCTCATGCATAATTTCGTAATTTCCCCTTCTTCTTTAGCCAAACACCTATACCAAAATTCTATTATTCTTTACATTATTATTCCATTTCTTCTTGTCTTTCCTAATTCTACAAACAATGGACGATCAATGAGCTCACTTCAGATTATATGATGATGTAATCAGAGTAAGAAAGTGTGTTACCCTTCTAGAATGAAAATAGTATTGCTAATGTTTGCGAAGTTTGAAGCCCTTCATTCAAATGTTGGAACCAAGGAAAGGTTTTTTTTTCGCCTTTGAGGAAGACCTCATTTGGTCATGGAAGGGAGATGTTATCTCTAGTTGTGCACATATACACATATACCAATACACCCATGCCCAAGGCGGGACTCGAACCCGCCACCCTCTACTCGACGGAATGCTAGAGACACACTGTGGCTACGAGGGCCAGCGCCGAAAGGGTTATTCTGTTGAAACTGTACCAAACAATAAGCCAAACACAGGTAGAAAGGGTTGGCCAGTAAGCTAAAAAAGGAAGCTAATTTTCAGTCAACTAGGAAGACCGGAGATACTTCAATGGTCGTCGAGAGGCACTCTCAGTCAGGAAATCGACGGATGCAGTGGTGTGTAGGAAGGCGGCGTTGTATGCAGATGAGTATAATGCAAAATTAAGTATAGCAACGGTGTGTAGGGAAACGAATGTGCGTGCGAAGTTCCATAAAAAAGGAAAGGCAACAAGCAACAAAGGAAGAGAAAACCGAAAGAGTCTGTTGTATACCACTCCTGAGATCCAAGACCCATGAAATCCTGAGCTAGGAACAAACCCAGGTCCCTTCATAAGAAATTCCTTTTAATGAAATTCACGCCTGTTCTCTCCTAACAACACATACCGTATATATTGTCTATGAATCTGTAATAACTATGGACTTACGAGGGTGGGTCAGAAAGTAATGCCTCCTATTTTTTTTCTCTTTTAATTGCCAAGAAAATTGAATAAAATTTACATACCTTGAAAACTACAACATTGACGATTAATTTGTCACTACTCAATATAATCTCCGTCCTTTTCCACAGTTTTCGTCCACCTTTTAACTAGGGAATGTATTCCAGTGTGGTAAAACACACGGTCTTGCTTCCTAAGCCATTGACGCACTGACGTTTTCACAGCCTCCTCATCTTCAAAATGAATCCCACGATGAGCTTCCTTTACTGACCCGAACAGATGGAAGCCTGATGGTGCCAGGTCAGGGCTGTATGGGGGATGAGGTAAGACTTTCTATCCCAATTTCTCTAATTCTGCAGTGGTGTAACGGCTGGTGTGTGGTCTTGTATTGTCACGCAAAAGAAGAACATCCGCCATAGATTTTGTTGGGCGAAGTCGACGAAGACGTGCTTTCAGCTTTTTGAGAGCTCTGACGTATTGAACAGAATTTATTGTGCATCCCTGCTCCAAAAAATCAATCATAAGCACACCATCTGCATCCCAAAACACTGTCGGCATAACTTTCCCGGCCGACCGCTGAGTTCTGAACTTTTTTTACTCCGGTGACGTGTGATGCCATTCCATTGACTGCCTCTTTGATTCAGGTTCAAAAAATGAACCCACGTTTCGTCTCTAGTAACAATTTTTTTCCAGAAGCTCCTCAACCTCCGAATTGAAGCACTGCAAGTGTTCGGAGGCTACTATTTTCCTTGTTTCTTTGTTTTGGGCGGTTAACTTTCTTGGTACATTACGTGAACAAACTTTTGAGTAACCCAGTTTTTGCATAAGCGTCATCACACTGCCTTTACTGAGGGAGGTAATGCGACACAATTCACCTGTTTTTACCCGGCGATCACCACGAATGATGTCTTCGACTCGCTGAATGTTGCATGAAGTCACTGCAGTCACCGGCCTGTCACTTCGCTTTTCATCTGCCGATGGTGTTTGTCCTTCAGCTTCGTTGCAGCGACGAACCCATCGTCTAACAGTGCTGACATCCTCCGTTGCATCACCATACACATGTTTTAGCCTTTAGTGAATGCGAATTGGCGTTTCACCTTCCGCAGTCAAAAATTCAATCATAGAACGCTGTCTAAAACGAATGTCGATGTCAGCTATTTTGCAAGAGGATGCAGTGCTGCCACCTGTTGACTTAGGGAGTTACTACTGCAGGGGATTGGAGAAGAAGGTTTGAGAAATTGTGCCAAATTCAAAGTTTTCACATAACTTACTTATTTAAGGAGCAAAAAAATAGGAGGTATTACTTTTGACCCATCCTCGTAAAAATGAAGGTTCAGAAGGTGAGTTATTGCCAAGTTTTATTTACTGTAGTAAATTTGCAATAGGTATAACATGAAAAAGCATATATTGTATATCTGGGATATTTTCTGACCTATTACAAAAAATTCAAAATTCTGTGCTACCGACCTCCATATTACCATAAATATTTTGACCGATTATAATAAAAAGTACACAAAAAGTATATCTGGAAGAGGAGAAGTCTACATTCACATTAAAACTGTTTCTATGTAGTTAAAGCAGCCTTGGAGTCTATAAAGACCCCTAGACGTCAAGAAAGAGTTAAACGCGTACTTAGCCATTCGTGGTGCTAATATCCATATGTTATCAGACAGTCAAGCTGCGTTAAAGGACCTTGGTGCTTGCACCATTGAGCCAAAACTTGTAAATGACTGTGTGAGGATTTTAAATCAGCTGGCAAAACACAATAAGGTTACCCTTGTGTGGGTTCCAGGACATGAAGGAATCGAAGGCAATGAAATTGCTGATCGCCTTGCCAAAGAAGATGCTAATACCCCTTTTACTGGCCCTCAAACTTTCTATGGTTTACCAAGTGGCTATATCAAAGATAAGATAAAGACCTGGGAAATAAAGAAAGTCACTATTGGGGAAATGTTCCAAAGCAGGAATCATGCAAAGGAGTTTATTGAACACTCTACAAAGAGATCCAAGAGAATTCTCGCTCTCAATAAACAGGAGTTAAGGCTAATAATTGGCCTTCTATCTGGACACTGCCCTCTAAGGGATAATCTCTATAAGATTGGTAAGATTGGGACAAATATTTGTAGATTCTGTAAAGAAGAAAAAGAAACGGCAAGACACATTCTTTGTGAGTGTGAAGCCATTGCCTGGAAAAGATTAAGGCATCTGGAGTCGAGTTTTCCAACTCCAGGACAGATTGACTTACTAGCACCCCAAAAAGTTATAGGCCTTTTTAATAGCCTTAATATAAGCTGGGGCTTGTAATTAGGGTAATGCACAATACATCTAATAGGTCGCAGTGTTGAGAAAGCGCAAGGGCTTTCACTACCCCTTTACAATCATCATCATCATCATCATCATCATCATCATCATCATCATCATCATCATCATCATCATCATCATCATCATCATCATCATCATCATCATCATCATCATCATCATCATCATCATCATCATCATCATCATCATCATCATCATCATCATCATCATCATCATCATCATCATCATCATCATCAATCATCATCATCATCACCATCATCAAAAGCGTACTTAAAAACCATCGAAATGGGCCTTTGTAGGGCTTCTATTATTAGGTTCAGTGCTATGGAGTTACATTTTGTTATGCCACAGACGAAGTGTTAATGTTTACCTGACGAGCTACCCTGAATGAAAACAAATAAAGTTTTCTGTTTCCTCTCACAAAGTCAGAGCCCACCTATATCTGGAAGAGCAGTGTGGAAATACGTTTTCCTATACCTACCCAGGGATCACGGTATACGGCTTGTAACACTTTTACGATCGTGTGGTACCAAAACACCGCTTAATAAATTGACTATATTCTCAATTGGTAATACATGATGCTTTTGCACAACTTGTAAAAATATTCAATATAATCTTTTTTCATACTTTTTAACGGAACCCTCACATTATCCTCTTAACTGCGCAAGCCTAATATGAACTAAGTATAATTTATGTGATTACTTTTATATGAGTGCTGTTCAATAAAGAATGATTATAATTTTTATGGTCATAATTCTTCGCACTAACATTCAGCCTTATTATATTCTGTTAGCTTAATGTGAAACAAACACGCCGTAGTAGTTTCATTGTTGGTACTTCTGGTTCCCGCCTGTGAGAACCAGGCAACTTCAGGCATGTTCAGTATCACCTACCGCTGGAATGGAGGTAACATGCAGTTAAAGTTGATGTTAGAGGAAGATCCGGAGTTAATCACTGCTGATGAAACTTGGCTACATCATTTTGATCCTGAGAGCAAACAGCAAAGCTCAGTGTGGAAACCTCGTTCATCACCAACCCCCAAAAAAGCAAAAGTGGTTACTTCTGCTGGGAAAGTTATGGTTATCTCATTCTTTGATATTCATGGAATGGTTTATCAGCACACACATTAGTAGCTGGACAGTACTGCAGGGATGTCCTGAAAACATTGAAAGTCCATATCAGGCGCAAAAGACCACATTCCCGTGTAGCAGGCTAGATGCTGCACCACGACAATGCGCGGCCGCATATTGCCAATGTTGTTGCTAAATATCTTGCAAAAATCAACGTGAGGTGCATCCCTCACCCTCCCTATAGTCCGGACTTAGCCACATGTGACTTTTTTCTATTCTCTAACTTTAAGAAACGCCTGCGTGAGAGATATTACCATAATCAGAAGCAGCGATGAAGGCTGCAGAGGCGAATTTGCAGGATCTCTCAAAAAATGGTTTCCAGTATGTCTTTAAAGACAGCTCTAAAATGTTTCACTCTTGCATTTGTAACAGAGCAATAATTGTTTCAGAAATAAGATTACGAACTAACTTTCCTTCCGCAAGGGTTACAAGGCTGAACCAACCAATGGCAATGCTTTCGTACACGTGATTCTGTTTACATGAATGTAACACACACGATCATTTTATTCCTGTAAACCGTGCTTCAATTCGAGGAAGCCTTTTCTCATACCTTTTACCCTTACAACCGGCGATTGACACAAAATACATGAACCTGCTGCATTACATTCACATGGTTTTTTCTAACTTTTCTTCACAAACCACTCCTTCGCCTCTGTAGTGTAGTTGATAATGTGACTGGCTCCCATTTCAGAGGTTTATCAGGGCGGAAAATATCACAGTTTTAAGAATTAACATAAAATTATTTTTTTTCATTCTAAATTTCTTCCAGTATGTTGCTGTGAATGACTTGCAGAAAATATTATGGTAAACAGAATTAATCATAATTCTCCTCTTTATCCTTTCACATTCATTATTTGTACTAAGCTAAAGAATTACTTGAAGAAATGTTGTGGAAAGTACACCCAATTGCAGTTCTCCCACAAGGAATGAACACAAAGACGCCGCATTTCACATTCTTATTAGTGTCACAATAGACGTCTATTCTAAATAGTATTCAGAAGACTCAACATTCTAATCAGGATGCGAAGTTACAGCTTTATTCCTAACCTCGGTCAGGGCGAGTTATCTGGATAAGGCAATTTAACGGAGTTTTCCCTTATCCCGAAAGCTGAATGTCGCATAGCCCAAATGTATGGTATACATACAGTGCTCCCATTTCCTTTTAGTAATACATTTTGGTTTTACTTATTTAAATGATACAGGGATATTAAACTATTATCAAAAGCTTTAAAATTATAAGTCTAATCCAACAATGCAATCTTACTGCATGTAGATCTTGGCAAGGCTACACTGAAAATTCGCCGAAAATGTTGATAATCATAGAATTTTCTTTTTTGGCAATTTTGGTAGCTTAGAGTATGTAGTAATATATGCCATGCTATTTTTATCATTTGCACCATTTTAGGCCTTCACGTAACAATTTAAAGAGACATTTAACAATCGTTAAAAGTAACAATCATGACTTTGAAATTGATTTTCTGAGAAACCTTTTCTCTAACACTTTTCAGCATACAAAATGCCCCACGCGTCAAAGTTTTCCATTTAACTTGGTGAAACTTACGGGATAGCTCCATAATATATAAATAAGAAATTTCACATTCCCCTTTTTTGTTAATGCTTATTTTAAAAAATTATATGGTGTTAAGTAATAAAATAAATCAATATTTTCAAACTTTTGAGAGCTAACACGTGGAAAATATTTTAGAACAAATGCTACAAGAGTATTCCAAAAAATAAAGACGTGGGTCTTTTAAAATTGCTCTGTACTAGCCAAAAACAAAGATTCAACTTAAAATCTCAAATTTTTTAAGCGTAGAACATTTTTAATTTTTACAATAGTTTCACAAAAAATAATTAATAATTAATTAACTATTTGGTGTAGCAACATAAAAATTTGCATGCAACTCTAAAATGATACTCTAATTACGTGGCTAAATTTTCATAATATTAGGTTAACTATTATAGAATTTGGAATATTCAGTGTAGCCTTGCCTTAAACCGCACATTAATATATATCAAATAATTTTTGGGTAGTTATAATTTTGCGCATACATCAAATACTTATACGTGCATCTAGTTTTAATGAAGACAAAAAGAAGTTTTAAAGCTATTACACGTTTTAAAAATCTGAAAATTGCTTTAGCTTAATGTATCTTGCTTAAAATGAAATGTGTGATGGAGATTTATCTCGATTATCAAGAAGTGAAATAAACTTTTGTAAAAATAGTTTGTAGAAGTTTCAGTACAGAAATGCAATTGAATCTAACTCATCAAATATTTTAAAAGTTTTAACAGCCATGCATATTTTAAATGTAGGGTACTGAATTGATATTTTATAATATATTACTGACATTAAAAAGGCAGCGATTTTTGATGCAAATGATCATGGCATTGATGCACTTTTTATAAATTTAAATCTTCTTTTCTGAATATGATATTAAGACAGTGGAAACGTACTTGATATAAATTATGCTGTATATTAATATTAAATAGTCAATATTATATAATTCTAATGCTTTAAAAATAAACATGAATCTGAATGAAAAATATCGTTTTATTTTCTATTGGAAGACTTAGTCTTTTAGGTATAGAGACCAAAAGTGTGTGTCAAAAGGAGACATGAAAATTGACGTATTGCTATTAACATTCCAGTTACAAGAAATTTAACAACAATTTTATCTGAAACATCGGTTCGTATATTTACAGGTTCAGGTTATAGGATGTGATAAAGAAGAAAATAGCAAATAATCATCTTCGGAAATTTTGTTTTTTAACCGACAACATAGTCAGTTAAAGGTGTTAGAAATTGGCCTACAATGAAATAATTTACAATACACTCATTTGTACGTTTTGTTAAAACTGTTAACTTCGAACACATGTAAGCACAGGAATATAACATTCTCAGTAATAGATATCCATATATCTATTTAAATTTATAAAGAATACATTTTGAAAGTTTCGAGTACAATTTTGGTAAGTTCTATTGAAATAATCTTCGTATAAATGAAATATGATTTTATATTAAATTTGTTTCTTTTTCCTTTTTAATTGTTATAGCTTATTGATATCCTTCTAAACAATTCAATTGTTGGCTGGCCGTGTAGCTCAGTGCGCAGAGCGTCTGCCTGCCTGCCATGCAAGAGGTCCCGGGTTTGATTCCCTGCGGTGGGGATGGAGATCTTTCTCCGACCAAGATAATTCCTCATTTTCCCTAGAGTGTGGAAGTATGAATGAGAGTGCGAATGTGTGCGTGATCAAATGATTAAGAAAAAACGAATACGAGTTCACACCTTCGATATGTTCCAAATACACATATAATTACATCACTTGTAATGCTTCTATAAATCATGTAACATACCTTATCAGGCATGATGTTAGATATAAACAAACAAACAGAAAGACTTCATATTTTGCGATATTACTTAAAAATTAAAGCTCCTCACGACACAGACACCACAGATAGACACAACTCTGAGCAAATGTTCTGCTTTTCCGGAGTGTGCTAATCTTATTTTTAATGATGCAATTAAATTACGTTAATGTAATTAATAAAATCATTATTTATTAAATTATGTGACATGCATTCTGACTTGGATTTCGGTTAAGAAATAGATGAAAATAAGTGAAGGAGTTTTCTCATTAAAGAATTTGAAAATTCACATATAATTTTCAAATCATATTGGTAAGTCTAAGTAGAAAATAATTGGAAATACAGAACTTAGTTCCAATTTTCTAACCGGAATTTTGAAATATTTATAAAGAAGTGGTAAAAAAATTATTTCACTTTTGTCGCTTTAAAACTATTTGCAGTAAAATTGAATCATTTGTTTTTTAACTTTCTCAAACGAATTTCAAAACATATAAGGCGCTGATAATTTAAAATACTAGAACATAGGCATTGAAGTCTTCTGTTTCTTATTATAGACTTTATATTTTTTATCTACCAAACAATTTAGGTATACGGATAAACTATAGAAGAACACGAAGAGAGATATCGATTTTGAAAGCTATTATTTAAAGATACTTTAACCAATCAAAACCTAAAAATAATATTTTAACACAATTTTTATTTCATTCAGTGAGGTACCGTCTAATATCATTATCCTATCACATATTTTACGCATATAATAGAACTATTTAATAATTATTTCTAAGTTTAAGACCGTACAACTTATGTTGCCCAAGTTCACTATGCACATAGTTATGCTTTAAGTTTTGCGTTAAAAAATATTTGGTCATATATTTTTGTAAAAGAAATGATCACGACACAAAAATAGTTTCACATTGAGATAAAATAAGGAAAAGTATAATTTTGATTGATTGGTTAGAACAATTTTTTTTCATATGAAGAATATTCAGAAATACCCAGACAAATTGTTTAATGAAACCTGTTTAGCTTCAGCTTATCCTACCTTACTTGTCGATATTATCCTTACGTATATACTGACGGTTTCAGTAAAGGCGATTCTAATGTAGTATTTTAAAATTCATATACGGTTGACATGACTCTCGTAGCCTTAGACTAAGTATAATTATATATAATAGGGAAATTATAAATACGTGTACTAAATTCTCATTTTGAATGTGTTTAAGGGTATAGAACGCGTCAATTTGTATTCCGCTTGTTTGTGAAAGCATGAAGGAACTTACAGACCACTGCTCGTACGACGCTCTACTGCACTTGTGGAAACATTTAAAAATGTTTCGAAAAATAAAAAAGAATAATTAGAATGAGATTATTTTTCAGAATAATAGCAACTTGAGTAGATGATTATCAGTGCTATCTGCACAATGACTACAATATTAACTTTTTCATTAAGAAATAGTTTAACTTCAATTATAAATTACACACACGTACAAATATTTTATGGTTCTGCAGCATATGCTTTTCTTTTGGTGGGACGATGTATTTGATTTCATTACGTTAAATATAAAACTAATGAAATATAAATGATAAAGAAAAACGATCATCAACTGATTTTGAATAGGGGTGCAATACCTTTTATTCAACATTTTACTGATGTCATGAACATTTTTGTTACTGAATTCATTTCCTCTCTACATGCACATAAAGACAGTAGGAAAACTAAATGTATTTATTGATTTATCCAAATAACAGTTGCCATAGCAAGCAAACATAGGTTATATTTACGTGTAAAAAAGCATCAAATTTGAGAATTAGTTAGAAAATAAAATTTGTAAAATTCATTGCGGAGCTTTGAAGTTAATAACCAATGCTCACCGAGATTATTTAAGAAACATTGGGGAGAAACTGTTCGTAAAAAGTTTAAAAAATTATTTGTACTTATGCACTGTTATTAGGTACATATATATTTTAAACCACCATCTTTAAAGAAACAAATGTCATGTCTAAATATTCTTGAGCTGTATATTGTCATTAAATTATCAATAAGAATATATTGCCTTTTCTCAGAATGGTGCTTTTGTATTTCAAATACTAAAAAAAAAAAAAAAAAAAAAAAAAAAAAAAAAAAAAAAAAAAAAAAAATTGTTTTGTATAGAATAAAAAGTCTATGCAGAAAAATTGGAAAATGTTGATAAGCAATAGAAATTCAGAAATCTTTATTATGAAAGATGTGTTGCGATTATTTATTGTCTATGGAATTTACTGTGAAACTTTTTTCTAGCAAATACTCGAATTAAAAGGTTAACGGAGAATGTGATTTCAGTTTTTCTGAAAAAAAAAAAAATATAAATGTGCGCATTTTTAAAAACTCTACTATATATAATTCTTTCTCTAACATTTACTCATCGTACTTACAGATTCTAAAACTGTTATCGTAATCTTATTTCTGGTCAAAACAGTTAATTTAGTACAGTAAATGAGTTAATTTGTTCCACTGATTTCAAATTTCGAAATGTTATTCTCAGCGCTCCTTAAATTGTTATGAAATTCATAATTATAGGAATGCAGTAAAATAAATACTGTTATGTATGTCATTTCTCTGACATACATTGCCGAAAAAAAGAAAAACATGCGATGTCAGACTTTTCATAAATCTGATTGGTTTAGCAGCCTGAAAGGAACATAGGTCAGGTTTTGGTCCTAGTAAAGAAGTGAGTACCTGTTTCGACGAGGGGCGGTCCAAACTTGCCGAGAGTCTCCTGGAGCCATATCCCGGCGGCTCCATGTAATCCGTGAGCCAGTAGCTGCACCAAGACGGAACATCCAACCACCACCCACCCCCATCCACCCTCGGGGTAGTAATGTTGCTTGAGAGTGAGGAGTTGCCTGAGGTCTGCGGCCACGAGACGCGTGGAGGTGGCACCTGCCGCCCCCGGAGTCGCTCCCACGACGCCGCCGCTGCTACTTCCCACCCCTGAGTCGCGTACAGGCAGCTGGGGCAGGGATCGAGACCGGTAGAGGGCAGCGCGGCGGGCACCGCTACTGCTGGGATCATCGCCGCTCGTGGTATAGGATTCGTCCTCATCCTCCATCTGACGGAGGCGTCCGGCCGGCCTCTACATGACCGCGCAACGGACCGGCAGGCACTGAGCCGGAGTAGATCGCGGTGTTCCTCCCCACTACTTACTCCGTCGTAGTCACGTGCTATAGGTCGCCCGTCCATCCGCCCAGCCGCCTCGCGCGCACCCCATTCTTTTTACTTTCTCTACCACTTTATTAAGGAACTACTGCAAACAAACACATTTTACACTTTAACAAACCCTCCGAAAATAAAACAAATGTTGACAGGGGGAATCTCTGTTAAATTATTAAATTTATATCAAAGCACTTTTTTCTTGATGTTAACCACTTCTTACATTGTTATTATTCTGCATTTTAAAACATTTGTATTTCTCTCAAAAGTACAGTCAATCATTTTTTCCATTTTTCTTTTCCTTCTAGTTATCAAAGAAAACGTAATTCCAAAACCATCTCATACCTACCAGTTCTTAAAGGATTTGACTATCGCTTAAGCTTATAATATTATCCTATTCCTATTGTTTCTACAAGAAATTATGTAGTGAAACACTTTAAAAAGTTTGAATATGAATTAATATAACGCAGAAAGAAAAAGAAGTGTTTATAAGAATAATTGTACAGTAGCTCAGAAAGCTGTGTTCAAAACATCAGAGTCTTTCTTTTGATTTCAGAGAGTCTCAAAACGTGTATTTCCATTTTCAAAAGTTTCAGTGAAATGTGGTTTCTCTACCTAGTTGGGTAAGTAGCAGAGGAAATATGCTCTCTAAAATGTCAATCAAATCTGAGGCAAATACTTTGTAAATGATATCCTACGTAACAGTGTGTATAAAAATCAATTACAAATGTTAATTAATAAAAATGTTTAAAAAAATGGAATATTTTAGAAGGCATTAAGTTCTGCTGTTATTCATCAGATTATTTAAGGCCTAAAACTCGTGTATGTGCACATAAAATGTAGAGTATGCAATTTTGAAATGCGTCATTCCGTTAACCTTATATTCTAACATTTTTGATAACCTATGAGTTTTGTTCAGTTTCACTTCCAATTTTTTTAACCATTTCTTTGCGGAGACGTATAGAGTATATCTTGATATCAAGTAGAGTTTATAAAGTAGGGCTTCATTTATTGAATTTATAAATGAATGTTGCACACTCAGAGGCGTTACTTATGCAATCCTTTTTTCCCAAAAGGTATTAATTTTCCAAAAAAAGAATCTGAGTACTCGGTGGCATGAATTTATTCACGATTCTACAATGGATTGAAATTCCATGATTTATGCAATTCAAAAAGCTAAAACGAGTAAGAACTTACTGGATGAGACAAGTATAGTCCAGCAGCGCAAAGAAGGTCCATGTAAGGAATGGCCTGTGTTACACAGTGGAACAAGGACAGCGAATGTGTGAGACAGAGAACCTCTGCTACACAAGGAGCAGACCGTTAAAAAACATGCGCCCTATTCGCTCAGTACACAAAAACTGAGAAGATTCATTCACAAAAGTAGAAGTCGTCAGAATGTTTTTGAATGGTCTGTAACTGTACTGACATGGGGTGTCATAAACCTATCCAGGGAGGGTGTGGGAACCTTCTCCAACCCCCCTGAGTCTCTCCCTCGAAGACTTTCTCTCCTGTGGAGGAGTATAGTAAGTATATGAATATTCAAACTAATAACAAGAAATCTCTTGGAAATAGATAACTCTATGAAAAAGGTATAATATAAATTGTAAGATTTGATGGGTTCTGCATTTTTTTAGTAATACTCTATCTCATAAGGTTTGTTATTCATATTATGGCAATTGAGAAGGAAGAGGACTGTAGTATCTGTTTCCAAAAATATATATCTCATTTGCCATGAAAATATCTTAAAGCAGGTTATTTTAATAAAAAATCTTATAACCACTTTTGAGAAAATCAAGTAGACTCGTTTCAGCAGTAGTTTTAATGAACATTTTACTGTAATTGCCTTGGAAGATCCTTAGCTTAAATATCAAGTAGTGTATCTGCATTCGAGTGAAAATTACTAAAACGCTGTATAAAACCTAACACAGGAGAAGACAGGTAGTGGCGATGTGACGTCAGATCCGTCAGCTCTTACCACCAAATATGCTCCCGAACGAAAGGCAGGTTAGCGTGTGACGTTACCACGCTGATTACTGCTGTCGAAGGGGAAGGAATAGTTTGATGTGTGTGGGTCGGAGAGCCAGCAAAGGTATTGGATGTTGTAATATTAATTTTGACTGCTTTAATTACACAGTTGGTCACAGTTTATAAACAATTGCATTTTAGCTCTGTGCTATGAGAAAATATATAAAACTTCAACTCGTAGTTTATCTGAAGGTCAGGCATGTTATAAAGTAAATAAAGTAAAACACAAAACTTATTTTCTCTGCAAATTAGAGGAGACCCACTCAGAACAGATTTACGTAAGTATTTTCCGACATTTTCAGTTTCGTTTCTCTTTAACTAGTTTGTCAATGTCAGGATGTAATATCTGGAAAATCTGCAATTGAAGGCTGCATTTTAGATTGTCATCCGACAGGATACTTCGGGGTTTGGGCTTAGCTAATTTCATAACAGAAAAAAAATTGTTCGCACACATATGTCGAACCAAACATACACGATGCCCGTGCGGCAAGTGAATATAACCTCGGAAATCTGGTTTGAGGGACATTCTTGTAAACATCAGCCAAGTCTTTCTTGTGTGTATATTTGTCCTTCAATAAATTTCACATTGTTCATTTAGCAGCTCCATTTGGTAGGTGGCAGCTACATTGTTGTCATCGTGTGCGCTACATATGACTGAAACCTCAGATTCTGTACTCACAGCGCCATTTGTATAGGCAACTTGGTAGTATACGGCTCCTATCTGACGTCACACGCACTGCAGGCCTCGCTCCCGACTGAAATACGTCGCAACTCTCGAAACTGATCTAACAGTTTTCAAATGAACATTATATTGGGCACATTAAACTGACAGTGTCACATTTTAAAAATAATTTTCCTGGAAAGACAGGCACACAGAATGATCAATAGTAATTTTGTAATTATTACAATTATGTTAAGCGAACCTATGTGCACATTTACAAACTAAGTGATTGTAATTTATAGAAAGTAGCATTTCAAATATTAAAAACAAGTACCTTTGCTCTAGCTTAAACTTCCTGTTTCTATCAGGAGAAACAGAATAGAAATAATTATTTTGAAATTAAAACCAACAATAAATACTAAGGGGAAGTCGCTGACGACACAATCACTATTTAAGATACAATGTACGCTTTGCCCTTGTCACATAGCGGAACGGCTCAGACGATTTCGTCTGTGACTCGCATTTGGGAGGTTTGGGTTCGATCTCTGTCACCGGTCTACCTGATAAATGGTTTTTTTCGGGGGGGGGGGGGGTTCCAGGGGAATGCTAGTAGGTTAATTACATTCCTCTAATTTTCCATCACATTCATTTTCCATTACCATTTCACTTCATATCCCATCTGGCGGTCTCTTTCAGGGTAGAAACGCTGGCACGTGCCTCGGTCTGTGTGGCAGGATGATATGCTCCTAGTAAACACTTCCACCTTCGGTAGTGCGCTTTCTGGTCTCTGGGCCAACCTAGTGGGGAGTGGGATGCCGATTGTGCTGGACTTTCGGCGAGGTAGGGACCCCGACCTCCGTACTGTCGTGACTCCTTTGGTCGCTCACCCTTTGTCTCCTCTCATCTCATCCTTCATCATGGGGATGCTCCACTTGGGGCATAGGTCGAAATCGGTTTAGGAGTTGAATCCCCTCCGTAGAAATCATAATCCTAATTCTTACTCTTGTCTGTTACTAGTGATATATATTAGTTACATAAAATTATAAAAAATGTTTCAGAGTAAAAAAAGTACGTAGGCAACTCTCAGAAAAGTCTATATATATGTATGTCTTATTGTTCATGTAATTATTTAAATCTATGATGTTTTATATATGACGTTTCAGTGATTCCTGAAAATATAAAACTAATGAACATTTTCCCTTATTAAGAAGTATTTGGTTTGGGTGAATTTTCGTGAAAACCTTGGCATACCTGAAAACCTTAGGAATAATTACTAAGCTTCTATTTTAGGTAATTTATGGGGGGAAAGTACTTTCTTTTATTCATGAGACCTCAAAGCATATAAAACTGTCAAATCTCTATATCGAAACATGGATGCAACGTGATGTGGAATATAGAGTACATATCACTGCTCTGATTATTTTAGACTAAGGAAACTTATTTTCCACGGTTTTGTTATAACTGGTCAAATCTGTCATATATTTTAACAATTCTAAGCGTAATTAAGATTATATAGTAGACGTTGTTAAGGATAATGTTTAGTTATTAACTACTGAAATATTGCAAAGTATTATTTCTGGGCTGTTTTGCCGTGGTCTGCTGGCGTAAGAACGTCCATACGTTTCGTCTATAGCTGCGGTAGACATCTTCAGTGGCGCGGTTGAAGTTTCTTCAGAGAAGGTTTAGCTGCGTCTGAAGAGTGGACGACGTCAACGAAGTACTAAAAGGCTGTTTAAAGCCCGAAGGTTTTTGCTGCGTGCCCAGGCCTGAGTCGCGCTATTTCTGCTGGTTGCTGCGGGGGGGGGGGCAGCCTGGGTTGTCCGGCAATGGTACACACTGGCCGACGTCATTTTTGGCTGCTTTTTGACGAAAAGTCAGGGTGCTAGTTTCTGTTGAGCTTTAAGGGTTCTTCCTTTCTGTTAAAATTGTCTGGATGCTAGTAAATTTCTATGGCCCCGCTGTAGTCGTGAATGGTAATGTACCGCAGATGAAAGGATGCTCGCGTCCTGGAATTGTATGATATGTTCTCCTTCCACCTGAACAGCGTGTTCGGCAACCGCGGAGCTTTCTGTGTGGCCCAGACGGCAGTTACTCTTGTGTTTTTTGATTCTGGTGTTGACACTGCGTTGTGTGGTTCCGATGCATACCGAACAGCAAGAACAGGGAATGCGATATATATCGGCCGATGACATAGGCTCCCGGGGATCTTTGGCTGAGGGTATTAAATTGTTCAGTTGTCTTGTGGGCTTGAAAGCAGTTTTAACGTTGTGGCGGTGCAATATGCGCTCAATCCGGTCAGTAACATTCTTAAAATACTAGAAAAATGTAGAAAAACAGTGTGTTTATTCGTAATAATTTTTTTAATATTGACTCAGACCAGAAAGCTTACGTTCTCTCATAGCTTTTGAAAATCTGAAAAAGGATGACTAAAAATTGCATTATGTGGAACATTTTTAATGTGTATGTGAGAAAAGGCAAAGTGAATAAAGAGGCATTTGAAATATTTAACAAAGCCTCAAGACGTGCACTTATGGTCATCTGCTGGAGTTAGTTTCGTAGAATGGAAAGCATAATGTGTAACTGAAACTAAAACTTTAAGGTATTTCATAGTAAAAAAGAAAGAATAACTAATTTTTGGATTATGGCTTTCTCTTCTAGTTGCCCAGCAAGTAGAGAAAACATATTCAATTCCAAAATTCATATTCAGATATAATAGGATATTCAGCAGAACCAAGATAAACAAAATTTACATAAACAAAAAACTTCAAACTGCGACTCAGTACTTTTGAACCATACCAAGATAATCCACGAAGATTTCAAAACAAAATACTCCCATTTGTAACAGTAGTTTCGAGTTATATTTAGAAAAGTCATGCAAAGTTTATAAATTTATAAAAAATGATTATGTAAATCTATTTAGTAATTTAAATAAGTAAAAATATATGTAATTTTGTGATTGGCCGTAGTAATAATTGTATGGCGTAATGTTGTGACGTGGAATTAAATCGGCCAATCACAAAATTAATATAGAAGTAATGATAGTTACGAAAAATCAATAATCTTGGTAGAGATGTTTTGTAATCGTGAGTGTGTTGAATAGTGGTGCAGGATCAAGAACTTTTATGTAATAGTTGGAACTGTTTAAATATAACAAAGTAAGAATTATCGATATGTTGGAAGTAACCTGCAAGTGACTGGGAAAGGAAGTTCAAGTAAAATGTAATCCAGATAATACAATTAAATTGTTACAAAATTTGGCTTCTCCGGAACTTTATTCCGAAACACGCCTGAAAATTAGATGTTTCATGGCTCTTATTTACTCAAACACAATCATCTTCTCGACTTGGGTCTTCGAAACAGTCAACGTGTATCCCATCTGCAACATAGAAACCCCGCACCAAATTGTGTCTGAACGTGTGGCTGATTAAGATGAAGAGAAATTAACTACGAATAGTCCCATATTGCAAACCATCCTTTTCATGAAAAATGTTTCGATATTTCCATTTTTTCCCAAAAGCGCTGTAAAGAGTTCTTATTAAAATACCAAAGAACTAAGATATACTCGAAAAATGAGGGAAGGTTTATGTTGATGGTTTTTGGAAATAGTCTGTGATATGTTTTTTTCGGAAGCGACTTTATATACTTATATTAAAAAGTTTACATTATAAAAGAAACACAAAGCTTACTACACAATAAGTGTAGAAGTCTTTAAACCATATAATTTATCCCAAAGAACTGTTTGCAGCATTTCCAAGAATTAACTATACGTTTGAATTGTTCATTTTTATAGTGGGGTAGCAATTCATTGTTTTTATCCTCATAGGAGTACGGATGTTTAAAGTCAATATATAGTGACCCACTTATATATATATATATATATATATATATATATATATATATATATATATATATATATATATAGCCTTGGTGATTCGGTTTGCTATATCCCTCTTGTACGTGGATCGAAATGTCAAGAAAGTAAACAAAGATTAATGTTTTAGCTGTGGTTATCCTTAATATAACACACTAAAAGGTCTCCCAAATTGTGCAATGAGGACGAAGAGCTTTCTTGAATCCGTCAAGAAATATTGCTAAACTAGAATTGTGCAAAAGTAACTATATAATTGGAATTATTTTTGTCACTTAGTTGTTGGTTTACCCGTAAGAAAACTCGCTTCTGAGTGGTGTAAAAGCTCCCAGTCAATGTCAAGGTTGTTGTCAGCTCCGAGTTGTACTAACGTTCCTCCTTGTACGTACGTATAAGAGATCGTTACACCATCCCTCCTTATGACGTGAGTTGGGTTGCCTATTCAGTGGCACACAAGGCGATTCTGCTACATGCTGTACACAATAGAAGGGCCCAAGATAAAGTTTTAAAGCTTTTAAGCCCAAGAAAGCGACATGCCCAGAAGTAAACGAGAGTGAAAGCTGCGAGAAGACGGCTATTTAATCAAGGGCTTAAAGCTGGTCGAGCTGGAAGAAACCACTTCTTACAGAGAGAGAAAAAAAGGAAACCAGCCAAAGTGCACGTAAAACGATCAGCCCTTAGAATGCATAGGGGTTAACTTTAGCTACTTTTGGGAAAGGGTTTGGTATGACTTCCACTGAGTGTCATTTATTACATTTCTTCACCACTTTATATATTAAGCAGAGAAAATGTTCGCTTCCACCCAAGAATTCGATTTGGAGATTTCATCGAATATAACAGCTACGCAATTACATTATTTAACTCAAAATTCCTTTACTGTACAATTTTGCTCTAGTAAAAATAAGTTTGTCCTTCCTCCAAAAATAGACTAGGCTTTACTCTTACTTCAAATTGTTTATCTCATTAAATCTTCTTCTTCTTCTTCTTCTTCTTCTTCTTCTTCTTCTTCTTCTTCTTCTTCTTCTTCTTCTTCTTCTTCTTCTTCTCCTTCTCCTTCTTCTTCACTTCACGGCATGGGCAGAGTACCCGTTCCGTCTCACAATAATTGCTCCTTCCATCTCTTTTTGGGTCTACCAACATCTCTCTTTCCTTGTGGCTCATATTGGAATGCAATCTTAGGCAGTCCTGTTTCTGACATTCTTTGTATATGCTGCATCCATTCCTTTTGATATTTTTCAATTTTGCTACTTATCGAGTCTACGTTGAGTTCCTTTCTTATGTCTTCATTCCTTATTCCATCCAACCTTGTGCATCCCTTTGTTTTCCTTAAAAAGTTCATCTCTGCACTTTGAATTTGGTTTTTCATTTTCTTCGTGGATACCCATGCCTCACTTCCATAAAGTAGTGCAGGGACAGCCATATATCATCACTAATCAATATAATAGGTAAGTCACCTGGTTATTTTTGAATTTATGCAACGTGCTAAGCGACATATGAGACTTTTGCCGTTCTTGAATGCCTTCTAATGGATGATACGCAGAGCAGTTTATAAGGAAAGGAAAGATAACTCAGTGCATAAGTAATGTATGGGACAGAAAGCAATCACTAAGTATGTCGATTAGAAAAACGTCATGTCCAGACAGAGAGATCTCCAGTAGACATTTTAGACGAGTTTGCAAACTTTTATTCATTAACGTACATTCACACACACACATACACACACAAACACACACACACACACACCTTTAAAATCTCCTCTGAAGGAACAACATATCACATGCATCAGTTGACAACAGCACTGGAAAACAAAATGGCAGATCTAAACTGTGGGACCAATTAGATTTAAATCTTCAGCCAACAAGTGTTTTCGTTGTACAGCCATCTCAAAAAGTGCTAAGAATTAGCTAGATTGTTTCGGCTTTTGTCACAAATTACGACAGTTCTTAGCTCATACAGTGAATGTAATGACGGATGCAGCTTTTTATATGGGTTATAACTACTAAAACAAGCTCAAAAACTTTATGAAGCTGTAAAAAGCGTGTAAATATTCGAGCTGGGATTCTGATGTATGCTGTTACATATTCGTATAGGTAGCTCAGTTTGCAATATAGCGTTAGCTAAATGGTGCTATAGGTGTTACCTCGCCACTTTGCCACTGCAAGTTGGGTTCAAATGCTTCGTGTTCAGCTCAATTGTTTTTACCTTTTATTTTATTTCTTGTGGCCTATAATTTGATATCATACAAATGACATTTTTATAACATTATACATGTTTATAAAATAAAATAATCACCCTGTTTTCCACTAGCAGATTACATATGAATTTATAGTTCGTAGTAGATACACTTTTATAGACGGTATTGTGCCTGACCCGTTCAACCAAGTTTCAAACACTTCGTAAATCCAAAGTGGCTTTAGCTACTTGCACCTGCGTCAATGTTTGACGTAAATGAACGCTTCATTATCTATGTACAGAGGCCGACATAAATATTCGAATGTAAACATATTTATTACTTACATTATTTTAAAGCTACCAAGAGTAATCATACGTAAATCACAACTGGTACAAAATAAACTTGAGTCTTCCATTAAACATATAAACTCATAAATAGCAACTGAAACTAATTTCCACTACAAGAAGAAATAAAACGGTTACTTTACATCTGGACATAAGTATTCGAACAGAGGACAGCTAGTATTTAGTTACTATCCCCTTTCTTTGAATTGCTGCTGACAATTGTTTGGGCATTGTCTCTATGTGTTGTTTAGTGACTGCAGAGTAAATATTTCTCCACTCTGTTTGAAGAAGTTCTTTCAGATGGTCCTTGCTTCTGATGTGATGTTTCCTCACACGTTCCTCGAATTCCTTCCAGATGTGCTCTATAGGATTTAAATCTGGAGATTGGGACAGTGTCTTCAAAGTGTGAGGAGTGCTATACATGATCCAAAGCCTTACAATTTCAGCAGTATGCTTCGGATCATTGTCCTGCTGGAAGAAATAATCATGCCCTTATCCCAGCTTCTCTGCACTCTTTTTAAGATTTTTTTCAAGAATCCTCTTGTATTCAAATCTATCCATGATCCTATCTATGAACACCAATTCCCCAAAGCCAGATGAAGCTATACAGCCCCATACCATCACACTACAGCCACCATGTTTCACTGTAGCTACCATGTTCTTAGGTTCTCATTCTGTATTTGGCAGTCTCCACAATTTAAGACGTCCATAACTCTTTTAAAAGCAGAATTTGCTCTCGTCCGACCAGAGAACCCTATCCCTAAATTGTGTTTATTTCACCACATACCGTTTAGAAAATTCTATACGCTTTTTATTCACCTCATTAGCATATGATTTCTTCCTAGGAAGGCGGGCATTGTACCCAGTACTATTTGAAACCAATTCAACGGTTCTGGTGTGAACCACAGTGCCAAAATGTTGCTCAAGGTATCCTCCAATCTCAGATGCAGTGACTCTCGGATTCTGCTTCACCATTTTTATTATTTGCCTCCTGTCTCTGGTGGTGAGTTTAGAAGGAGCGCCATTTCTTGGTTTATTTACAACATTTGTCTGTTTGAAGTGTTGAATTATGCAGAACACTGTAGTTTTGCTTTTGTTAATGGTTTTGGTAATTTCACATAGAGATTTCTTTTGTTTGGACATATTTATCACGATATTCCTCTCTGCTACTGTTGTCTCCTTATCTTTACGTCCCATATTACCTGCGAGTTCACAATCGGCTGAATAACTTTGAGCACACTGTCTCGAGGCATAGCATAAACACAACAACTATGTGTTAGTGGCGTGTAGGGTACGTAAAACCACCTTTACCTCTGTTTGATTAGGTACGTTCGAATACTTATGACTTCCAATAAGAGGGACAGTAGAATAAATACAGTACAGATTGTGTAATAAATACATGCAAAGTGATATTTTAAATATTTTTTCCGATACACAAAAGGTTAATGTTTAAATGTTTAACAATTCAACGCTGTCAAATAAATATTACAGTATTATAGTACATGCAATGTTACGAGTTATATTCGAAAACTTCTGTTGGCCTCTGTAGGTATTCAGTATTTGAAACCCACAGGTACTCTCGGGGGTCGTCATTTTGAACATTTACAACGTTGATGAAATCCACACTTTGAAAATTTCTTTATCTGTTTATCTAACATCTTAACATCTTCACAACTTCTTTGTCAGTGGAACTGAAACATAAGATTTAAACATGGAACACTTAATATTTCTAAAAACAATGAAAGCTAAGTACGTCACATGGTTTACAACATCAGATACAGTACAGATTATAAATGGTCACAAATCTAAGCATGATAGCTAACTATCGGATTGTCATTCTTGTATCTCTGGCTCACAAGGTAACCAATAGCAACAATAAATAACTGTATTGTTTATTTTGTTCACTGTTTGTTTTGTTTATTGTTTGGTTGTGTTTTAGTAACTAAAATACAGACAATAAAGACTACGAGAAAGGGGGAAGAAAACAATGTCACGTCGTTTTGAAACTAGACCTTGTAGAACCATATACTCACAGCTAACCATCTCGACCAGCTGCCACATATTCTATGTCGCTCGTTGAGAAAGCATTTGTTTATCACCTTGCTAATATTATATCCATGAAAAATCGTCGTTTATCTAAGCTTTTCGCAGCTTCTTGGTCTTCATTCAGAACTGTAAGTATTAATGCTGGGTCGTATATTACCGAATAGAAGGTCAGAGCTGCAATGACGGCCTTTCTGCTAAAGGGGTCAATGTTTCCACATTAGACTATAAACTTCGGGTTGCATAGAATAAGAATAAATAGGGGCAGATAACTCAACTGGTATAGTATATTTAGGCGTATTAGAATTTTGGAAGTACATGTTTTGAGGCCGATGAATTTAAGATTATTTAAGGAAAAATGCAGTAAATGAGAAGAGTTTAACTCAAATAATAAAATTCGATTAAAGGTTGTTCTTCTTCTTCTTTTGAAAGTTCCTATTAGCGTCGACCTCAAAGATCTTTTGCTACCATTTAATTTCCTTCATCCTCACCTAGTTATACCTGCTGCAAAAAGTTGCAGGTGCTCCTTATTGGGTTGATCAAAGGTTAAAACTGGTTAATTAAGTTTAGTGCTTTACAGGAGGGGCATAAGAAGTTTCTCAAGAAAATTTCCTTAGTATAATCTACTCTTTACAGGGAAAATGTTTCACTATCTTCTATTTCCTCAAAAACTACTCAGCTGTTGTATTAAAGTACTGTATGTTTAAGATGATTATATGATAACAGAATTTAAATACTGCGTTTTCTGGCCCTAGCCTTTAATTTATTCATCCTCAGCGTTAGTCATATCGAACGATGAATGAAATGCTCAAATGAGCCCAGGGTAAACAAAGCTTAGAGCTACGCGACAATCACATTTCTGGTTAAGGAACAATCCCAGAAAGAAAACGTATCCAGATAACTCATCCTGCCCGAGATTCGAACTCGGGACCTCTTGAACCTGATGCATATACACGCTACCATCTACGCTACCGAGGTTTACATAGCTTGTTAAGGCCTTCTCATACTTAAGAGAATTTTTATAATTTTTGTACAACGGATAAATCGTAAGAAACTATAAAGTACTACGTAATATATATACATTTAAAAACAGAATGTTACATGTCACCAGAAATATGAAAAAACAATAGCAATTTGAGTGAAAGCAGGTACAATAGAATAATAAACATATCACAATGTGAAAAGAGTATAGGTAATTTTATTGTGAAATTATAAAATTGAGAAGAAACTTGGCACAGTGGGATAAACAAAATAGTCGTTCAAAAACAAACCTATATGTCCTATATGCTACTTATATGTCCGTCTTTAATACTACACAAAAGATTTAAGTGTAGATGCTGAAGAGAGAAAGACAGACAGACAGGTAGAAACTGTTTTTAAGTTAAAATATTTTGTGAGAATAAATCAGAACATACAGAGCAGAACATTCTGAAGAGTTAATTAGTTATTTCAGTTTCTCTACTTATTTCACTAGTACAAAGAGGAAGTATTGTTCTCCATCCCAAGGTTCAAGTACACCCAAATAAAAAATCACTTTAAGTTTCTGTATAGCTCAACAAAAAGTAGCAGAATAAGTTCTTAAGATCATTTTTCAAGTACGCCACAAGCAGATTTACAAGGAAATATCTCTGTGCCAAAATGTCTTATTTTCTCCAAATGCTTCTAAAAATTTTAATAAACTAACACGTTTGAAATTTTGAGGTGATAAATGAACTGTATGTTTTAAATTTTATGGGAACTGCATGCTATGAATTTTGTATACATTTGCTTTACTGGTAAACGTAAAATCAAAAAAGAACTTAGTACAAAAAGAACGTAAATTACTTAAAAAGATATAATTTTGTTATAAATACAAATATGTTAGTATTCACCATTTCCGAAAGATGCCATAGTATTGGTAGTAAATTGGAAATGCTATACAGAAGCGCTAATCCGTCACTTATTTTATTTTCTGTGGCTATGGGAAGGGTCTGAAATTATAAAGGCAGTAAACCAAACTATCATTTAAGCATTTGATCGAGTGAGGTACTACTGCTGTAACGCGTGGGATGGAAGTGCGCAATTAAGAATCGTCTCCGGTTGCTACCAAGGGTTGTCGCTGGTGTTTAGGGGATAGTGCGAGGCGTTAGAGGCGTTCGAACTGGAAACGTCAGGGACT
Organism: Mantis religiosa; assembly: GCA_030765055.1. NCBI lineage: Eukaryota > Metazoa > Arthropoda > Insecta > Mantodea > Mantidae > Mantis > Mantis religiosa. Next base: position 407,147,259 of record CM060950.1, read on the forward strand.
CTGTACATGCTCTTTCCCATAGTCTTCCAGCTCTGGTTGCTCTGCAAGCCTCTCTCCTCATCCTTCCCTACTAGGAGGCACGGTAGAAGCGTAAAGGATCGAAAACATAGGTGCGGTTCTCTGCCTCAGTACTTGGCTTCCTCTATCCAAGCATACTTTTACCTCGTTTCAGCTTCGTGTACTAAAAGGAAACATGTCATTTAATATCTTCTGCAACTGTTATCTAGATTGTCAAGAATTAGAAAGAACAAAGTCCTGTGAGAGTTTTGAAGAACAATGAGGAATAGAGCGTAATATGAGTATCAATCATACGCTTTTATCCCATGTGATGTGATTTTATAGTTTCCTAATTAATGTACAACGTCATTTCTTATATTTATACCCGATTTCACAAACAGATGTTAAGACTTAACACGAGTTTAGCAATAGTCAAAAAACAAAAATTGCATTTCACCAACAAGTGTTAGCGTAACACTCGTGTTAAATGTCTTGTTAAAGTAATAAGGCAAGTTTCTGATATTAAGTCCTTAACAATTGTAAATAGTCAAGATGGCGAGCACGAACTCAGCTGTTGATGTCGATTTGCTACATATAGATCGTCTAAATGGCATACGTAATAGAGTACGGCCTGTTAGGAAAAAATATTTTGAGGAGCTATCCGAAGAAAAATTTTACGGAGGTATAGATTGTCCAAACATGTTGCTATTAAGGTTACTGCGGAAGTATAAGAGAGGTTAGAACATGCATCGAAAGGAATATGGCAATCTCACCTTTGCTTCAAGTATTAATAACATTGCGATTTTATAATTCACTGAATTATGTGGATAATACACTGTCCACCTCCCGTCTTGAAACCTTCAACTCACTCGTCAATTGTTCTTCGCTCCTCGTTTCAAATTTACGTAATAATGAGTTAGAACATGCATCGAAAGGAATATGGCAATCTCGCCTTTGCTTCACGTATTAATAACTTTGCGATTTTATAATTCACTGAATTATGTGGATAATACACTGTCCACCTCCAGTCTTGAAACGTTCATGTCACTTGTCCCTGGCACTTCGTTTTAAAGTTAAGTAATACTAACAAGTTGTTTGGTGATTGTAGTAGTGACAAATGCTTTTGAATTAAATTCGTTTCCAATATTTTCCCCGTGATATCTTTCTATTTTACATTCACTGCATCCGTCCTCTTATTTCCCACGATATCCTTACACTTCGTCACCAATTCAATTAACAATTCTTTCTCCATCGATGAGAAATTTGTCTCACGGCTTTATTTATGATTTTGTTCATCCGCCATTTTATAGCTTGTGCAGACGAAAATGAAAACAAAAGCGCATCGCAGTACGTTCAGGAAATAATACGACTCATCCATAGCTTTCTATAGCTGAGATATTTTCAGGTTTCTTGGCGTTAACACAGATTTGTCAACATTTCCAGAAAAAAGGTTGGTGAAATGCAAGAAATTTAACATTAGTGGCAGTGCTGTGACAATTTTTACGTTACATTTGTTAACGTCGATTTTAACATCTGTTGGTGAAATCGGGCATAAGAGTTCTATTTTTCTGCATCTTCATGCCCTTTCGAGACAGAGACAGAGAGAGAGAGAAAGAGAGAGAGAGAGAGATGTTTCTTATACTTAGTGATTCTACCCCTTTTATCTGAGTGGTATTAGCTTCCATAGAGTCTAATATACCACAGTAGTACATATGCTTTAGGGATAAATATATTCATTAATTTTCCTTTAATAATTTCTCTAATACCTATGCAGGGATGGGGAAATGTAGGTATACACATTATATACCGATGTGATACAAGATTGAAAACCACGAATCAAAAGACAAACTCAACAAGGATGTGAAACTTAATAATGAAATAAATAGACATAAAATAAAATCACTCAACTTAATCCATCAAAGTTACCAATCATACAACTGCATACCTATATATTCCCATCACTGTATATAGTGAGAAGAGGAACTGCTATTGCATTCCGTCCCAAAATTCAATACTAGATTTTAAAATAGTGCATGCTTCGAGGCTCATTGATAAAAATAGAAACAAATACCTTATGTGTAAATCTGTGTCTCACTGTAAACAGGATAATTCAAAAAAGAAAAGTCGGTTAAATACCAAAACTTGGCATTTAAATTCACCGGCATCCTAGGAAATAATACGAGAAATATACTCACCACAAACTACACTTCACCTGGGAAAATAGTTTTACTTTGTATTTTCTCAAAGGGGTCTCTAAGAATTTGAATTAAAATGATACACGTTTAATATATGTAAATGCAAAATAACAAAGATGCCTTAAAATCGCTGTCAATAAGTAATCAGTCTGGATGACCTTTGCATAGTTTGTAAATTACAAGACAGACAAAATTTTACTTTTCTAAAAAAAAAAAAAAAAAAAAAAAAAAAAAAAAAAAAAAAAAAAAAAAAAAAAATCCTCGGAGTTGACGTAAAATACAATAATTTTATGATTTTAGCTTAAATTCTGAGGAATTGGTAGTTACTGGTTTTGTATAATGTTTAACGCCCGCTTTTACTACATACGGCACCGCAGGCGGTGACACTGATGACACATGAGATGAAGATAGAGCACCGGTGGAATGAGATGGCGGGGGAAACCGGAGGTCCCGGAGAAAACCCGCCCCAGCGCAGTTTTTTTCCACCACAAATCTCACTTTGCGGTCACCTGGTATCGAACCCGGGCCGCCTTGGTGAGAGCCAAGCGGTGTAACTACTGAGCCACGGCGCGGCCTTTTACTGGTTTTATTTCCCTATACTAATGCCTATATTAAACGGTTAAATGGCTATCGCTTTTCTTGTGGCTATGCAACATTTACGATATGTAATGTTAAAGGCGCTGAATAACGTGTCACACGTTTTACTTTCGCTTCACTCTCCTGTATACCCGTTATCTGTAAAATTAAGAATGTAAGTAAACCTATTTCTGCAATTGTTCATCTAGAACAGGGAAAAAAAAAGTGTTGTAAAACGTTTGTGGAGGAGTGGGTAAACTTGATGAGCCAGTCACAACGGCGTTCTGCTGAGGGAAGGATTCGCTCTGATTACCTGATGTGGCCGGATGAAGGCTTACATCTGATAGGACTGAGAACTTTCACAGGAGTAAGCATCTGCGCCATCTCTCCGCACTGATAGACACTGCACACTGATCGACCTCTAAGCGTGTCTCAAATACGACAGGGAAACCGAAAAAGAGTTCGATTTGGTCTAATAATAGAATTGGTAATGCTGTTTCTGTTAATCTTCCGCTCTTTGGTCACAAAATACCACTTATTCCCTGTAACTGTTCAAGCGTTTCACAACTACAGAGCTGTAACATACGCCTAAGACATAGTAGTGACATCCTTATGTGAGGAACGGTCGATTTAGCGCAGCTAGGGAGACAAAGCAAGGTCAAGGGTTGTGTTCTATAAGAAGAGTGAAACAGCTGAATTCGAAGGTCATTATTGAGAAGCAGTGACAGGGTTTAGAGGTGCGAGTTGTGAAACTAAATCTCAAAGCTATAGGGGAAAGTATTACTGTGATATTTTGATGGTGGATTAGGTTGGCGCTCCAAGGATCTGTAACGCATGTAGTGCTGATCGATCATTGAATAAAATAAAAAATAAAAAAAGGTTGGCGCTCTCTCCACCACGCATGCGCAATAGCGGAAGAATGACGTTCGCTAGAATTACACCATTATTTTTCTATAAAGTTAAATGTTCTAAAAACGGTTTCTGGATGACTATAACTCTGATATCTCCAGGGACACTAATTTCATCATTCTATATCACTTTTATCATAGTTATTTCTGATCTAAAAACGTAAGAAACGCCATATTTCAGTCGTGCTCCTCTGTAAAAAAAAACGCTGATAACAGACCCAAAGTTTTGGAATAATTGTTGCATTATTAGTTCTGTTCCTTGTCATTTGACGTGACGATAAAATTACCCTCGAGGAAAATCCTTTCATAAAGCTCATCTACAGATTGCTCCTGTGGTGTTGAAGATTGCCCATGAAATATAACGTGTACTCTGCTCTGAGAATGGCACGTCCATTTCAAACCTGTTCCCAATTGTGGAACCTGTCTAAAATTTTGATTACAGTCCACTTCTGTAGCTTCCGGAATGTAATAGACCTTACAGAGCCTTATTAGGACTATAATTTTCTTGTAAATTTGAATGACCCAAGAGAAAGTGATAACATGTGTCAAATTTGTGCGACCGCAAACAAGTACTCTTTCGTTCCAGAGCGTGAAATTACATCTGGAGATAGTATTAAGTACAATTTTCTGTTTTTGCCGAACTATTTCGGTAACAAACACGCGGTGCGTATTAACTCGCCTGCTGATTGTGTTGAAGTAATTTGATTTTAATGTCTCAACGTAATCTTGGTATGAAAATAAATCTAATGGATGTCTCTGCCATAATTATTCTTAGAGCAGGCCATTACTTTCTCTACTAACAGTGGGGTGGTGCCACGGTAAAAATACCTATTCGCATTTTGGAAGAACCGGGTTTGATCCCAACGATTACCTACTCTGACACACGTAATATTGGTTCCTTTATATGCGTTTGTAGATACATTCTGTGATGGTTCCTCGTCTAATGAAACTTTTCTGTCCTTCAAGTCATATTTCCTTTTTCCCCTTGATTCAGGTTTACAGGATCATGCGAAGCTGTTCGGCATGTGGTGCCCTGGGCGGTAGATGTAAGCTGTATAGACGTTTCCTTCCTGGCATTGGTTGAGACTACCAAGTCAGGACCTGTCTCTGAGTGAGCCCTCCAGGGAGACTATCGATGGTTAGGGGCCTGTGAGTGGGGTCGAACAGCGACGACTAAGTTTAAACTAAAAACGTTAGGAGCCTCGTTCATAGCTTTCCTCCATTGTCTCTCCTCACTCCTCCTCCCAGGGATCACGGTGGAAGTATAGTGAACCTAGAGGCTGTATTCGGTGCTATGTGACCCAAAGTTGCGATAGCGCCTCCGGTTATGGGGCTATTTCTACTTTATCTAACTAAATTACACCTTAAGAAAGACATATTTATTTTATAGAAATAATATTTTGGAGCTCTCTAAACAAAAACAGTTTTACAAAAGGATTTCTGTGTATGTAGGTCCGTCTGTGAGCAACTAAAAAATAACAGTAATGGGCCAGTCTTCCACCTTTTTGAATACGTAATTTTCGAGTAAATTTCTCTATCCCAAAACTATGCATTTTTTATTTTCATAGAGGTGGCTCGATTTAATTCAGATATATTTATTCAACACCTTTAATAGATTTTTAAGTAAAATTAAGTGTTTACTTTCAATTTTCTATGAACTGAATGTGAATTTTTGTTTAATATAAGGGAACGTAGTACATAATTTGCCATAGACTGTAAACTATAAGATGTAGACAAACACTTACTACACAAAAGAGTAGATCTTATTAAATTACAAAATATACGTAAGACAAAAGTTTTGTGGAGTTACGTTTTTCGGTATTTTCTTTGCCACTGATTTCAGTTTTCCAATATGTATAACTTTCTAAAATGGAAAATCGTTCTTTATTTCCATCCCACATCCTGGAGAACGGAATTTAAACCCATTACATAGCGACTAGCCATTAAAAGTTTCCAAAATTGCTCCTAGTTCATTGTATTCTTTTATTGCCATTGTACCCAAGAAAATATACAATAAAAGCATTGCCCGCCTCGGTAGCGTAGATGGTAGCGTGTCTGCTTCACGTTCAAGAGGTCCAGAGTTTGAATCTCGGTTAGGGTAAGTTACCTGGATAAGGTTTTCTCCCTTGGTTTTCCCTTATCCTGATAGACAAATGTCGGGTAACTTTAAGCTCCATGGACCGTAGACTCATTTGAGCATCACTTCATCCATTCCGATATGACTTAACGGAGGACGTAGATTACAAAACAAATAAAATAAAGGCATTTGTTTAAATGTCTATACTAATTAACAGGAAGTAGAAAGAAAAATAAACGTTTGTGAACATAGTTTGTACAAAAGTGGGCAGAGAAACAAAAGTGAATTGAACACATCGGAAACATTTCATGTAGTTAACAAAATCAAGATACGCAATCATCATAACAGAGTTGCTCTACGCTGGCTTTGGAATTAGATTCCTATTCTTCACATAAATAACAGTATGAAACAAACAATGGTGATTTACCAGATACATAAGGCGCAAGTATTTAATCATCGAGGCATTGTTGTTGCCATAAGCACTTTTGAAATACTTCTGTGTTTTAGGAAATGTTTTTGTTATTTTGTGCAGAAGGTTCTTGCCTACCTCTTTTGACGATGTAGCAAAAACTATATAACAATTAGTTTTTAAATCATAATTTTAAATTTTCTTATTTTCTTCATACGAAATATTTTATTTACCTGAATTTTCAACTTTGAATCGTGCTGTACAAGTACATGTATCTGCACGCAACATCTTCTTCCTAAAATTTTTGTCTATCAGAGAAATTAAAAGAATATTTTTTTTTTTTTCAAAACATCGATAATAAATTTTTGAGTGAAATAACACAGTCCTCTCTTACATACTATAAAGAAAGTCATTAGGATTGGAAAATTTTTGTAAAAATACATTTATTGAATTTCGTTAGACCTATTAACGAGTTTACTGAGCGTGCTGGCTCAGGTTCTAATGTTGGTGTCTTGCATTGGAAGGGTCATAGGTCTGATCCTTGTGAGAGTATTTCCTAACTCATCGATACTTTTTGGTGGATTATCCCATGTCCCTAGACGATTTCTAGGACAAACAATTAGGCCTCTCCATTTACCTCACCTCTCATTTCAGTTCACATTGATTATTCCATGGCTCCATGTGTCGGCGAGAGTAAATCCTATGTCTCCGGATTAGAGGAAGTCTTCAATTCCCACCCGCCTCGGTAGCGTGGTGGTAGCATGTCTGCCGCGCGTTTAAGAGGACCCGAGTTCGAATCTCGGTTAGGGTGAGTTACCTAGATAAGGTTTTTCCGGGGTTTTACCTTGTCCTGATAGACAAATGTCGGTTAACTCTAAGCTTCATGGACCCCGAACTCATATGAGCATCATTTCACCAAGTTCACCCATCGTCCGATATGACTTCAACTCCCGGGCTCCTGTGTATGCCCACGGGGTGGGAGTGGAACCGGATATAAGAGCGATCTAGATTTCGGGGACAGCTGTTGTTCATCCTCAGGTCTGGGCACCGTTAGTATACTCTCTTCACACCGAGAGCGATGGCTCAGTCATTCGGTAGGTCTGGGTTCAATTGCCGTGGCCTACGTACCTGACCCATTGGTTTTTTTTTAGGTTTAACCGGGTCGCCAGGCAAATGCTAGGTAGGTTAATTACACCCCCCCCCCGAATTTTCTGTCCCTCCATTTCATCTCCATCATCATTTCATATCATCTCATCTGGTGGTTTCTTTCAGGGTAGAAGTGACGGCGGGTGTCTCGGCGCTGCATGGCAGGATGCTATGTTCTGAGTAAACCAATTCCTACTCCAGTGAGACGGTTGCCGGTTTACGAACCCAGGAATCGTGGTGGGACAGTTTCCAAACCACAGTAGGGTGGAATGTCCGTTGTCCTAGCCTGCCGGGGGAAGTCTCCATCAAAGTGAAACGTAGAGACCCTGCACGCTGTACTGTCATGACTCCTTGAGATGGTCGCCCTGTGTCTTCTCTCACCTCATCCTTCCTCTCCGGGGATGCATCGCCGCCAGCTCCCACGGGTTTCCCTCTCTGCACAAAAGAGGTGCTAAGTTCCGCTTCCACACCTTGGCATAGAGCCACACAAACTTTGTATCCGTTTTACTTTCATTTTTTGAGATATGGTTACTCAACACACTTGTTTTGAAAACATAACTTGTTAAAAGCTGAGGTAACAAAGTAAACGAGCCTTTAGGTGCTACGTTTTATGAATTTTCTGGATCATCGTAGTGGAAGACAATGTGCAAGTGGCACCGGCCCATCGTCTGCCAAGTAACGATACGCCTGGCACTGAGAAGATAAATTGGACGTCAAGAAATGGAAATAAGAGGGGCCAGGCTTTACGGGTTGCCAGGGAACGCCCGTATACGTCACATCGAATTGATACGAAATCAGCCGAACAAAGCTTACCGTTATTAAGCTACGACACTAAACCCTTTGAAAATATACACAATACTGCTATTGTTTAGAACAAATATTTTATGTAGTTTAACTAGGCTTTGGGTAAAATTAAGAAAATTTTACATGAATACTTATACCTAAGTACACTTAAGAGGCCGAGCAAGGAGATGGCGGACGTCGCGGGTTTGATCATCTGACCATGTACCATTAATTGGCTATTTCGTGGTTTCTCCTTTGTCACTTTGGCCAATACTGAGGTGCCTACTTTAATATCAAGATATCCTTTTCATAATTCCCCGTCCTTATACTTCCTATCGTTTTTCAGCTGTGGTTTCGGGCTTTTGGTTTATGGTGGAGCCGGGCAAATGGCGTGGATAATTGCGCATTGTAAATGCCGTTCACAGCGATGCGCAGAGTTATTTGGTCGCTGTGTTCTATGGGGGGAACTTGTTGACAGTAGACGTGAAGAGATGTAGAACTTATATACATCGACATTAAGGATACTAAGTACGACTGTATCATGCTACCCTCTGATTCCGGAGCTCTCGGTTTCAAACCCAGTGAAAGGCAATGGATTTTTTAAGGGAAAAAATCATTAGCACAGTTCCTTCGAAAAAATAGGTAAGGCGGTGGGCACATGAAGGAACCTCAAGCCTCATAATGAGGCCTCTGAGCAAAATTAAACGGTCTTAATCATCCAACATAGAACTGGACACTGAAAACCATAGCAGTTTAATAGTATCCATAAAAACACCCAATTTCAGTTACTACAACGGAAAGAAACAAAACCTTTTTATGAGGATTATTAGAAGCCCTTGGCATCAAGAAAATTTAGTATATGAAAATAGAATATAGGCCATTATGTGAGTTGAAACCTTTTTCCTTTCTTGCGTGTAAGTCAACAATATTTCATGAAGGGCAATTTAAAAGTAACTATAGCATACAATTCGCATAATTATAAACAGGGCCACTTGTAACTTTTGAAGCTCTGTCTGTTTGCTCAAGTGTTATACAATGGCCATATAGGCGCAGAAGCCTTTAGGGATAACTGCAACTATTTTGGTGATTGGTATCTTAATATATGCACTACAGTGTATTAATTTTTTCTCTTCTTCTAACAGTTTTCCTAACAACACATTTAATTTACCAGCTGATGTTTTCTGCATGCTCGTACCTGAGCTGTGACATGATTAACGTCTGTCAGTATAGACCATCCAATTTGATTCCATATGTTCACACTTCAATAACTGATTGGTTATCTAATATAGCCTGGGGCTGTTAGACCTGCGTAAATTAAGTAACAAATTTAAATCAACAATGAAGTATATGCAATGCAAGAAATACAATTTATTTAAATGTATTTTAAACCTGCTTTGACATTTATTTCTCTATGACATTGTACTAAATGATGGGCATTTGGCTGCTGGAGAACCAAAAGTGATTCCTGAATTTCTTATTAGTTTCGTGTAAGTGACGTCAACGTTCGGCCTCCGAGGATTTCCCACTCTTTTACATTTATTTACTTTTTATTTTTAAATTACGTCCTGAAAGCTTAAGTCATATAGGATAATTAATGAAATGATACCCAAAGTAGCTCAGGGTCCATAGAGCTTAGCGTTACTCGAGCTTCATCTTTCAGATAAGAGAAAACCCCGAAAAAAACCGTATCCGAATAACTCACCATGACTGAGATCGAATTCGGGAGCTCGTGAACGTCAGACAGACACAGTACCACCTGCGTTACAGAGGCGGCCATTACTTATTCTGCTTTACCGTTCCAAACAAACCATTCCTCTCTCTCGATCAAAGTGAGATTCGTGGTGGACAACACGGCGCTGGGGCGGGTATTCTCCAGGATCTCCGGTTTCCCCCGCCATCTTATTCCACCGGTGCTCCATCTTCATCTCATGTATCATCAGTGTCATCGCCTGCGGTGCCGTATGTAGTAAAAGTGGGCGTTAAACACTACACATTCTCTCTCGATAGAGCTTGTGTGTGGCATACATACATGGAGATACTAATCAATCTGAAAATATATTACCCTTAATAACTATAAGTATTATTAAGCAAATTCAATAAATACTGGGTTAATGTGATTCATTACAGTATCTTCAGTTATCAAATACACGGTTGTTATACCGCCTTTTGTTTTTATAAGCGCTATATACGAAGTGCCTCAGAGCATTGTCAACAAAGCTTTCAAAATCCGTTTTAGCCTTTTTAGTAATTTATGAATTGCAATAGGAAAATGTTTTATAGCTCATGTCCATCATAAAATAATAAAGATTTGTAATACTGAAAGAATTTTCAAAATCGTTTTGAGGCTACCTTGCAAACAATACAGTACAGTCTGTTACTGCGGCCGCAAAACTTTATCGACCGGACAACCTGCCGTAATGACATGTAGTTCTGACTGAGCAATAGCCCGTCTTTGTGCTTCGGAAGATTCGCTCGGACCGTTTCCAGCACTTTCGACTTTCTAGAAGCTTACTTTGTGCTCCGGTCTTATCAATGGAGCTATCTCCCGGAGTTAATCAGTTCAGATGAACTAAGAGTGCACTGCTAACAGTGAGAGTTCAGTGACTGCAGTACACCGCTACAAGTGTAGTTCAGTTGTGAGCTGTGATTCAGCAGTTCAGCTGTGATGAATCCTTGTGTTGTGAGTGTGTACAACAGCGTTTCAGCCCGCCTCGGTAGGGTGGTGGTAGCGTGTCTGCCTCACGTTCAAGAGGTCCCGAGTTCGAATCTCGGTCAGGGTGAGTTACCTGGATAAGGTTTTTTCGGGGTTTTCCTTTATCCTGAAGGACGAATGTTGGGTAACTCTGGGCTGTATAGACCCTGGGCTCATTTGAGCATCATTTCACCCATTCCATTCATCGTCCGATATGATTTAACGTTGGAGGACGTAAATTACACACACAAAAAACAGCGTTTCAAGTGTAACGCTATGAGACAAATATCTTGTTTAAATGTATTTGGTGTTCCCATTTGTTAAAATATAATTGTACTTTCTTTATAATATTATTATAAATTGTAGTGTGCTATTTTAATAAATTAAAATATAAATTGCTGGCATATATAGCACTTCAAAGGTAGACGAAAAAGAAGAGATGACGAAAAGCAGTTTGTACTTTGGAGTGCCATACGTAAAGTATTATGATGTTAATTTTACAAATTGAAATTATATCAATATTTTACATGCTCCAGATAAAACTGCAAAACAATTAAGCATGAAACCTACTTATGGGTTTCTTTGCTTCCTTTGCCCACCTTGGTAGCGTAGATGGTTGCGTGTCTGCCTCACGCTCAAGAGGTCCCGAGTTCGAATCTCGGTCAGGTTGAGTTACCTGGATAAGGTTTATCCGGGGTTTTCCCTTATCCTGATAGACGAATGACGGGTAACTCTAAGCTCCATGCACCCCGGACTCATTGGTGCATCATTTCACCAATTCATTTATCGTCAGATGTGACTAAATGTTACAGGACGTAAATTACCAAAAAGAAATTGCATTCTTTAATGATATACATTATGTAATTAAGCACGCAAAAGACGCAGTAAAACAAAGTGAAATTGTATTCTGGTTATAAAATTGCAATATAAAGATTTTATATTCTTTTCCTCAACTTCTATTTTACTAACAATTGTGGACGTACACTCACAGCAGCGTCTCATCCAATTCTAAAAATATACATATAGAATGAAGCTTCTATATGCCAAAAGCATGTTAATGTTCCTAAACAAGATTTGCTGTGTTTTCTCTGTATGTTGCAAACAAGTTCATTAGCAGAATATGCTAACAAATTGCATAGAGAGTCCCTGCCTCGTTATGCCATAATTAACATCAGAGAGGATATGCTTTTGATTTTTTGTCTCTTGGGTTACAGAGCATAACTATGCTCAAAACATTAAATATAATGGCGCGAGAGAGGGAAATGTTCACATTCAGCAGTTTCGTCCCAAAACTATAAACACATCTATACTATCGGTTCACAGTACGCTAGCCTTGTACTTCAATACCGTTACTACAACATTGCGAGAAGCAACACAAAATTTTAAAAGTAAAGAAAGTATTGCTAATTTAAACCAATAATGAAGTATATTCGCAAATGAATAATATAAAAACGTTGTTTTTAATGAATTGTACACCTAAATATATTTTTCCTGCCTTTGTTTATCTCATATGGTTCTCTACTTTTACAAAATTAAACAAAATTTCTCCCTGATTAATAGGACTTTCAAGGTTATTATACAAAAATTTAAGATACCTATGCATTCAATTTGTCACGAAAAAACTAAAATTTATGGAATGTTAATCAAATGTGCCCCTTTTAAGAAAATACCAAATTCATCAGAAAATCCAAGTAATATGTAGCTTAGATAGGAGATATTTTCTTGAAAAGTTTTTGTAGCTTTCTCAGAGTATTAATTATCATTTTGTGGCGTTTATCTGTCATCATTCTCTTTAAAATGCTGTTTTTCTCATTTAGAAATCTGAAAACTTGTATTTTCAATAAAATATAAGTTTAGAATTTTGAACGGAATTAAAATATTTTGCAAGTAAGCAATAATTATGAAATTAACATATCAGTGTGATAAAATCAGGCATCACAATGACAATTTTCACACAAGGAAAAGAAAAAAGAAATTGGATGTCATTAGATAAGATAAGATACTTTATTCACCTTTTGATTTATACATAAATCATGGCTTCGTCAGTTATACTACATAATTATATAACATAATACTATATACAATAGTATGTACAATATGAAGCAGCTTATACAAGAAGTAATATTTACAAAGTTATTACTAATTTATGTCTTTAAATTCCTGGATGCTAAAAGGTACATATTTTAAGAGTGCTTCTGTTAATGAACATTTAAATTTGCTATAGATCTGATCTTTAAAATGTCCAGGCAATGTATTGTATAGGATAGTCCCATGGTGAGTAATGCTACTGCGACAGAATGTGGTATGTATGTGATTTAATGATCTGGTGTTGAGTGTGTGATACATGTCATTTGTTTTGAAGAGACTTCTATTTTTATGGATGAAGCATAAAGTTTCCAGAATATATATGGAAGGGAGAGGTAAAATATTTAATTCCTTAAATACTATCCTACTAGGCGTTCTTATAGGTACTTGATTAATTATTTTTAGTATTTTCTTTCGTAATTTAAAGATGACATAAAAATTTGTGGACATGCCCCATACTGGAATTCCATAGGTTAGAATTGAGTGAACATATCCAAAGTACATAGCTTTTAGCACGCTTGTGGTATAAACTTTACTTGCTAATCTGAATGCATAACAGATTTTGGACAGTTAATTTGCCATATAATGAATATGTGCATTCCATTTTAGTTCCGAATCAATCCACACTCCTAAGAATTTAGTTTCCTTAGCTTCTTTTATGGAGTGAGTATTAATGCAAATCTGCAGTTCATTAGATACTTTACCAGGATTGAAGTTAGTAAAAGTTGTCTTATCTATATTTAAATGGAGCTTATTTCGTACCAGTCATTCATGTAGAATTATATTTTTTTTTACTTATGTCATTTCTAGGGTACAGAGATTACGATTCCTATGTATTATATTAGTATCATCTGCAAACAGATTTACTTGTGTTTCTTTGAGATTTTATGGCAGGTCATTTACATATATTGGGAACAGAATGGACCCCAGAATTGACCCTTGTGGAACTCCACCTTTTAGAGGTGCTGAAGTAGAATGCTTATCATTTACTTCGACATACTGCTTCCTTTAACTGAGATACGACTCAAACCAAGCATTAGCTATACATCTAATGCCGACTTTATCTAATTTGTCCAGTAATATCTTATGCTTAACTGTATCCAACGCCTTTTACAGGTCTAGAAAGATACCAATAGCTCGCTGATTGTGATCGGTTGCTTCAAGGGTATCATTTACAAACGAGTGTAATGCATTCATAGTGAACTTACCCTTTCGGAAACCTAACTGAGAAGGGGTGAATATTTCATATTTTTCATTCATTTCATGCAGTAAAACTGCTGGAGAAACATTTAGGGAATACTGAAGCTGTTATTGAGATAGAGGCACAATATAAAGTGAAGCGATGCTACATGGAGCCTATAATCAAATTCCGGGTGGGATGGAGGGAGGGACGAGATGGGAGCGACCAACGGTTATGCCGGAACCAGCGGGCCAGCGTAGAGTCTCTAACCTGTACTGAAGATTCATCTCGGCGTCAAGTGCCTTCATGTAACTGTCAGCCTCAGGAATTTTGACAACGATCCCACCTGCGGGAACAGGTGACCATAGCGCCACCCCTATGACGAGAACAGAGCGTGAATTTCACCAAACAGTCCCTCGTCCTACACGGAAATCCCACATTGAAATGAAAATGAAACGAAAGGGAGAGAAAAATCACGGAAAGAAAAGTAACGAGCCCAACATTTGCCTAGTAACCTAGTCTTCAAGTTGATCGGTCATCAGGGATTGAACACTGGACCTCTCGAAAGTCAATTCACAGACAATGTCTGAGCCACACCCTTCTTTGAATGTCACCGCATGGGCTATGTGACATTTCTTGGTGCAAATAACTTTAGGTTAGGGCTAAACATGTTGTTTCGTTTTTTTCTTTGTGTTAGTGAAGGCATGCAGTTATATCAATTCAAGTTTACACACATGACTTTCTCTACTCATTCTTACACAAAGTATTTTTCTAAATGCTTATTCTTCAATCTACTTCATGTAATTTGTGGTAAAAATTCGTGGAAATTGTCTTATTGCGCATTTCCTTGTGGATATAAGACGAATAAGGGAATCTAGTAGGCTTAAGATACTTAAATATTTAATGTGCTGGTCGATGTCTGATGACTTTGAAGTTCCGTTCCATGTCCTAGACAGCAAATAAATGACGAATAACCAGTTCGTATTTGGAGAAAGTATAAGTATGTTAAGATGTACACTAATTACAAGAAGTCTTTTTAAAATGTTTTAGGTCAAAACGTGTTTTCAAGAGCTGTAGCAAGACCTTTTTTATCTCTTGAGATTTACCAGATATGTTCAGTCATTTGGAATAAAGAGGACTTCAGAGGCTTTAGAAATTTCAAGATATATACTTCAAGAAATACACTTCGCTTTTTATGAAGGTATCTTTAACATCTGGTAAACTAATCAACATTATCAGAGAAATACTTCAAGCAAAGCGTTGTGTAGGATTTTTTTTTGGAAACTGATATGGCATCCTTAGAGGACGCAACACTTAAATGCCTAACTTCACTTAACTTTAGACAGTTCACACAGATACACACGGGTCCTTTTCTAGAAATGCATTCTTTGGTTTCAGCAGTGCCCAAACGTGTATTACTATTGTAATTACTATTGTAAAGCATTTTACTTACACTACTTCCTAGAAAATTACCTATTTGCACAAATAATGTATATTTTCTCCGAAATTATTTAACTCAGGGCATTGAAACTAAGTGATATCTTCTAAAGTGTATAATGCACAACCCTATATAGCAGTTTTTAATATTTTGAAAGTAATAATATTATTTATAATTAATACAAAACTTTGCTGCGTACGAGTTGTCATTAAAGCATAAGGAACATGACCACAAAGTTATATTGTTGAAGTCTCATAAACATACAATAAGGACATTTGGATTTTTAATTTCAGTTTTTCCAATAGGAACTGTATATTGCACGAAATATTTTCAAGTTCCCTAATTAGTAAACGAATTTAAATCAGGCTTGCTATGTAGCTTAGTCGATAGAGCACCTGCCTGCCGTGCTAAGGATCCCGGGTTCGATTCCTGGTAGTGGGAGTGGAGGTGGAGGTGGAGGTGGGGTGGGGTTGGAGATTTTTCTCCGACCAAGATAACTTTTCATCTTCCCCAGAGTCTGGAAGTATGAATGAGAGTGCGAACGTGTGCGTGTTCTAATGATTAAAACCCAGCGAATACGATTTAACACCTTCGATATGTTCCAAAGGAGAACGGCCGCCGATATAACCACTGTAGTTAAAGGCGAGGTATAAATGGAACAAATAACGTAATTCGGATGCTAAGTTTAATAACATTACATTATGTTAAAACTCTGAAACCTTCTGTACTTCCAGATAATCTGCTGAAACCTTGCATTCTTACGTATTTCTTGCCTCTCCTCCCTTAAAATGCCCCAAGCAGAGATATTAATATTTATGAAGTCTTTATGAGCAGATTTGAACCCCAATATTTTGCAACTGCTTTCCTGATTTGTTTGTTACGGCATGACTATTTACTGTTGGGACTGTACCCAATTCACCTGTTGGCAACGAACTTTGGAATATAAAAAGGATCGTAAAATCGAACTTTTGTGACAATAACTACCTGGAAGACATTTATATCATAATACGTAACTTCAAGTTTAACTCTCCTTCGACACGCTAGATATCGCTTAGAGCAAATCAGGATACAAACAGGCGCATAGGTAAGTTCGTGATGCGGACTGGAGATCCTGCTGTACAGTTAACACACATTTCATCAAAATAATTAAAATAGTGTCTAGAATCCCTTGAAGACATTAACAACGTTAATGATGTGTAGGTATTATGATATTTCTATACAGTGACATTCTGCTACAGAATATTTGTGATATTTCCCACTATCTGAGTTTCCCAGAAAGTGGCCCTTACTGCTAATGAGTCGCCTATTCCCAAGTCAGGGTGTAGGAGGGAAGATATTCTTTCTTTCAACAATACCATTCCCTTTAAGACATAAAACTCTTACCTCAGTCTTACCCTGGAGTTAATGGCAGCGTGCAATGCTTAACTCGTTGTTGGAAGATACCTAGACTTTTAATCATGGAAAAATGTTGTATTTCAAAAGAAGTTAAACTCGTTAAAGTGCTTAATTTTCTTAAAATAACTCTTTTCCGGTGTCACCCTATTCAAAATATTTCAATTTTCTTAAAAATTTGAATTGACTTTGGGGCGGTTCTGCCCCTTTGGAACTTGGTTGAGTCCTCCCAGCACTCAACACCTCATAAAGTAGGAAAGGTGCCGTGTGAAGGTTATGGATGTAGGAGGTTTACTGGACAGGTCGTAGTTTTCCTCGGTGTTCGCTCTGCGAACCCGTCGGAGGTTCTTCTTTGTTCTAGGGTGTGGGATACGTCCTGACTGGGTGTGGTGTGATTAGCGAAGAAAACACCTCGACTGTTCCATGATCGATTTGTTCACAATTGTAATCAGGTACCTCACTCGCCACCTGGAAAGTTGCCGTTTGTAGACTCATGTGATGTGTTTGGCGGTAACGATAGAGTTCTTTATGCGTGTTATGTATTCGGTGTATTCTTACCACACTTGTATATATACATATATAATGTATATATACATACATACATATATACATATACCTATATATACATAATAACATATATATAATGTGACTTCACTACGCCCCGACCGAGAGAGAGAGAGAGTGCTTCTGATATAAAAAATCACTCTTCCATGTGTTGTGTATTCGAGGTACTCTTGCCGCGCTGATACGTACGGCGTGGTTTTACCACACCCCGACCGAGATTAGAGTGTGTCAGCTATCAAAATCACGGATCCACTATCTCCTGGATTTCCCCTCTATCGTTACATTTTGAATTTTTGTGTGAATCACGTGTGTAAGCTCTAAACTGTAATTGGCTGGTTTCCATTTCGAGTTTAAACCATCGTACAAAATTTGTATGTGCGCATGACCGAACGTTGATAGAAGGTTTCCCACAGCGTCCACTTACATAATTCCGAAGCACGTACGATGCGAAAGTTTAGGAATTCGGATAATATAGAATTGCATTCTATCGATCACGTACGTATTGGCGTGAAGGAGAGAACAGGGCGGCAGACCGAGCCTTCCCATGGTTCGCAGGTATTGTTCCTAGGAGTGGGCTTTGTCATGAAGAAAGCTGACAGACCTGTGTTCTCAACCTTGAGGGACCTCATATGTCTGTTTCTCCGTTCATCTAAATTTCTAGTTCATCAAGCTTTTCTTATTTTATATATATTATATATATATATATATATATATATTTATGTCCTATCCACTATGTGTTTTGCTGTAATAGCTGTGTATTTGCTTTCGATGCAAAATAACCAATATAGAATATCTATGCTAGCCTAATATTACTTTCATATAACATATATTAAGTGACTTTATATTTATGACCAAGGGGAACCGTTACAACTTTTAGCCAAAATCTTTATTATACTAAAGTTACGCCGAGGAAGAATCATGTTTTCTATGAATACTATTTGTAAAGCTGTAACTGACAGAAAATTTCATTTGGGTAGTGTTATAATTTTAATATAAAAGTAGTTTAATGATTAAATATATACATATAGTTTCCAGTTTTATATCTAACAGATAAAAGGTTACACATTCTTCAACCCTTAGCGTGTAAAATAGAGTTAGTGGGGTCTAAAATGATTACTAGTACTTTGCGTATGGTCAAGAAAACAACAATGAATAACGACATCCCATTAAAGAATACCAACACGAAGGAGTATCTTGGAAATGGTTAACTACACGCAAAAAACTTATTTCTCATAAACTGCCAGCTTTAATGGGAACGAGATATGTTTTTTTGTAAGACTATGTTTCTCTACGGTTTATTAGCTAAGCGAACGAATCAACGAGAAGATAATATCAGCTGCTCAATACATCGCAGTTTACACCCAGGATTGAAGAGAAAGAGAATAGAGAGTGGAAACTTATATGGAAGAATCTCTTCAATAAAGTTGTTCCCACTGATTGGCAAGAGACAGCATATGAAATATTAAACGAGACCATACCAACAGCGGAAAAATTATGGTGACATGTTCGTGCAACATCTAACATATGCCAAATTTGTTCACAAATGTATACCTTGGAACATAGGATTGCCTCTTGCAAACAGGTGCATCATATCTGGATGGTGCTCAGAGGCTTTATCAGAAAAATGGTGCCCGCCGGAGTTTCCACCATGTCTTCGGTGACTACAGCGACTGGAATTCAGTTTTAAAAACACGTCGCTCTACAGATTTGCGATCTGGTTGGTAATGGGAACATTACACTGGATAATTCAGAAAAATCCTGGAAATGTGGCATTACAGAGGAAATGGTTTGATTTCCTGCGCAAGGAACGCTGGAAGCTAATCACTGCTGGGCTCAGTGGTTCTATGGAGCCCTACACCATCCGATTTGAGCTCCCTTACACTGGTTCAGAAGTCAACTTCCATCCCAACATCCAGACTGACTGCTTTCACTGAGCGCAGACAATCTTTAGCAATACCATTTTGCTGGCCACAAGTTCTTAGAACAGTGTTCTTTCAGATAGTTAGGCAATCCTTTGCAATGACTATCCCCTTCAAATGGACGCAGGAGGATAAACTAAGGGTCTCAACAGTTACCATTGTGAATATAATTGCATGTGCGAAGTGTTGATTAACTCGTACAGAAGTTAAAATTGTGATATACTATTATTGTTGTTAGATACAGTAAATATGTAGCTTGATGAACTGTGAAACAAATATTTCAATGGCGAGCAAATAAGTTGGCGAGCAAGGAGTTCTACGTTGATGCTACTTTGAAGCTATTATAATATGTGTGGCTCAGGGTAAAACAATGAGGTTTCTCACAGGGTATGCGTGGATGTGTGTGAGAAGGATATTTTAATAACACTGGAATGCCCGTTTCCAACTTATTTATTTACTGCTTCTTTTTTAGAACATCGAAATTGAAGTTGCCGACCAAGGGTTACCAATATCCCTGTTTAGAGTTACTGACGTGAGGCGGTCCTTGCCCGTTAAGCACCTCGTTGAGCCCTCCCGGCACTCAACACCTCATAAGATAGGATATGTTATAGGTGAGTACTACGGATGGGAGGTTTCCAACAGGTCGGGGTTTTTCTCAGGGTAGGTCTGCATGAATACTCGCTTTTGAGTTCCAGGGAGTGGGTGCGTCCTGACAGTGTGTGGGTATTATCACATATAAGACACCACGACCTTTGAATGTCAAGTTTATTGTTACAATTAGTCCTCTCCACTCGCCACTGTTGACGATGTTATTCGCACTTTAGGCGCGAGGTTTGAGATTTTCCCGTTGCTGCGCGCATGACACGACCGATATGTATATGTGTACGCGTTGTTCCTGAACGTCGTTTGTGAATCACTTCGCACAACATAGTATTTCCGGAGGATTATTAAACAAAAACGGAGTGTGGTGAAATCTTAATGACCTTGTAATGTGTGCAGTTTCGCTCATTCGCTAACACAGGGTATTCGATAACCACCTAATGTGAGTTACTCCATCCATCCACGGACGCGGACTCTGATGAAATTTCTGTACTTGTCGCCTCCTCCACACGCTGAAACAGAGTGTTTTTCCTAGCAAAAATCGAACGTCCCCATTGCACACATTTCCCCTTCCTTTCGCCGAATTTTGGACACTTTAGAGGTCATGTGACCGGTTGCTTGTCCCTTATAGGTTGTGTTTCATCCCTACTCTTGAATTTAATAGCAATTTCTCGTGTATGAGGTATGTATTCCACGCGAATTTCTCTTTCCCACAGTCAAGCTAATTAATGCATAAGCATGTTTGGAACTGTGTACCTTAGATTCCGGAGTCTATTCTCTCGTCACGTATCATATGCAGGCCAAGACTTAGGCTGGCGCCGAGAGTCTATCCTTGGACAATGCCACCTTTTACGGCTAGGAACACACAAAAGAACCTGCCTGTGAGGGAAAATGTTCATTTTGCCCTCTCCCTTAACACGTTGGGTTCATGCTTTTAATAATATATATCGGGATTGCCTGTTTAGTATCTGCACTTGTATATTTAATCATTATCCTCTATATTTATTATAACTTTAATTCATATTGTGGTATCTATCTGCCCTTGATTATGCATGTAATAAGACTTTAGGGGTTATTATGATGATTTTATGCCTAACAGGGACGGTATCAGACGGCAGAATGTTTATTACTCGACAAACTTTATTCGTTCCTCACGTATATATGAGCCGACAAATATCCAAGACAGAACAAGAGGACTACCCTAATCGCCCTCACGCCTAGGACCGCTCTAATCGGCTCCACGCCGAAGACTGTCTGAATGACCACAGATGCGGGTGGGTGTATCACTTTCACTTTCTGAAAACTCCTTTTCAACCAAAAATCCCTTTGTAGCTATTTTGTCGCCATTATGAATGATCCAAAGAATACCCTATTCATACAAGTCAAGTGAGCCCCTTTAGAAATCTGCTAAGGACACTGTTTCTTACATTGCTTTTGTTATAACATCTCCCCCCCCCCCAACTACTATTCGCCTCAACTGGCCTTACACCAGTTGTAACAAAGAACCAACATTCCTTTGACATCCATCATGATTCTTTACTTATGGCAAACCTTAATTTCGGTATCAACTGTGTTGCTAGTCAGTGAGCTAGGAGCGGTGTTAACGTAAATTAGTGTAAGATACCGAATTAAATGAAGATTATAAACTGTTATTATTGATCTTCATTTTGAAATGGCTGTGGTAGTTTTCGTGAACCTTTGCTGCAAATACAAACTACATAAACTGTATTGAAGGCCATTTAGACTGAAATGATAGATTATCTGAGTTAGGTTTAAATATAAATGTTTTTGTAAAACTGTTTAGTCAGTGCCAAATTGGTAGTTCATCTTAATAATAAATATTAAATAATCATAACACTGCCTTATAAAATATATTATGGATAACTACCATGTAGGTGGTACAGCTCTTGTGTTGTGTAACATTCATTATTATTTATGATGCAGTTGAAACTGCAGATGTTTTGTAACTGATGTTTAAGACAGTGTGTCTCTTTTGTAATATTTGTACAGTGTTAATACTATCTGTAGATGTGCAGTTGCTAATTGTTTTAAAAATTCTGCAGGACTTCATAATTGAATATCTGTATGTCACGTGAATTTGTTTTGTATGAACAATTTAATATTATTTGTAAAAATAAATAAATATAAAAAACACACATTAAAAAACGAGTCATTCATAATGAAGATTATAGACGCTGTTCACAAAAAATTAGAGATATAATACATGTTTTACCTACTTTGAAAAAACCCAAGACTAATGGTATTTTATACGAAATAATATGAGCCATTTTTGAGAAAACCATAATTTTTGAAAAAAAAAAAATCATGTTGTAGGTAGATGGGGATGAGAAAATTTTCCTCAAAACTTGTATGATATGTTTGAAACATACTGAGTTTAAATAAAAAGTTTCGTTTTTAACTGTCCTTTCGCAGTGTTCGAAAATGGTACACCCACATGCACACATGTACTTCGTTTCCGAATTTTTTGTGACGGGGTTTCAGAACATTTGAACCAATATATGGGTGGAGTACTTTAGGGAGTTTGTTGTAATTACATGAGACAGAAAGTAAAAATCAACATGATGCACTAAATAAATGCATATTAAAACTAAAGAAACAGACATGTCTGGTTTTATAAGAAGGTAACTAAAATATTACTTACTATAATCCAGGTTTATGGTAGGTAATAAAGAAACAAACTTACGGCTTTAGTGTGAGAAGAGCAGACAGGTTACAAAAACAGTAAAGCTAGGTGGGTACGGCGAATGTGGGAAGATCGACTTCCAAGACACATCGTGATGGATGCTAATTTTATGAATAACCCACCATCGCCCAAATATATTATTAACGTCATTAGGCTCTTAAAATGACGAGTTTTATATTTTTACCACTAAGTATATTTCTTTTCTGTAGCCGTGTTTTTCTTAGCCTTACAAAGTACCATCGCAGGATCACATTTTATAAGAATTTACATAGCGTTTTTCATTATGATTTCTCCAACGCTTAAAATATTACATGTTTAAGATTTTCACATGACTAATAAAGTATATATCTTTAAATTAAATGCAATCTCCTCCACATTCTGAACTAATATTGTATGTTTTTATAGACCTGCTAAACCATAAGAAATAAATACAAACTTACTAGAGATAAAAAAAAATGTCTGGCCCCGTAGCTCATGTCAGTAGATCTCCTGCCTGTCGTGCTAGGGGTCCTGGGTTCGATTCCTGGCGGTGGAGTAGAGGATTTTCTCCGACAAAGATAATTCCTCATCCTCCCCAAAGTCCGGAAGTATGAATGAGAGTACGAATGTGTGTGTGTGTGTGTGTGTGTGTGTGTGTGTGTGTGTGTGTGTGTGTGTGTGTGTGTGTGTGTGTGTGTGTGTGTGTGTGTGTGTGATCTAATGATTAAAATTCAACGAATACGAGTTAACATCTTCTATGTGTTTCAAAGGAGAACGGCCGCCGATATGGCTATTACTGTTAAAGGCACTAAATGGAATATATAATAAAAAACATAACTTTGTGAAAGCAGACGGTTTATTTCAAATTAGCTTTTTATGCTTTAAGCACTTCCTAGGTATTCATTACT
The DNA here is from genome assembly GCA_030765055.1 of Mantis religiosa. Taxonomy (NCBI): domain Eukaryota; kingdom Metazoa; phylum Arthropoda; class Insecta; order Mantodea; family Mantidae; genus Mantis; species Mantis religiosa. The sequence goes on from CM060950.1 coordinate 407,170,811, forward strand.
GTTGTTTTTGACCGATGGTAGAAATTTTAAACAGATAGGAATTCCACAGAAACAAAATATGTCCATATTTCCTAATTTAAAACAGTATAAACAAACAATTACATGAAACCACTCCATATATGTAATAAGCAGAAATCTGCATTATCCATGCTATTGTGTAAAATTTACTTTATGTTATAAATGATCCATTGAGCTACTTAAAACATAACCGTAAATAAAAGGACATCTATAAATCATTTGCTATAATGGTTTCACTCTGGCTAGTCCGCTCAACGTCACGCACGCATACTCCGCTTGATCCTTCGCTACCTCACTCACTGCATATCCACAACGACTGCACAGCATGGAAAAAGTGACCTTCACTGGAATGCTGAAGATGAAAATACTATATTTCCGTTCCGGAATTAGCGATACGTATATAACCCTACAGGCAGAAGTTGGTCTCCAACTGAGTCATATATTACCCCGGTAGACCACAATGGGAGAGAATTTACTGTCAGGACGGCATGTTGGCCATGGTAGCTCAATAGGTTAGAGCGACTGGACGGAAACCTAGAGATCCGTGGTTCAAATCCCAGCCATGGCAGTGAATTTTTCGTGTTGACTCCATCTATCAAAAATCTTAGCCTACACACGGCTAGTGTGAAGAAATGATTAATTTCCATCAATTAACTAAAATAATAAGATTTAAATGATGAAGCCTGGGACTCAAGTAGGTACTTAAGATAGTAAGTCGCCACAAACGGTGTATCTCTAATGCGAAAGCCCCTTTGAATTTTTCATGTTGACCCTAGCTATACAATCAGTATGTTGGTTAGATCGATATAACTATCCAAGTTACATTTTAGTAAACTAGAACCTCTCTTAACCGGAATAAATGGGTGATGGGTTCCGATAACCAGAATATCAGTAATGTAATAATTAAGTTTTAATTTTTAGAAGAAATAACCTGTTTTTTTTGGAGTTTTGGCTGAAAGTAAATTAAGGTAAACATGCCAGGGGGAGTCAAATGAATACCTTAAAAGTGTTATTAAATATCAACATTTTGCTCCATTGTCCTGTAAGTTGCAGTACTGTTACCAGAAAGGTAAATGTGCAAAAAAACAAGGGAATACCGCAGAAAAATGAACGAGGCTGCAATATCAGTTCAAAATAACCGACCGTTTGCGACATGTACCAAGATAAAACTCGACTTTTATCACAGGTTTTCTGAGCAGTGAAGGTATGAAACTCAATTGCATCACATTGGAGTAGAACTTTCCGAAAAGGCGTGACTTCTGTAAGAGACACTGTGTGCCCGAGTCAGGCACACCACGTTGTGACGCAAGTCTATTGCAGTAGTTGAAGCTATTGTGATGGAAAATTTCCCCGCCATGTTGGATGAAATAACCAAAAATCTGAATACTGTCCATGGCTTAGCATGTTACATTACATATGACACGACTAGATTCCTCAAATTTGCAATAATCCATGACCTGCAGTTTGATACCCAAATCCGCAATACCTACCAGACCACGCAACGAGTGATTCTCAAACGTTTCGGCCATTCAAACAGAGAAGTTGGGAGTAAAGTCCTTTAGTTCCGATAAAGAGGTGAATCTGATGCACACAGAGTGTGCGAGCGCAAACATGTTTTTTTTTTTTTTTTTTTTTTTTTCCTGCATCTGCATGTGGAGAATGTGCATTACAGGGAGACTAATCGAAAAATTATACATTTGAGTTCCATTTTCTTTTTCACAGAGAAAAAACAAAACTGAAGAAGCTATTTTAAGGAAAGTTAGAGTCAGACTGAAAAATTCAATTCCATAGCCGGATCTTCCGGTCTCTGTTCGGCTGTTCTTAAACATTGTGCTACCATGCGTCAGCATGACACCAATGTCATTGAATTTTTCAATCACATTATCTTTCCATATTTCGTCCTATACAAGGATAGTGTGAAAGAACAATTAATTTCCATTAATTGACTTAATAGAGGTTAAATATAAAGCCCGAGCCCTAAAGTACTTACACGTTTTAAGTCGCCATTAGGTAGCTGTCTCATGTGTTTATGAGAACTCCTAGAGGTTTACCGCCAAAAATACGACTCATTTGGAGAATTTAATGTACTGGCATGTTGGCTATCGTAGCTCAGTGATTAAGAGCAGCCAGATGGTGACCGGAAGATCCCTGATTCAAATCCCAGTTATGGCATTGACTTTTTCAGTCTGACTCTACCTTTCCATATTTCGTCCTACTAGTGATTCTAGTATTTAACGTCCACTTTTACGACATACAGCACCACAGGCGGTGATACTGATGATAAATGAGATGAAGGTGGAGCACCGGTGGAATGAGACGGTGCGGGAAACCGGAAATCTCTGAGAAATCTCGCCCCAGCGCCGTGTTGTCCATCACAAATCTAACTTCGTGGTCACCTACGATCGAACCCGCGTCGTCTTGGTGAAAGCCAAGTGGTCTAACCACTGAGCAACGGTGCGGCCTCACGGTTAGTGTGAAAGAGCAATTATTTTGCAAGATATTTTAAGTTTTTATTAGTTCCTTCTCGCACAATATTAACAAAACATTTCAATAAGCCTAAATGACTGTATTCACAAAGCAAACCTTGTTACATAGCTTATATGCATTAACTATGAGATAAAATGTACTACTTTTATTTTCCGTAACAGGTAACTAGTAGGTATTGCATTCCAACAAAAAATTCAATTCCAAAATTTACTTGGAAATATGATTTTTAGGTCCCATGAGTAAAAAGCCGTGTGTTTGAATTCCTAAAAACACAACTCAAAAGTGAACAGTCGGTAATATATACCGAATTTGATACTTAAGAGCATTTTTCAAGCATTTTGCTTTCAAACAAAAGGATTTTGATTAACATATGATATATTAGGTGTTCACATTGTATGTGAAACGTATATATTGAATTTTCTCGGAATGTCATTCATAATTGATGACTTGAATACATGATAAGCCGTAAAGCAAGAGAAAAGTTTTTATTGTATAAAAATAGGGCTGGTTACCAATACTTCCCACATGGCAGCCTTGCCCGTCGTGGTAACCTCACCCCACCACGTGATGACCGGGCCCATTTCTCAGGTGGAGGCTCCTAGAAGGCGATGTCCATTACTTCCAATGATACGGTGATAATGAAGATGACGGTGAGGCGAGAGGACCTATAGCTTATACCGTGGACTCCGAACCACGTTGGACATAGGGGACACTTCACATGTGCTAGACAGAGGTGAAGGCGTGGATAGGGCCAACTTAAAATCGCCACCCCAGAGGCGGGAATCGAACTCGGGACCCTTTGCACGGGAGCCGCGAACGAAACCAGTGCGCTAGCCCGGCACCCGTGTGTAAAAATATAGATATAGTTGATATACATAATCTATATCACGTACAGGCCGCGCCGTGGCTCAGTGGTTAGACCGCTTGGCTCTCACCAAGGCGGCCCGGGTTCGATCCCAGGCGACCGCAAAGTGAGATTTGTGGTGGACATCACGGCGCTGGGGCGGGTTTTCTCCTGGACCTCCGGTTTCCCACGCCATCTCATTCCACCGGTGCTCCATCTTCATCTCATGTATCATCACTGTCACCGCCTGCGGTGCCGTATGTAGTAAACGCGGGTGTTAAACACTACACATTATTACGTCACGTACATCTTTTATGGATTCACCACTTCCCTGTCATACCTCGTTACTGGTTAGAGAAATGTCGCATAAATGCAAAGAGAACGGAACTTTAAAGATATTAAATAGGAACTCCCTCTTAAAACATTCGATTTTCAGTAAGGCTTACTGTATTCTTATATTTGTATAATAGTAATTTCAAGGGAACTTAATAAAATCATTTCTATAAATATATAGATTAATATGAACTAGATAGAAGATAAATATTTTTAAAAATAGTTTGTACATGAATGGAGAAGATCTCGTGAGTTCACATTTCAGGTTTCCACCAATATGGGCGAGTGAGTTCGTGTGTCAGACAATTTTGTTTAAAACAACAAATGTTTAAGGTATTTTCGTAAGTTATAAAATGTGTATCTTGAATTTTCAGGGAATAGGCCTTGAAGTCTCCTGTAGGATCGGTAAACAGAGATATATAACATCTTAAAATCCGATATAGCAAAAAATCCCGCACTATTCATTTTAAGTTTCGAATTCTTATATTTTTCTCAAATTTAATGCCATATAAAACATTTTTGACAAAAACCATTTCTTCACATGTTTATCTCGATTGACATGAAGTATACTGAAGTCTTTAATATCAGTTTGCATAAGTATGAGTGTAGAAAGTCATCTGAGTGGACATAGAGAGCACCTTTTGATTAGCAGAACGCCAATACGCCATAAAAAGTCACCTTTTTAAAAAGTTTTACTATCCCTTTAGCCTCCTGTGTAATCTAAATATTTCTGCACGTGTACGACGTAGATGAAAAAACGAGGCGTTGGTTTGAAATTTCATATTGGCGTTTTATTTTTCTGATATTGTGGAAAATAAGCGATGGTACCTTAGGACATTAACAAATGTAAATATGTCTGAAAATTTAAAAAATATAAATAGATATTTCTGAAGTGGCTAATACTATAGAATGTGTTTATATATGATTACTAAGAATGAATTGACGTTCGTTGGTCTTACAAAAACTCAAGGATGGCTAAACCGATTTTTCTATTTTTGGTTAGGAAATATTGCTTTAAGTCCAAGGAAGGTTTAAGAGATGTGGAGAAACAAACAAGTGATAATGGACCAGGTTATTAACAAAATATGACAGTACGAGGGTTTTCAATAACGAATGATCATAATTTCTTAAGGTCATAATTTTTCGCACTAAAATTCAATCTTATTATATTATGTTAGCTTAATGTGAAACAAACACGCCTGGTTCCCGCCTATGAGAACCAGGCAAATTCAGACATGTTTAGAATCGTCTACCGCTGCAATGGAGGTAAAATGCAATTAAAGTTGATGTTAGAGGAAGATCCGGAGATTCTATAAAATGTAATCACTGCTGATGAAACTTGGCAACATCATTTTTATCCTGAGAGCAAACAGCAAAGCTCAGTGTGGAAATCTCCTTCATAACCAACTCCCAAAAAGCAAAAGTGGTTGCTTCTGCTGGGAAAGTTATGGTCATCGCAATCTTTGATATTCATGAAATGGTTTATCAGCATGTTGTACCTGCACACACACCAGTAATTGGACAATACTACAGGGATATCCTGAAAATATTGCAAGTCCATATCAGGCACAAAAGAGAACATTTCCGTGAAGCAGACTGGATGCTGCACCACGATAATGCGCGGCCGCAAATTGCCAATGTTTTTGCTAAATATCTAGCAAAAATCAACATCAAGTGCATCACTCACCTTCCCTATAGTCCGGATTTAGCCCCATGTGACTTTTTTATATTCCCTAATTTGAAGAAACGCCTTCGTGGGAGGCTTTATCCATCATCAGAAGCAGTGGTGAAGGTTGCGGAGGCGATTTTGAAGGATCTCTGAGAAAATGGTTTCCAGCATGTCTTTGAAGTCTGGCAGAAGCCCTGGGATAAGTGCATCGCATTCAGGGGAGACTATTTTGAGAAGGACCATCAAAATTATGAGGATGAGTAAAGGTACGTTGTCAAAAAAAAAAATTGTGATCATCCTTTATTGAACAGCACTTGTACAACGCAAACATTTGCAGAACACGTACAACTTCTTTTATTTTCGACAAAAAAAACATTACAAAGTAGAAAGATATTGCATTCCCTGCCAAATTCTTAAAAGCTGTTTCACTTATGATATCTTATTAAATAAGGATTATCATTTGTTATCAAGACTGGCATTTGTTTATGTAGCATGATGATATACCTTTCGAAGATTAGACACAAAATTAATTTCTGAATGCAGTATAACACAGTAAATATTTGATCACAGGCAATTTGGTCAAATAGTGGTGAATCCCATGTGGTGGAGTTTTCTTTGACCTGGAGAAGGCCTATGACACCACTTGGCGGTATGGCATACTACGCAACCTGCACAGTTACGGTATGCGGGGCCACTTACCGGAATTTTTAGGTAACTTTTTAGCACTATGTCGTTTTCGTGTGCGTATAGGGAACAGAATATCAAGGGAGCGGATCCAGGAGAATGGTGTACCTCAAGGGTCGATTCTCAGTGTCGCCCTTTTTGCCGTGGCTATTAACGGTATTACTAGTGTCGTTCGCGGCGGAATTCCATCGTCCCTGTATGTTGACGACTTCGCTATATACTATCGTTCTTGTAACTTGGATCATATGGAGCGTCAACTGCAGTTGACCATCAACCAGCTGGCAGCCTGGGCGCTTTGAACCGGCTTCCGTTTTTCGCCTGCGAGGACACAATGTGTCCACTTCCATCATCTACGGAGTATTCACCCTCCACCTGATCTTCACTTGAACGGCACACCCCTGCCGTTTGTCCCGCACTTGAAATTCTTAGGCCTCTATTTGGACAGAAAATTGACCTGGAAGCATCGTATTCGACACCCCGAGCTTCTTGTGATCGTTCCCTTCGGGTGCTAAAGATTTTATCTGGGGTATCTTGGGGGGGGGGGGCGATCGGACAGTGATGTTGAGGCTGTATCGCTCCCTGGTCCGATCCAAGCTGGACTACGGCTGTTTTATTTATGGCGCAGCGACCGTCTCTAAACTTCGCCTTTTAGACACCGTACATCATACAGGTATCCGCCTTGCCACAGGAGCTTTCCGCACAAGTCGCGCCGACTGCTTGTATGCCGACTCCGGCGAGCCTCCACTTTCTATTCGTCGCTCGACACTGCTCTGTTCATACTTGCGAAGTTGGCAAGTCACCCAAACCATCCATGTTTAAACCAGTTCTGCATCCCGATTTAGCCCACCGTTATATGCACCCGAGTTCACGGACAAGCCCATCCGGAATAAGATTCCGGGAACTCTCCCGTCTACATGACCTCCGAATGCCTCGCGTGGAGCGGTTGTCCCTGGGTCGTTATCCCGCATGGCAGCTCCAGCGTTCGCGGTTCGATCTCGCTCTTTCCACCAACTCGAGACTAGCTACCCCACATTCGGTATTTCAACAACTTTTTGCCGAACTACTGAGCCGTTACCCTAACTATGTTCCGGGTTTTACAGATGGTTCCCAGTTAGGTAGCACTACGGGTTGCGCATTCGTCATTACTGGTGAGGCTCATAAATTTCGCCTTCTGGACTTCACCTCTGTTTTTTCTGCAGAACTGCATGCAATCCTCTATCTGCTCCTTTTTATTTGTAAGTTAGTTCCTGGCAATTTTATCGTTTGCACTGACTCTCTAAGCACTCTTCAGGCCTTGCAACAGCACATTGCCGCGCACACGCTCGTTTTAAAAGTTCAGGCCTTGATCTTGCAAATGCTTAGTCGCGTATACCATCTTGCTTTTACTTGGGCCCCAGGCATTTCTGGGAACGAGGAGGGGGACGCGGCTGCTAAGTCCACCTGCCGTTTGCCCCGGAGTTTAACAACTACGGTGTCATACCAGGATGTGCAACGTTTTTTCCGTCGCCAACTCCTATCTGCTTGGCAGCACTCCTGGACAGCTTTGGAAGGCACACAACTCCGGGAAATAAAGGAGAGCGTACAACCCTGACTAACTTCCTGTAGGGATAACCGGCGAGCCGAGGTGATACTCACCCGGCTGAGAATTGGGCACACACGAGCAACTCATGGCCATCTGTTAAGAGGGGAACCGGCCCCTGTGTGTGCTCCATGTGCGGTACGCCTCACTGTGCGGCATGTATTACTCGAGTGCCCGCAGTACGCCCGCGTTCGCCAGTCAGTAGGCTTGGGGACTAACTTGCTGGGTGTTTTAGGGGACGACCCAGTGGCCGTGGTTAAGGCACTGCGGTTTGTTGCCCAAATCGGTTTTAATAAACAAGTCTGACTTGCATTTTATATTTGTTAATTTCAGAGATTTTAAGTTATTAGTCTTGGGACCGGTTTTTTATATACTTTTAATAGTTGAGTGTTTTTATTTTATTTTACATTTTAGCTTAATTTGTGTAGCTTTTAGGTTTTAGTTTTGACTTCGGGCCCAAATGACCTTGTTGTCGACGGGCCCTAAAACACCACACACTCACTCACTCACTCACTCACTCACTCACTCACTTGATGTGTTCTTTATAATTTGTGTTTTTGAATACGACTTTATACAAAATTAATTGAATTCCTGTGTGATTTTGTGAAGTTAGCGGAACCTTTTCTACTACGCCAAGAAGAAGAAGATCTGACCTAGGTTATAGAACTTAGTGAAATGTGCGACGAGCTACGTCACGTGCTGAGCGCACTGTTGAGCAGCGAGTGTCAGTTAATGCTAATAATCGTGTTTGTATGTCAGAATTACGTTCTAGATTGTTTTTCTTTCGGGGAATTGTTTTCGTATAAATCAGTTGGCGCAGTTAAAAACCAGGATGATGTAGGTAGTCAACTATCATACAGAGCTTTTAAATTTAATATAATTGTGTGAACTTCCACCTCACAATTAAAAATTAAAAGTAGGGTCAGTTGTGATTATGGTGCGTAACATTAAGCAACCACGACTTTGCAATGAAAGGATGTTGGCTGAAAAAGCTAATGAATATCGTCATCAAGGCAACAATCATCAAGGCAAAGTATAAAGGAGAGGATATCTTGATCCCGCGTATTCCGATGATTACAAAAAATTTGCCTTTTGATTTTAAGAGTTTACAATTTCCCGTGCGTTTGGCTTTTGCGATGACCATAATCGCAAGGGCAGTCGTTAGAAGTTGGCGGAATCAACTTGCAGTTTCCTGATTTTTCTCGTGGACTATACGTCCCGTTTTCGCACATCGGAAAACAATCATCTTTATATATTTATGCACCATAGAAATGACAAAAATATGGCTATAGAAAGCTTTAAATTGGTTAACTTAATTGTAACTGTGTTGTATTTAAACTTCATCCCAATTGCAGAATAAAGAGCTACCTAATGTTTTAATTACGAGGGCTATCCAGAAAGTAGATTACGTTTTCGTCTGTTTCCGCTAGGGGCGGGGCTAGCGCGGCCATCTTGGGGTCAGAGCGTTGCGCAGCTCAGTCGGCATCTAGCCGTGCTAGTGAGAGGTTCGTGCTGTGCTCCGTTCAGAAACTGTGACGGTTTGAAATGTCTGCGTTAATTGAAAATCCCGCGAGTTGCGAGGTTCGTGCAGTAATAAGGTTTCTGACTGCAAAAAACTGTAAACCGATAGAAATCTATCGGCAGCTTTGTGAAGTGTATGGGGACAACATTATCACTGAAGGTGGAGTGCGTCAGTGGGTCATCAGATTTAAAAATGGCCGAACCAATGTTCACGACGAAGATCGAAGTGGGAGACCCAGCATAGTGACTGCCGAACTTGTCGAAAAAGTCGATGCTAAAGTCCGTGAAAATCGAAGGTTCACAATAACGGAACTCCCTTTGAGTTTTCCACAAATTTCGCGAAGTTTGTTGCACGAAATCATCAGCGAAAAGCTTGGTTACCACAAGTTTTGTGCAAGATGGATTCCAAAAATCTTGACAGAGGACCACAAAAATCAGCGAATGGCTGCAGCGTTGAACTTTTTGGACGTTTACCATAAGGATGGTGACTCTTTACTCGATCGCATCGTTACTGGTGACGAAACATGGGTGAAACACGTGAACTGTGAAACGAAATTGCAATCAATGCAGTGGGGGCACACAAGTTCTCCCCAAAAACCCAAGAAATGCATGCAAACAATGTCGGCAAGGAAGATGATGGCGACTGTTTTTTGGGACAGAAAAGGTGTGATTTTGGTGGACTTCCTGGAAAGAGGCACTACAATAAACTCTCAAAGGTATTGCCAAACTCTCCAAAAACTCAGAAGAGCCATTCAAAACAAGCGCAGAGGAATGTTGAGCTCTAAGATCTTGTTGATTCACGACAACGCCCGGCCCCACACGGCAAATGTCACTCGTGAAGTTCTTGAATCTTATAAGTGGGAGTTGTTTCCTCATCCGCCGTACAGTCCCGACCTGGCACCGAGCGACTTCCACCTATTCCCATCAATGAAGAAGTGGCTGGCTATGCAGCGTTTTGATGACGACGCACAGCTGCAAGAAGAGGTAACGAAGTGGTTGAAGGCGCAGGCGGCCGAATTTTTCGACGAAGGAATTTCCAAGCTCGTACATCGCTACGATAAATGCCTTAATTTGAATGGTGACTATGTCGAAAAGTAGTATTTGAGTGTGGCTTTCATCTGTATATAATAAAATTTGTTTCCTATACTTTGTTTACTTTTTATTCCAAAACGTAATCTACTTTCTGGATAGCCCTCGTATATAGATAAGTTCAGACAACGTTTATTGGCGGTACGGAATTTGCAGGATCAGCTAGATTGAAATAAATTTTGTGCCCGAAGAGATCAATAACTATAAGCGTATTATATATAATTAGTAGTTCATATATCAAAGGTATAACTATAGGATGTTTCAATCAAATCAAATATTAGTATGTAGCCTTCCAGTTGTTGTTACATCTATTTACTTGTAGAAGAGATAAAATAGCTTCTTTCTCGCTCTGCAATTCTATCACACTAAGCTTCTGGTGTCATTTTGGCTGTTTACTACATATATTTGCCTTTTATGCAGTGATCTGTGCTTTGCTTCACGATATTTACAGTTTACATATTAATCAATTACAAAGAAGACACTACAAATATTTCTAAGCAGCTACTTTGCTACGTAAAAAAAGTAGAATAATTGTTAAATTCCACCCAAAAGTTGAATATTAAGATTTCAAATGTTTTGGGACTTCTTAGGTCTTGCACCCGCACCATCTGTCCGGCACCACCATACATTACGAGCTCAGACATACGTATGAAAGATGTGAAATGGTATGAAGGAATATAGAATCCTGGTAAGAAGGTAAAGCACTCCAGCATTACGATAGCTAATCAGGGGAAACCACGAAACATCCAAGAAAGGGTGTATAGTTGACAGGATCGAATGTGCGACCTCCCGAATGAGAGTCCCTTACGTTATCATGTAGCCAAATCTCCTGTTTACTTAAAAATATACCTTGAAATCATAAAATTTCTATTTGATTGTGAAATAAAACGTTGTAAATTCCATAACATTTAATTTGTAATTTCTTAGATTTGTGTCTAAAGTTAAACTACAAAAATATCCATTGTGGAACAAACGAAGTCTACACTTTAGAGAATTGTAAGAATTTTAAAACAGGCTCAAGTTTTTAACAAGTAGTCTAGCCAACTTCGTATGTGGTCTGATAACATGCTTGCAAATCTAGAGGTTTCGGAATCGGTTCCAGGGCGGACGTGAATTATTTCACATCCTCCGTAGACTCTGGAGGTGTGCATATGTGTGTTATTTACTTCCTTATTAATGTAGGTATTTATGTATTAACGTCCTCCAACATTAAGTCATATCGGACGATGAATAAAATGGATGAAATGATGTTCAAATGTGAAAAAACTACATAGAGCTTAGATTTACCCTATATTCATCTTACAGGATAAGGGAAAACGCGATAAAAAACTTTACCCAGAGGACTCACCCTGGCCGAGATTCGAATTCGGGACCTATTGAGCGTAAGGCAGACACGTTGCCACTTACGCAACAGAGGTGATCTCCCCCCCCCCTCTCTCTATGTGTGTGTATGTGTATGTGTGTGTGTGTGTGTGTGTGTGTGTGTGTGTGTGTGTGTGTGTGTGTGACAGAGACAGACTTCAATATACGAGTGCTGTTCAATAAAGAATGATTACAATTTTTTTGACAACGTACCTTTACTCATCATCATAATTTTGATGGTCCTTCTTAAAATAGTCTCCCCTGAATGCGATGCACCTGTCCCAGCGTTTCTGCCAGTCTTCAAAGACATGCTGGAAACCATTTGTTTGAGAAATCCTTCAAAATCGCCTCCCCAGCCTTCACCACTGCTTCTAATGATGGATAATGCGTCCCACGAAGGCGTTTCTTCAACTTAGGGAATAGAAAAAAGTCACATGGGGCTAAATTTGGACTATAGGAAGGGCAAGGGACGTACTTCTTGTTGATTTTTGCAAGATATTCAGCAACAACATTGGCAATATGCGGCCACGCATTATCATGGTGAAGCATCCAGCCTGCTTCATGGAAATGTGGTCTTCTGCGCCTGATATGGACTTTCAGTGTTTTCAGTACATCCCTGTAGTATTGTCCAGTTACTGATGTGTGTGCAGGTATAACGTACTGATAAACCATTCTATGAATATTAAGGAATGAAATGACCATAACTTTCGCAGCAGAAGCAATTACTTTAGCTTTTTTGGGGGTTGGTGATGGAGATTTCCACACTGAGCTTTGCTGTTTGCTCTCAGGATCAAAATGATGTAGCCAAGTTTCATGAGCAGTAATTATGTTTGAAAGAAACTCCGGATCTTCCCATAACATCAACTTTAACTGCATGTTACCTCCATTGCAGCGGTAGGCGATACTGAACATATCTGAACTTGCCTGGTTCTCACATGCGGGAACCCGGGAACCAGGAGTACCAACAATGAAACTACTACAGCGTGTTTGTTTCACATTAAGCTAACAGAATATAATAAGATTGAATTTTAGTGCGAAAAATTATGACCGCAAAGAGATGATGATCATTCTTTATTGAACAGCCCTCCTAGAAAACGCAATAAAGAAGCATCAAGGATTTCCCTAATTGTTGAGTTGCATATACATTTTGTATCGCCATAAGATACATTAGGGATGCAAAACGTCTTTGAAGAATGAGCAAAATGATCTCTGTAGTTTTATCCGCAGTTATCATTATATACAAAACCTAAGCTTTAACGCTAAAGAATGACAAATATTTCCTTAAGCAGTAACACCTAACCTATGAGGTTCTGTTTGCACACTCCTCTGTGCAAACACAGTAAACACTATGAACACGAATACAGAAGTAGCGTATAGCCATTCACTTGTTGCTTTTGAATCGTTAATAACATATGAAGCTGATTGTCAGCTGTCTCTAGTTGCGGGTTTGTTTTGTTTCGCTACTACTGAGTTTTTGATGGGGCTTCTGTTCAGCAACTAAAAGCAGCAAACTAATGGGCAATGTTTGAATGTAAATTTAGTAACGGCTCATTTTATGTAAAATTAATGTAGTTCTACAATGATTAGTAGAAATATTATTCATTTTGTCTGTTGTGAATGAACTGAACTTTTACCCATACGTAGCTTGTTGTGGGAAATGTATTAATACAAAATAATAACAAAGGCTCAAATTACCATTACTCTATCGTTTTAATTTGTTTAGCACACATTACAGAATGGAGGAAAAATATTTTATTTTAACCAAAAATTTAATACCGTGATTTTACTGCAAAATTTAGTGCGAAAAATTATGACCGTAAAAAATTATGATCATTTTTTATTGAACAGCTCTCGTGGTAACCATATGTAAAACTTGCCCAAAGATTAACACCGCCGTAAGCGAGTCAAAAATATAGCTTTTTTATAATCATTCAAAGGATAATAAACCACCGGTACTACTGACTAAAAAGGCGAAAGTAAATGGAAAATTAAAAATGTTATTTTGTTGTATTTAAGCTAGTGATCAAATCAGTAGAAATACCTGACGTCATTTGGGTTACCTTTAGGTTACCTTTAAGGACAAATTTCCCAGCGATACAGAACATCGTGTACACTTTTGAAAGTGCCAAGTCGATACTTGTTTGCTTCTTTACAGTTTTGCCACTAAAATATTTCCTATGATATAACCTTTTACATTTTCTTTCACATTTTGAGTACGCGCTCCTCGCAAGATTTAACAACTGTTCTAAAAGCCTTTTTCTGAGTATTAAATAGATGGTTGGAGTTAGTGTGTCTTTGTGAGTATGGCCAGGAAACTAAGGAACGGATGAGGTATGGGTAGCAGGTAACCGTCCGATAGAGACACGAGAAGGCCCCCAACTCAGTCACACTATTGTGTTTTTTGGAGAAGTCTTTTCTTTGGTGGAATTTGAGGCGGCTCAGGGAAGGCTGCCAGATTTTTCATACTGACTGTAAAGTACTTGAAACATGACGGGAGAAGAGTAGTTGGAAATTATAGGTAAAAGAGAAACCACCTTAGAATAGGCACTTCTAACCGGAAAAATACTGAAAGTCAATGACCAGAGGCACCGATCCGAGAGATCAACCTAGGAGCTCATGAATGGAGCCTCGTACCAAGCTATCTCGTTCGGTTAGAGTTTTGTTAACTTAATAAATTATTCATTTTAATTCATTATTTTTCAATTGGGTATTCACATGATAAAAAGTACCTTTAATTATAAACAGCTATATTCGAGAAATAATGTGAAATTTGATAACGCGGTGTCATTTTTTAAAACTATTTATCTACTTTGAGTATTGTTAGTGGAAAATTACAAAATCAAAACAAGTATCGTAATGGATAGGTATCTAATGTTTTGTTAGTTAAGGCAGTTCTATACTATACTAATAATCTGGTTTCATACATCGCCCTCTACATCCAACTATATAAATATCAAGCTCATGAAAACACGCTTTTCCTTAAACATTTTTTTAAAAAAAAAAAATCTTGTTGTAGTTTACATCTTAACATACTTATACTTTCTCCAAATACGAACTCGTTATTTGTAATTTATCAGACCTTAAATATAAAAATATTTTTCTGTAAAAGTAGATAAAACGTGATACGATATACATATCATAATATCAAATTACAATACTAGACTGGTTATCAGACTCGACCTACGGTCTCCGATGACAGTATTACAATCTATTATGTGTTTCAAATGGGAAGGTGTTTGTCCTTAAACGCTGCTAGGTGAGCAACCAATCGGAGTCCTGGGGTGTTGTCGTATTCCACTCCCCCTAAGTGGTGTGTGACGAGCGGCAAGGTAATCAATCCCTAATAAATACTATTCGCGCTAAGACAAAAATTCAGATTTTGCAAAAACTGATCCATGAGGAAGGAGAGAGTAATGTATTTAACATAACCGTAAAAAACCCATATATTAGCTCAAATAGTTTTCCTAATACAAATAAATGCAACGCATTGTGACGTAAGCACTATAATGAAAATTGTGGCTTTGTGGGTTCGTGAAATTAAAAGTCCAATTGCACAAAATCAAAATGTTCTTTACTTCCACCGAATTACAGTTGAAACACCTGCCGATTACATAGAATTACGTAGCGCACAGAATTACAATTCACCAGCTCGTCTGTCACAAGTCCACTCTACACTCACAATTACGTACAACTCCTCTGATACACGTACACAGTCCTCCAGTCCGTTCACTAGCACGGCGCTCCTACGGCTGTTCGCCAAGGCCAACTGCAGCCCCTTTTTATAGGAATATCGCTGTTTCTGGAAGTCTCGCGGCTCGGTGAATCATCCTGAAGGTTCCAGACGTCAAGGAGGGGGAAAATAGATGGCTAGCGATGTTTCTCCAACCATCCCCCCCCCCCTCGTTAGCGTTACAAGACAAATGGGTAGGCGTTGGCTGAATGCCTCCTGTCGCCTACCCGGCTGCTAACTGGTCGGGCCTTCCGATAATTAGGTGACAATATAATTATTGGTTGGCATGTATGCGTGAACGTATATTTGAAATTACTCAGAACTGAAACGTAAACATTTGACATGACGTGGTAAAAGAAATATGTACTTTGAATAGGACAAGGTGTTTGTTAAATTCGATGAGAGAAAACGATACATTTCTAGCTAGTCTGGCAGAACGTGTCTGGTCACATATCTTTGTTTATGAATGCTTCGTAATCTCAATTTACTCTAGAGAGTTCAAAGCAGCATTATTCAGCTACTCTTCCGCTTAAAAATCATGAAAAAGTGTATCAGCTGGATCAATGCGATACCATCCACCTTCCCGCTTACCATAGCCAAAACAATTCAATTCAGTTAATGTGGGCTCAAATTACGTTGCAAATGGAAATAATATTTTTAAACTGACTGACATTGAACGGTTAATCACGAACAAATTGACAAGGAACACAAGACTGGGAAAATTGCGTGAGACATAAGATAAACTACAAGCAGGCAACTTTTGGAAAGAAATAGCACGTAAGGAGATTTTGGAACCTATCATCATAAATTTACAGTACGCAGACGTTGAAGACAACGACAATGGCGAATTATCTCTTAACGTAAGTAACATTCACAGCTATACGGAAGCACCGCTGGTATTTTCGTTAGATTAGAAAACTAAGTAACTCATAAACTATAATTAACTTTAAACTAAATATTTAAAACATTTGCGTAATATGCGAATATTCAAGTTGCAATTGTGATTTCAACAACTGCATTATTATAAAACTTTGGAAAATTCAGTTTGCGTTAGCGCCAAGAACACTCGCAAGTGTGCGAGAGAGAGAGAGAGAGAGAGAGAGAGAGAGAGAGAGAGAGAGAGAGGGGGGGGGGGAGAGGCTCCAACGCATATGATTGGCTACAGGCTAAAACTCTTCCCATTTGAAACACAATAGTATTTTAATTTCATACGTTGCCATAATGATATCGTAAATAACTATTACTTTGAAATTCAGAAATATAGGCTCATTAATACTACTTCTGTGCAATAGTTAAGTTGAATAAGTCTATGATAAAACTGCAGTTGTACCTATTTGTTTAAATTTGCATAAATTAGCACTTCCAGGAAATACACAATCAATTGGAATTAAAATAATGAATTTCAAACAAAATAACAATTCACTAGTAAAAGAAGAAGAATGTAGAGTTACAGGAATATAACAAATGATGGTCTGAAAGTCTTTGAGCTTAGCAGGGACTGTACATGTGACTGATGGATGTGGTGAGGGAGAAATATCGCTGGAATAAAAGAGACGACCACGGCGCTCATCTCGCCAGACACAATGTCGGCGTCATAAAGTTCGAGACCCGAGAGAGACACTTATCACTAAATTAATCAATTAATTTATTTCAACTACTTTCTCTTTTTTTTCGCTTACTGGATACATCCGTCATTGGCAGAGGACGTAAATAAAAAGCTGTGATACCCCAATCACAGCGATATAAATAAATAACTATTCCGTATCACCGTAAAATACACTACTACATTTTGAGCTAAGTAATATATGTATTCCCTGGTGTATTGGAAAGATATGCAGCAGGCAAGAGTAAGTATTATAAAATCAATCATTCCTTACGGCAACATTTAATACAGCGAGTCCCTAGGGAGCGGCACGCCTTCCTTAGCAGAAAGAGATTCACAGGAACTTCTCGTGAGAGCACGCACAATTTACACAGAATAGACTAGAACGTTATCGTCTGATAAAATGAATAATAACAACACTAATAATAATATTTAATATTAATGTTCACCTCCTTGAAAAAGTAAGGCGTGTATTCATTGAAAATTCCAGATCCCCAGATTGAATCATTAGTTTTTTTTTTCTCTTTCGTGCAACTTTATTTTCTCTTATAAGTCGAAGCTTTAGGAGTTGCGGACTCATCCGAGCGTTATTTGTTTTCATGCATTTTTACTGGAGCAGGTTAAACTCATACAACAGCAATAATAACAACAATTGTTTCTTTTGTTACTTCACCGCGTGTTTATCGGAAATAAAGGAAGAATTCCATACCAAAATTTCAGCACAAATGCACATTTTGAATCTGAAAAACATTTTATTAAATTGACTCGTACGTATTTTTGAAACAGTTTGATCAAACACAAAGTTCTGGATCTTACAGTATGTGACTTTTAAGAAACCTGCCTAGTCGTAAAGTCCTTTAATTGGATATGTGATGACGTCATCAATGACACCATCTTGAATGTATCTGCTGTCAGCTGCTGCAGTTGAGAGCTATTGCATCTTTATCTGAGGGTTGCGTGGGTGAGTATGAGAATAACCACCAGTTAAATTGACTGGTAAATTTAACGGAACTAATAACTGAGCTGTTGCCGGTTGTATAAGTTTCCCTTCTGAATCTGAGCAACAGAATCTATTCATTGAACTATGATATCTGCTAGTTTCTGACGTATCAATGGCTTTACTGTACAAAATGACTTTTCTTAATAAGAATGACAAGCATAAGTTACCTGTAATCACTGAAATTCTAATCCGGGAATCTTCCTGGGGGGGGGGGGGGCTATCAATATGCATAGGCCTAGAGCGGTCTTTACGCATAAGACTGCCAATAGCAGATCACAGTAGAAACCTTTACTTCAAAATTCACAAATTTTAGAAATTCACCCTGTGGTATCGAACAAAATCCCATGACACCTCACCAAATTTCCTATTTATATTTTGCAAATATAGAAGTTCTAATTCATCTCCGAAACAGTATTGCTCTGTGACTTGCTAAACTCATAGAGCCCTTTTTTTCCTTTTCTTACTCTCAGAACCTACATTCATGTATATATATGACATATGAATTACAGAATTTCTTGGTGACTTGATTTCGCTGAACTTTCAGCTGCCTCGCTACACAAACCTAATTGCTGTTTTCTCAACACAGCTATAGAGTTTTTACAGGACTAAATTATAAATCGTTCTTCCTATATTAAGTAATGGTAGTAGTATATGACACTGATTATTCATTGCAATGATTTACCTATCTCCCAAACATTAGTGTATCAAAGTACTAATGTTACATGCCACTAATTTCTCTATCAAATTGTTTATGATGTCTATTTCACTGAAAGTTCAACTGATCTGATTAAAATATTACAGAGGTACTTTATATCACCATCACTAATTAAGTATAAATCTTGAATTTTCTTTAAATAACTTGTGAAGTCCTAATTGATCTGGTTTAACAGTTATACGCTTAAAACCGCTTAAAACTTTAAACCACACAATTTATTTAAAATAACACTTTTGTAACATTAGCCACTTCAGAAATACCCATTGATACTAGTTTACATTTTATTTGCTTAATCCAGAGGACGACAGTTTCGAGAGTTGTGACGTATATCAGCCGGAAGCGAGGCCTGCAGTGCGTGTGACGTCAGGCAGGAGCCGTGTAGCACCAAGTTGCCTATATAAATGACGCTGTGAGTACAGAATTTGAGAGTTCAGTCAGAGGTATTGCACTCGATGGCAACAATATAGCTACAACGTACCAAATGGAACTGTTGAATTTACAATGTGACGATTTATTGAAGGACAAAAATACACACAAGGAAGACTTGGCTGATTTTTACAAGAATGTCCTTCAAACCAGAATTCCGAGGTTGTATTCAATTGCCGCACGGACATGTGTATGTTTGACTCGACATATGTGCGCGAAAAACTTTTTTCTGTTATGAAATTAGTTAAGTCCAAACCCTGAGGTAGGCCGCGCAGTGGCTCAGTGGTTAGACCACTTGGCTCTCACCAAGGCGGCCCGGGTTCGATCCCAGGCGACCGCAAAGTGAGATTTGTGATGGACAACACTGCGCTGGGGCGGGTTTTCTCCGGGACCTCCGGTTTCCCCACCAAATCTCATTCCACCGGTGCTCCATCTTCATCTCATGTATCATCAGTGTCACCGCCTGTGGTGCCGTATGTAGTAAAAGCGGGCGTTAAACACTACACAAACCCTGAGGTAGCTTGTCGAATTTCAATCTAACATGCAGTCTTCGATTACAGGTTTCTCAGACATTACGTCGTGACATTGATAAACTAGTTAAAGAGAAATGAAACAGAAAATGTCGGAAAATATCAACGTAATTTTGTTCTGAATGGGTCTCCTCTAATTTGCAGAGAAATTACTTTTGTGTTTTATTTTATTTACTTTATAACATGCCTGACCTTCAGATAAACTACGAGATAAAGTTTTATATATTTTCTCATAGCATAGAGCTAAAATGCAATTGTTTATAAACGGTGACCAATTGTGTAACTAAAGCAGTCAGCATTAATATTACAACACTCAAGATGCAAGTTGTACATTTTATTAATACCCTATACATTTCCTGTCTTTCCTACGCCATCGGTACCTCAACACATCAAACCATTTCCTTCCTCTTGGGCAGCAGAAATCAGCGCGGTGACGTCACACGCTAACCTGCCCTTCGTTCGGGAGCATATTTGGCGGTTAGAGCTGACGGAGGTGACGTCACACCGCCAGTGCCTGTCTTCCCCTGGCTTAAGTCCTATGGCACCATTCTATTTTTTCCGCAATGACACGAAAAAATGTATAACAATTCCTCACCTTTTAAACATTTTACTATATTTTTAGCCTCCTGTGTAATAGAAATATTTCTGCAACGGTTGAGCACCATTAACATTCTGTAGACAAAAAGTAAGGCCTTTTAAGTATGGTTTAAAAGGAATATAAAAATAAATTATATTGTGTAGAAGTGTTTTAAAGTGCGGTGTGATGTTAAAGAATATAGGTACTTTAGTTAGTTAAGTGCAGAGGTTCTACGCAATTAGTGCAAGACCCGTAGGTCCTAGGATCCTGGCCTCTTTCAACCCGGGAGCGATGGATAACTCCGGGGGTCTTTCTATAAGGCAATATCTGATTTCTTAAAAAGCCACCCCCCTCTCCCGTTGACAACAACTCCAAGACGGGTTGGACGTGAATACGCCACTTACGCGCATCAACCCCGCAAAGAAGACTACAGAAAAACCTCGGTGGGGCCACTAATATCTCTGCAGGCTAATACCCGGGACTTACGAGGCAACCCTCTAACCCCTCCGGGTGGCCGTAGCCTGGCAGGAGGTACCCAAATTCCCGTGGATATCGGGAACACACTGCCTCATCGAGTCCAACCCAATCCGAACAACTCCCCATCGGGAGGGGCTCGGCAGATCGGCCCGAGGTTCCTTTAGTAACGTCAGAGGTACCACGAGTGCTAAGGGTCCGCAGCGTCCGTACCACCGCAGCTGAAGGGGACGGATCCCCTTCCCTGTGGGAAACATAGGTACTTAAACCTAAGTTAATGTTAAAATATTTGAATACTATTTACATGACTGAAATCTACAGGAAGAGAAAAGTATATAAACAAAAAGCAAAGAGGATAAGTATGCTAAAATATCTTATATTTTAGAAAGATTACACAATCGCAAAACTGTAATTCTGATAATACCTGGATGCGACATATTTAAGTAAAATGCTGGGTATGCATTATTTATTAAGTGCCAGATTAAGTAAATATTTATTTGACACGTATAGTATCTTTGAAGCTTATAAATTCTGCCATTTATTCACGCTTTCTAATGAGAGCCCGCCCGTTCCTCATTCTCCAGTTTCCTCACTTCACAATCTTAGCTTGAGATATTTTCTTGTTTTCCACCCCAACTACTTTTAAACTTGGTTGCCAGAGAGAACAAAAAACTTCCCCTGACCTCGGTCAACCTCCAACTTGGTGTCTTTCGAATAACAAAGTGCCCTAAAGCACCATTAAAATCATTTGCACGGCCTGCGGTAACTCATGGTTTATTCCAGAGAAGGGAATTTGTGTGAGGCTTTGGTAGTCTGCCATTTGTTTGGATAAGTCAGTGGCTTTCACATCGTTTTACTTCGCTTGGTAAAAAGGAGGAATTAGTTACTGGTTTTAAAGAAAACAAATGCAATTATTCTTCGTGCTCGTTTTCTAAATACCTAGGAGAGACGAATTGAATAAAATTGGCTCTCAATGAAATAAGTAACGCAGAATTCGATATTTTTAATATATGAACCCTGCCATAGAGCAAAGGGCTAGAGCATGATAACTTTGGTTCTTGGCTTCTGATGATCGTCAGTTCGATTGCTTGATAGGTGTTGGGTTTTTAAGCATGGGCATTCTCCCAGTCCTCACTTCAATGGACTCCTGGTAAGAGATACGTAACACAAAAGATGTTTAGGTTGAAGTACGAGGGCAGTTGAGCAGTCTCCAATCACTTACTACCACTGATGACAATAATAATTGCATGGTAAAGCGTGGAAGCGTAACGGGAAATGTGTGAAACAACGGAATTGTTTACGAAAGCCTATCGTCGAGTCATTGTATGGACACATTTTTCAGATGCAGTCACAGAAACGTGTTATACAAAAATAATGTGGGATGTTAAATAACAGCTCATAAAAGCTTTTCTTTCCTTTACACAGACTCCATCTTTATTTTAATCCAAAGAGCATATAAACAACATAACCCAGAAATATACAAAACGAATTAAAATATTGACGTTCAGTTCAAAGTCCAGTAACCAAAGACATCAATCCGTGACACTGGGTGGCAGGCGCGAGATATATAACGTGACTGAATATTGTAACAAGGAGAAAGAAGAGGGAAGCAAAATCCCTTTGTTAAAAGGGTGGCTGCAATGATTACATTTGTGTATAATAATTAATTAGATAACCTTCCACATGACACTCGCGCAGCTCCCAAGTGCTTTGTGTTTCGTTACTTACTATACGACTTCACTCTTCTAATAAGAAATATAGCAATCGAATGGAGCGCTCCTCAGTGAAGATCAATACGCCTTAATGTTTTTCCATGATAGTAATTAGATCGTTATAAATTGGGGGTATTATAATAACAACAATAGTACCTACACACAAATATTACCAGACTATCGCTGATGCCTACCCTATTCCCCTACTCCCAATGTTCCTGTATTGCCTCAGCCACCCAACAGTTGATGATGTAAACATTGTGTGTATCTTAATATATAATTTTTATCATAACAAATAGCATTATCTGTATCATAATCGCTCTCCGTTAAATTAGCAACCTTGTAGATTTCTTTTTGTTTACTCCACTATGGTTCATCCGTGATGAATTGAACCATACATTGATATTTGAGTGTTTTCGAACTTATATAAACATGATAATCTCATATAATTATTAGCCCAGTGTAGTGCATGATCATCGAAGAAGATTCTGAGGCGATCCGGCCCGTAGCGAACCACTTCGAGCCCTCCCTTGTGCTCAACGCCTCACAATTAAGGATTGGTGGCGTGAGAAGGTTAAGGAAAGGGAGATCGTAATCGGTTCAAGGCCACATGTAGCACCCACATAAGAACTCTTATCTGTACTTCAGGAGTGGGTGCGTCCTGACTGGTTGTGGGTTGAATGATGAAACCTCGAATCTGGTAGACAGAAGTTTATTGTTGTCCTTAGGCTCCTTTGCTCGCCACCGTAAAGTCATCGTCGGTGGGGTTGCTGTGTTTAGCGTCACTGTTAATATTGTGACGTGAAGCGCAGGGGCAGTAGCACTGCGTAGTCGAATTAGATATATTTATCGTCTTCCCTGTATATTACTCTTTGCGCTAACTCTCACTGGAGAGATTATTGAATATTGCACTTTGTCTCTGTGCATGGCGCGGAAGAGTACTTGTTAGGCGGCGCCTAATACGCGTCCGACTCACGTAGAAAGGACCGAAGTACTCTTACCAGAAATACCTACTTTCCACCATCTCTTTGAATTACCCCCACTCTAGGTATTTCTCGGAGTTTGCAAAATCACATGAACAAATATCAATTTACTATTGGCTGGTAACTATCCCCACTTGAGATCAGTGTTCAGAATTTCCAGTTTTGGACCTAACATCAGAGACGCTTTCTCTAACGGTCCGCGTGCAAAAATTTATGCGAAGGCATGTGCTCTGCGCGTCGGTCAAAATCTTATAGCCTGTTGTCAGAAGCACGCATGGGATTTTAACAATGGGTTGGTTTCCGACTGAGAGGCACCAAATGTGTCTTGAGGGCAAAAAATACAATAGAGTAGGGTTGTTTGTTTACAGGGATTGCAAAGGGAGTTTACTGACCTTCTCAGAGTGGCCTTGTTACTGTGATGGTCTCCGGAGTATATGGTAGCATTGTGGCATATATCTATTCTGGTATACGTCATTTATTTATATTTATTCGCTTGTTTGTGTTAGTGTGTTTCTGATATCAGGTTATATGTCGTCTCAGTGTTCCTAGGTGACAGGGGCAATTCTCTCGGCTGAAGATTCGGACATCCATATCTAATTTGATCCGCGCTGTCACGGGGACAAGAAGAAAGTCACCAGCAGTGGTAGCTGCGGCAAGAAGCACTTCTATACAATAACCTACTCAGCAGCAAAGATGTTAGATCTAATGGCGATATCTAGAAGTACCAAGTTCTTCGAGAGAACTTCAACGAATATCAAAACAATGACACATTTCATTGAATGACATTGGAGAGGTTACTGCCCAGTCACAGCTAGAGAAGCCACGATGCAAATGATGGTTTGCTTCCGCTTTATGGAGGAAAATCCATTTCATGTGTCATCATATATGCAAATGGTTTATTTATATTTAAGACCAAAACAGAATAGACTACAATACTCGTATTACGCAAATAAAAGATAAAAAAAATGCTCGTCGAAATTGATAGAGCCGAAAGTGTTATCAATAACAGCGGATAATTGGTAGTTTAAGTGCGGCCTGCTACCAGGAACAGACTACTTAGGCACATCCAGGCATCTGAACTACGGAGCTAAAAGAAGGGGTATGAGAGTTCGTCATTATGGTTAAGAGTAGCTATAACAAGTAGTTTTTAAAAGTTACACTATAATGCTACCACAATATTATTGTCAAATAGAATAAAAAGCTTCCAGAAACAACAAAACTGTATTCAAAACAAACTCTCTGCATCTCATAATTACAGTGCGTGCATTGTATTACGTGCCCGTGGACTGCGAGTATATGTGCTCCACGTGCTGTCGTTGCGCTGGGAGCTTTTCGTTCTAAATCTGCCGCTTTCTTTACTCACGAATGATACAAACATTAACTACAATGAGCACTATCTCCACTGAGAAATTCCAAATATTCCTTGTTCTTACGAGGTTGAAATTCTATGAATTATGATCATTCTGTTTTCCGTTTTGAAAATGTAGCAGCTCTTTAAATAGAGTTGAAGCATCTAACCTGTTGTGCAGTACGTCTTAGACATTTCTATGAGAGGGCTCGAATTATGCATCGATTTCGTCAACGGTTTCTTCCATTAGAACATATCTTCTCATTTCTCTTTCTTCTTTCTCTTTTTCTTCTCTTCTGCTTCTTCTCTTTTCAGTTTTTAGGTTTAGACTTAGAGATTTCTAAGCCTAAACTTTTTAACCGTATATCTAACAGCTTCTCTTCTAAGAACTAGACTATCAGGGAATTCATTCTGAAATTGTCTACACGCCTGTTTACATAATTCGTTTGTTTACGTACCCCACAGCGCAAGGGAACTACGCAAACCTATGGAAGATTTTTGGCCAGTTATAAATAAAACGATGCCATCATGTAATTCTGAAAATACTGATTTTAACGCACTCCTACCAGAATAGAGGTCTACTCATTCCTTTGTTCTGAATACAGTCCAATTTTTCCTAGTTTCGGAACAATTGTCATCATAACTGCAACGATTAGGCAATTGCCATGTTCCTACTTCACGAAATAGCTAAGTACTTCCTAGGATTGGAAATTAATTGTTATTTCACACTGGCCGTGTGTAGGCTAAATTGTGGAAACGTAGAGTCAGAATGAAAAATTCAATGCCATAACCGGGATTTGAACCACTGATCTTCTGGTTTCCGTCCAGCCGCACTACCACTGTGCTACTATGGCCAACGTGCCGATATGACATTAAATTCTCCAACTGACTCGTATTTTCCCGGTAAACCACTTAGGAGTTCTCATAAACACACGAGACAACTACCTTAATGGCGACTTACAACGTGTAAGTACTTTAA
Organism: Mantis religiosa; assembly: GCA_030765055.1. NCBI lineage: Eukaryota > Metazoa > Arthropoda > Insecta > Mantodea > Mantidae > Mantis > Mantis religiosa. Next base: position 407,196,474 of record CM060950.1, read on the forward strand.
GGCCCGGACTTTATAGTTAACCACTATTACGTCAATTATTGGAAATTAATTGATCTTTTACACTGGCCGTGTGTAGGCTAAATTGTGGAAACGTAATACTGGTTAACTATAAAGCCCGGGTCTTAAAGTACTTACATGTAGTAAGTCGCCATTAAGGTAGTTGTCTCATGTGTTTATGATGACTCCTAAGTGGTTTACCGGGAAAATACGATTTAGTTGGAGAATTTAATGTCATATCAGCACGTTGGCCATAGTATCTCAATGGTAGAGCGGCTGGACGAAAACCAGAAGATCCGTGGTTCAAATCCTGGGTATGGCATTGAATTTTTCATTCTGACTCTACGTTTCCACTACTTCCTAGGATGTCGCTGGTAATAGACATCTCCCCTCAGTCATATAGTCTGTGTTCGACCCATTTTTGTCTGTTCTTCATATTTATTCCTGTCCAGTTTGGTACAACCTTTTACCTGCCTAATGGACCGCATCTCCTTTATCTGAACTCGGTCGTTCTCTTTTTTGTTGGAATCCAAATTTCAAAGCCGTATAATATTACAGGAATTACTATAAATATGTTGTTTTAAGTTTTCTTTTTTATTATATTTTTAAACGTTCTCTGCATATTTTCACAGACTCCAAACGTTAGTTCATTTTAAAATCAATATCCCTTCCTACGTTAAAACTACTTATAATATTTATTTGTACTTGTTTATTGATTTGTACTTACATATCTTACAATCTCAATTACAAGTTTTACAATTCTAATCTAGGTACAAACTTGTCAGTTGCTTATATTACGGGCTGATAGTGGTGTTGGCTCCCTGGCCGTTAACCTCTATCCCAGCCCTTAAACGACCTTGACCTAATGTTCTAATTGTGTCTTCCATTTCTCTACCTCCTATTTCCTCGCCCTTCACAACCATTTCTCTTTGACCTTGTCAGCAAATTTCCCCACCTCCCTTAATCTTTTCTCTCTGTTCAACGTATGCATTTTTATTGTTACTACGTAAGCCCCTTTATTATCCCACTTCTTATCCAATATTAATTTCCTCCAGTTTTCAATTTCTTTACACTCCACTACATAATGTTCTAAACTTAATTTCTCTCCGCATAGAATGCACTCCTTTGGTGAACCCCCTCTCAATATGGCTCCTGTCCTTAACCAAGCTAAACCCCTCTCATATCTATCACATATGTCTATATATGTTTCCCTTCCCCATTCTGTCTTTATTTTCAGGCAAACATTTAGTGACCTTTTATTTATCAGATTTACCCACGTCACTTGTCTGTCAATGCCCTCTATCCTATTCTTAATAATTTTCCACAAACCGTTTATATTTCTTTCACTCTCATGCCAGATATCCTCTATCCCTATTTTAGCCAGCGTTCTATCTAGCTCTGCCCACCAGCTGTTCTTACATGTTAAATTCTTTTTTTGTTCTAGACAAAGCTTTAATGTATCATCATCATCCTTTTTATACAACTATACCAATATTTTAAACATATTTCTATAACTACCCCACTCCTGCAAGGTCTTCCAATTTCCACTCTAGCTACTCCATTTGGCGTTGACTTATTCAAACCCAGTACCTATCTCTTTACAGAACTATTCATATGCATGTTCAACATGATTTCTTATCTCATTGGCCCCCACAACTGCACAGCATATGTCATCTTTTATTCTACTATTGCTTCATAGATTCTTTCATGCCACTTTACTGACATATCTGGTAATTTATATTTGCAGCTCGTTACCCCAGACATCGCTATCTTCCCTTTCACTCTTATCTTTCTCCCATGTGCTTCCCAGCCTCCATTATAGCACAGTCTCATCCCTAAATAGTCAAACTCCTTTACCACCTCCACTTTTTGATCATTTAGATCCACTTTTCATATTTTCCTAACTTATTACCCTTCTTAAACACTACTATTTTTGACTTGCTTATATTGATTCTTATCCCCCATTCTTTACAGTAGCTGCTAATTTCATTTACTGCTCTCTGTAATCCTATCACTGTTACAGATGCTATTACCAAATCATCTGCAAATAGTAACCCTGGTTTTACCTTATACCTAATAATTGGGCAATGGTTGATTCTTTTTTCAACCCTCCCAATTATATCATCAATGAACAAGTTGAACAATATAGGACTAAGTTTACAGCCTTGTCTTAATCCCATTTTCTGCTCCACTAATTCTGTTATCCCACTGTTATCTACTTTTGGTCCAGAAATTTTTTTCTAGCCCTATAATAAATTTCTTGCTGACTCCTTTCTTTTACTTACAATAACACATTATAAATATTTTAAAATTCCTACTTATTCTAGATTTTTAACTGTCTGAATAACTTTAGACCACCACGAACTTTTGACCTCTTTGCATCTTTGCATGATGCTCTAAATGAGATAATTTACAAAAAAATATTAATTTCCTTAAAACACTTTTAAGGGTACATCCCACATTTATTTAATTATTATTGTAATATGTTTCAAAATTCTCACAACATTTCTCACGCTTATGATTCTTCCTTCATCCAATCAACCTGTATTAAAGTCTACTCCACATGATTTTATAAGTTCTGAAAGTCCTATCTCTATGCATGACTACGAGAAAGGAATAAATAGCGACATACTTACCACTTGAAGATTTAAACATATAAGAAAACATCTCTCGCAAAATTTTACGCCACAAAATGTGTTTGACACAAATTATGACCTCATCGAGATCTATATTTTTATATAGTCAGATGTTTGTCATCTCTTACAGTTTGCTAATTCAAAATATACATGTACTACTGATCACATGTGGCAACAATCCATTCCGCCTAAGACTTCTACGTCCCCAATTTTGTTTTCTACAGACGTCATAAAGGGGGCGCAGTACTGGAGGGTGAGAGGTGGAGATAGATACGGCCACTATTTCTAATTTAAGTAACTTCTGAGTTGGCTCATTAGTGACCTGACGAGAGTGAGTACACCACGGATGAGTTCTCCTAGTGGGAGAAAATCCCCATGCCGGTACCGGGGATCGAACCCCAGTCTTCTGGTTGGTAAGCAGTAATGCAGGCATGGCTCCAAGCACACGACATGTATCTCACGCATGTCTTAAGCATATGACATTTTAATCAAGCATGTTAAAGTCATTTTACAAAAACATAAAAAATAACTTAGATTTTCTGATGTAAATAATAAACACAAATATACCTTTTAAATTTTCTTCTATGTAGTTAAAGTAAAAAGAAAAAGTACTGCATTCCATTACACAAAAGTTCAGCAAAAATGTGAGCGTGCCTGCGCAGAAGACTTATAAGAATCCTCCCTTCCCAAACCGAGCGGGATGGCTCAGGCGGTTTCGTCTGTGGCCCGCATTCGGGAGGTCCGGTTTCGATTCCCGTGGCCGACCTACCTGACCAATGATTTTTCTGCGGTTTTCCCGGGTCATCAGGCGAATCGTGGGTAGGTTAATTACATCCCCCGAATTTCATGTCTCTCCATTTCACCTCTATTATCATTTCACGTTATCTGTCATCCGGTGGTGTCTCTCAGGGTAGAAGTGTCGGCGGGTGTCTCGGCGCTGCATGACAGGATGATATGCACCTGTTAAACACTACCTCTTACTGTAGGACGGTCTTTAGGCCGATCTAATGGGCCGTTGCAGCACCACGGTGGGTCGGATGCCGGCTGTACTGGCCTGCTGGGGAGTTTCCAACTGGTCTATAGAAGGGACTCTGCCCTTTTCTCTGTCCTTACTCCTTGGAACTGCCACCCTCTGTCTCCTCTCACCTCATCCTTCCTCCCGAGGTGCCCCACTTTGGGCATGCGCATAATGGTTGCAATGCCGAATCCGTAATTATTTATCCTATCCTCCTTTCCCAAGTAACCCTTCATATTGTGAGTTTGTGGGTTCGTAGAATTAAAAGTCCAATTTGCCGAAATTCTAAATGTGCTTTATTGGCGTAGAAATACACTCCGTAGCAGCGGAATTACATCACATATCATATCACAATCTTCCAAGGTCGATTACAATAACAAACAGCATTTAGTTTACAACACTCTCAGCTGTTCTCTTATTACCTCTCGCAACTCACTCACTCTTGTTAGATGTCTTACAACAACAACTCCTGTATCACAACTTGCCACTCGCCTCTTGGCCAATCGTCGCCTCTTTAAATACTTCACTGATAATTTCTAGATTATTCGAAAGTAAACCAGAACCCAAATAGTCTCTATCAGTCAAGAAGTAACTAGAAATTTCCATTTATCTCAGTTTGTTTGTTTCGGCAGACCTTTATCTGCATGTTATCTCTATCTGCCGACTCTTGGTTTTCACACTGCCCGCCTATCAGTTCCTTTTGTGTAAACTAGCCGCGCGATCGTAGATACGGGTTCGCGACAAAGTGCAAAAATTTAAAAAAAAAATAGATACTCTCAAAATAAATCTCTAATGTTGATTAAATTACTATATGTTGAAGACATTTTACTAACAAATGGAACGTATATCTTAATTGACTTTTGAGGAACAATCTCTGAAGTTGAATGGCTTTAGCATAACTCGTAGTCAAAATTTTAATATACATCATTAGAGCAAATAAAGATCTGATTAAAGCACTGTATATGTGTGAAATATTTTGTTGTTAACTTAATCATTTCGGAGATATTCCTTGTTATTTGAATACTTGTTCCATTTATTCAATAAGAAGACATGATTTTTTTTTCGTTTTCTTTTAGACAGACAATGAGAAAAGAATTTCAAAGTAATTACATAGCGACCAACTCTTAAAAACCTTAACTATTTCTTAAGACTAATGTATCCCTCTATTTCTATTGTACCTACAAGGAAATACGTACTAGAATCATTTGGTCTAGAAAATATCTACCTTGATTAATATAAAGCAGGTGGGTGAATTAGCTTCTGAATGTGTATTTGAAGGAGTAGAGATAGCCATGTGAGTGCAGTATATCGGTCTTTTTTCTTCAAATGATTCTTTTTGGATCGAAGGAGTGTCAAGATGTGAAATCTTCGGTGGAGTGCAATATATCGTTTGAATTACCAACATTTTTAAGCCATTTGCTCCAGCATCTTCCCTGAAGTTAAACATAAGAGAATTTTCACTTACTGCTCCGTATTCCTGGAGGATTTACAGCCGGTTGTGATAACAATGCCGTGCACATCACATAAATCCTGACTCTGATGTTGGCGTATTAAAATAAACAACAGGTGAAAATAATTGCAACGGTATGTGATGCGACAGATGATGTAATGTTATCTAAACCATCAACGCTATGCTCGTACATGTTGCTCTTCCTTCGGGGTTTAATCCACACCATTAGATGCCGCTAGCAGTCCTTCTTATAATCTAAAACGCATTACAGCGCCCTCCTCCTTCTCCTCCTCAACTTCATTAGAATGTCGCAGCACATAGCACGGATAAAGATGAGATTTGTGAAACAGTGGCGTAAATACCATGACAACAAATGTATTACAGGTTCACGATCACGAGCGTTTTATCGAAAGCTAAAAGAAGTTTTAGGGCCAGTCTCACCACATGATGTTAAAACTACTCTAACTTCTTGCTCCTTGACATCTCATTAAATTCTAACACAATGTGTCTAACATCTTGTTAACCACAAGGACAATTTAGAGAAGCTATGGCTGAACCCACGGTTTCCGACGCACCTATTTAGTGTTTCAAATAGGAAGAGTTCTCGCCTGTAGCGAATCAGATGCGTTAGCGCACTCAGCGTTGCCATCTTATTATCCCCACTCTTTTTATATTTCCCTCTCTCACGCACACTTGCGAGTGTTCGTGGCGCTAGGCGTAAGGGAACGCAAACTGAATTTTCCAAAGTTTTATAATAATGCAGTTGTACAAATCACAATTGGAACGTGGATATTCCTATATTACGCAAATGGTTTAAATATTTAATTTAAAATGAATTATTGCTTATGAATTACTTATTTTTCTAATCCAACAAAAATACCAGCGGTGCATCCACATAGCTGTGAATGTTACTTACGTTAAGAGATAATTCGTCATTGTCATTGTCTTCATCGTCTGAGTACTGCAAATTTATGATGATAGGTTCCAAAATCTCGTTACGTGCTATTTCTTTCCAAAAGTCGTCTTCTTGTAGTTTATCTGATATCTCACGCAGTCTTCCCAGTCTTGTTGTGTTCCTTGTCAATTTCTTTGTGAATAAGTCGTTCAACGTCAGTCAGCTTAAAAATATTATTTCTGTTTACAACATAATTTGAGCCCACATTAACTCTATTGGATTGTTCTGGCAGTAGTAAGGGGGAAGGTGGATCGTATCTCATTAATCCAGCTGATACACTTTTTCACAGAAGAGTAACTGAATAATACTGCTCTCAACTCTACAGTAAATAGAGATTACGAACGATTAATAAACAAAAATATAATGTGACCACACACGTTCTGACAGACCAGCAGGAAGTGTATTGTTTCCTCTCATCGAATTTAACAAACACCTTGGCTTATTCAAAGTACATAATTCTTTTATCACGTCATATCAAATGTTTATGTTTAAGTTCTGAGTAATTTAAAATATACATTCAAACCAATAATGATATTCATTACAGTACTTACGTCGCAATGCATTGTTATAATTTAATGGTATCTACTTTATTTGTATTAGGAGAACTACTTGAGATACAAATCTGAAGGTTTTTACGGTTATGTTAAACACATCACTCTCTCCTTCCTCATGGATCAGTTTTTGCAAAACTTGAATTTTTGTTTTAGCGCGAATAGTATGTATTAGAGGTTGATTAGTTTGGCACTCGTCATATGCTACTTACGGGGAATGCAATACGACAACACCGCACGACTCCGATTGGTTGCTCACCTAGTAGCGCTCAAGGACAAATATCAACCCATTTGAAACACGAATAGTCTACGTTATCACAACACTCTCTGTGTCACTTTCAGATAACTACTTATATTAATGGTCAGTTAAATGCCAGGTCAAGTTCCTGTTAGTTTTATGTTAAATTTGGAATATCAACAACAAATATAGGTGCAAAGGAAGTAAAGTTTCACTGTTAGAAAGTTTTAATTATTAAACTGATTACTAGGATAAAGCTATTATCAAGTGTAAAAATCTAACGGAAGGATGAAGGATTATGGAGCAGTTTGGTAGAGAATCTGCGAGTAATTTAATTGAAACTCACATGTTTCTTTCAGGCCCAGTAACAGCTGTAGCAATTCTATGCTTATATGAAAAGTAGGTTGAAGGAGGGTTTAGAACGATTTCAATCTCTTCCTGGGCATTTAAATTAAATTGGATGAAAGTAAGTTATCACTAAATAAAGGTCAAACAGACCTCAACAAAAATATTGCCTGCTTCTTGAAACAACGGCTTATACCTTTCGGGGCCACCTAAGCAGTGTAGCTTTCAAATAACAACCATGTCACCTACTCAACAAAGGCACCCCTGTTGTAGGGGTAGCGTGTGTGCCTCACGTTCAAGAGGTCCCGAGTTCAAAACAATGGTGAGGCTGAATCATCTGGATAAGGTTTTTCCGAGGGCTTTCTTTATCCTGAAACAAGAACATCAGGTTACTCTAAGCTCTATGGACCCTAGTCTCATCGTCCGATTTGAATTAATGTTGGAGGATATAAATTATAAAATAAAAATGTATATCTGCTATTAAATGGAAAGAGCTAGCAGCATAAAATTTCACATCAACAATTAACACTTATAGCTTAGATAAAGGGTTACTTCTGTTGGTAGTATTCCAATCTCTCCATTGAAGACTTCTTTAACAAATCTTTACCGTTTTAAAAGGTCATCCTTTTGCAAGTTTACAAATGAATTATGACCCATGGTTGCTCTCACGTTAGGAATGGCATTAAAATATTCCAAATATAAAAAAATCGTAACAACAGCTTCGCTTCCGACAGCCATTTCCAACTTTTATGTTGTGTAAAATGCCTTAACACGGGGGTTTGCAATGTTAACTTGGTATAGAGTTTAGAACATTTTTAAAGGTAACATTGATATAATACAGTTTACCATAATTTCTGTGCTTAATCAGTTTAGTGTTTGCTTAAACTTAGCACTAATTGCTGAAGTACAATAGGATAATGGACCTCAGAATTTTGAAAAGCAAATAACTATATACTGGCCTTCAAAAACAACGCCTGAAACAACTGAATGTCAGCAACTTATTCAAACCAGTAGCAATAGTTGATGTCACAGAAATGGTTAGTGGATGTAAATGGTGTATTTATATTTGTTTAATAATACTATTTTGTATCTTATAGTTTACCCGTTATTCAAAATTATATAAGTATACTTCTGGAGAAACATGATTTATCAGCCTATTCACAGATAATTCAAGATACTGTGACGCAGTGGCTATAGTCAGCATTCTTTGCGGGTCCTGTTCCGGTTATTCTTTCAACCGTTCTACTAATTAATAATAGTAAAATTGAAGGAGGAAGTAATCAAAATCTTGTAGGAAGATAAAATAAACTCTTCTTTAGAATTAATATTATTGTCAGTTTTATGCCAGGCAGACGGAACTGTAAACAGGTAAAGAGTGTATTTTCCCACTGTAAACACGACAAGCACTATCGTCAGACACACAAAATATTCTAGAAGTTTCGCCTTCTGAAAGTTCTGAAACTGCGTAGAAACCTATAATGAGGGAGGCTCTCGTGAAGTGAGAGTCTCGGAACTGGAGCGAGTGAGTTTGGAGGAGTTAATGAGTGCGAATAATGAGCGAATGTATTTCTGAGGTGAGGAAAGAACGTTGCTGTCAAAATGAGCTTGTGATTTTTGATACTATGGATTAGAGATCGACTTCCCAGCGGGTGAACCGTTCGGAAGAAGAGACTGCGTCTGGCATATTCGTTACGTCGTTACTACGCCGTGTGCTGTTAGATAAATAAAGTCAAGTAACAGTGAACATTGGTGCCACTTCACATTAGGCAACTATCAGTCTCATCTAAGTGAAGTGTCAGAAGAAAAATTAATTACATTATTAACAGCGTAAACTGAGTGAAGTTACACTAATAACCGGACGAAGTCACGATATACAATTTACAGTCATAAAAACATTTTGAAGATAAGTCATTCTTCCTTCTTTTCGTTTTATGTCGCCTTAAGTACCTAGTCATACTGCTACGGATCAGATATGAGATACCTCTAACGTCTGTAACGGAAAGTTATCGTTCTAGCTCTCATCCTTGTTTCATATCATCTTGTTCGTCACGTGCTATGAACCTTAGTGACAACTATAAGTATCTTTGCTGCAACACGTGCCGGGCAGATGGCATCAGTGTGCCTTCTAGTCCACGTACTTTTGTTATGGGTGGACAGCTGCCAGAGCATTCGCCATTACCATCTATTTTCATTTATTCTATTGTTATAAACTTAAGATAGAACCTTAAGTTGTGGTATTAAATATTTAATATAATATCTGCAAGCCAAGAAAGAAACGAGAAAAACAGGAACAGACTGATCGTTCCAAAAGATTTGAATCCGGCATCTCCCGAATATGATATTAATTGTAGTCGTTAGAGCCATTTATAAAAAAAAATACCGTACTTAAGTATCCAAATGTGACATATTCATCAAAAAACGCTTGAGCCATTAAAAATAAGAAGTATAGAACATTTAACACAAAGCTTAGCTTACAATGAGAAGGTCATTCTAAATCCTTGTATCACATTCTAAGAACATGCTGAACTAAGATACAGTTTTGCATTTTGAATTATTCTGTTACATACATACACAAACATGTACACTTTACACATACCAGGTCTGTTAAAGAAGCATCGCGAAATTTGAACTTTCGCGGGCTTGGTATATTTCGTTTCCAATTGTTTTGTGGCGTTATGTTGGGACTCATGTCCCTCACTTATGTTGACCAGCTCGGCTATTTTGGATGTGCAGTTAATTTTTGACAGTTATTTTGCTTGCACGTGTTTTGGCTGTTCTTCGAATTTTTCCTATTCCAAGAAATGGAACAAATGAAATGTATCAAATACTGTGTGAAAAACAAACTAAGTGCGTGGATGCATTCCGAATGTTAACTGTGGGATATAGTGAAGTTACCTTAGACCAAAGCAACGTTTATGGGTGGCACAAAAGGTTCTCGGAGTGTCGAGATGTGAACGACGAAGAACGTCCCGGACGCCCGAGCCCGTCAACAACAGACGTAAACATTGAAGAAGTGAAGAAAATAGTATTGACCAATCATCGAATCACTGTTAGAGAAGTTTCTGAGGAGCTAAACATATCGATTGGCTCGTGCCATTGGATTTTCACCAATGATTTGGGTATGAGACAGGTCGCCACAAAATTCATGCCAAAGTTGCTCAATTTTGACCAAAAACACCATCGCATTAACGTTGCTAAGAAGCTATTGAACTCTGTCCGTGACAACCCAAATTTGCTCCAGAGGGTCGTAACTGGTGATGAATCATGGGTTTATGGTTATGACATGGAAACTATATCTCAATCATTCCAATGGATGCTGCCACACGAGCCAAGACCGAAAAAAGCGCGCAAAGTTTGGTCGAATGTGAAGGTTTTGCTTAGAGTTTCCTTCAATTACAGGGTCATGGTGCCTCATGAGTTCTTGCCACATGGTAGAACGGTCAATAAGGAATATTACCCGCAAGTTATGTGCAATTTTCGCGAAGCAATCCACCAGAAACGCCCCGATTTGTGGAACAACAAACATTGGCTTTTGCATCATGATAATGCCCCTGCTCATACATCGTTACTTGTGCACGAACTTTTGGCCGAAAACGACACACTTATGATGCCACAGCCACCGTACTCCCTGGCAACCTGTGATATTTATTTTTTCCCAAAACTGAAAAGGCCCATGAAAGGAAAACACTAGTCCACAATTGAGTAAATAAAGTCAGCATCGAAGAAGGAGCTGAACAAGATAACAAAAATAGATTTCTTAAAGTACTTCCAGGATTGAAAAAAGCGTTGGCATAAGTGTATAATATCTAGTGTGGATTACTTCGAAGGGGAAAAATAGATAGTCATGAAAAACTAAATACTTTTTGAAAAAAAATAATGCGATACTTTTTAAACAGACCTCGTATATGGTTTTCTAAAGCGGCAAAAAAACAGCTTTTCTTGGATTTAGAGAGCAGTAAAACGTGAAGAACTAGTAAAACTTCAAATTTTTGTGTAAAATGGAATACTTCCTCTACTAACTATGGGAAAACAGTGGATAAACAGCGGAGAAAAAGGAAAGAAATTCTCCGCACATCAAGGTGATAAATCTAGTTGGATAGATAGCTGTGATTGGCCCAAGTACAAAACATTTATAATTCCCTTAATTCATAATTTAATAGCCACTAGAGTTCCGTTAAACAAACGTCGATAAAAAGGCATCGGAAATACGTCACTGATATGGGATAGCCGAGTAGATCTGTAGTTCTATCGTCCTCTCTGACTGACTTTTTCTCTCTTTTGTCATTCCTCATTATTGCTAAACGTCAGAGGTAACCTAAATTTAAGCATGGAACCCTTCCTATCCATTATTGTCATTTCTTTGCAAATATATCCATATTTTCCACCCCTTGTATTCATCTTTACGGTGTGAAAGACCGTTAAATTCCAGAAAAGGAATATCTAAGGAGATACATTTACACAACTTTCGTATCCCGTTCTTCAGCAAACTGTTTTAACAAAAACACATACTTCTTCTAAAGGTATAAACATTTATAGAGATGATTTTTATTAATATTTCCTTATAAATATATCGGGAAGAGCAGAAAGCTCTTAAAAGTGGGTTTAAGAGATAGGAAAATCTTTTAGGATCTGGCTGCTATGTGATGCTTTGAAATATTGTTTTATTTTGTATGATCAGGCGAAGGAAGGAAGAAAAAACTAATAACGGCTTCCTACGCCTTCCTATTTGTTAATGGTGTAAAGATATGGAAATACAAATCAATAACAACTAATATCGCGGAAGTGGTTAACTCAAAACAAAAACAGAAGAAGAAAGAGAAAATAAATTAATTTAACTTAAATAGTGATTTAACGAGATTTATATTTTTTTAAAGTAAGATTTTCCCTGCAATTTATCACTCATTTATAATAAAGAGAAGTTCATAAGGTGATCTAGGAAAATTCAGGATAAACGTATAACTCTAAATTAATATATCTCAAATACATGGAAGTTTAATAAACATCATTACTGTCGTATTTATAAGAATAGAAATTTTTGAAAAAACATCCGGTATAAGTGTTAGTTTTGGATGAAAATGTTCTTTTTTTTTAACGGTAGTGTCATACCCTTGGAAGATGTGGCACTATTTCGAGATACTCCTTGTTTGTATTTTCAATTAATTAATTTGTAGCAAATTTAAGTCATTAATTTTTATGTCCCGTCAATGTAAACAGAATGGAATGTCAAAGTCATCAATAACATAGAGGTCCACTGTGCACTTTGAAATCTCTATCAGTTAAAGTCCACTGTACTCCCATATTACTCTTGCACATAAAAGAAAATTGGCAATAAGATAATGTCTGCAAATATTTATCCCGAAATATGTGACGTACTTTGAGGAATTGGTATTTGTAAGAATATTTGTACAACATAGAGAAAGCTATGTGAGTGCAATACGTTTTTAGGAATAATCCAGTGATTTTTTGGGGTGGAATGCACTAGCTTCTCCACCCACTATATGCATGTTAAAAAGGTAATAGCGACGGGTGTATATATTCTAGATTAAATAATTTCAAAATTCGATTTCTTCAGTAAGGCTTCCTCCTTAAAGAGAGAAAATCAGAGCGAAGTTGTTGCAATGCTATCCATCTGCGACCTCTATCGCTGGAGGTAACCAAACTCAATTTGTTCGGTAACATGTACAAACTTGTGCTGTCTAAACATTTAAAAACTTAAAAGTTAAAGAAGTGAAAGAACATCCTATCTCAGTGGATGCAAAACATTTGTATATTTGGTATTTATATAGAACGAGAAGCGGGTACAAGTTTCTTTGAACTGATTTATGTAACGATGATAGTTTTTTTTTTAGCAACATTAAAAATGAAAGACGGCCATTAAGCTATGACTGAAGGAAAGTTTCAATCGCTACCTCATCTAGTTCATTAGCCATGTTTACCTTCACTGACAAAAAAATCAAAGAAAAAAATCATCGTCTTTATTCATGCGTTGCTTGGTTACAACAGGGGTGTACACTTACCCAGTGTCTCTAACGAATGCATTAGTGATGATATATTACACAAGAGCGGCATTATATTAAAGGGTTCATTACACCAGTCTGCTGCAGCTGAAACCGTATAGTTTAATGAGCTCTACATGTTTTCTCAGACAAGATTTAACTTTGTCTAGCATCTACTTATAGTAGCTAGACGAAATATTGTGTTCCACCTAAATCTTGAACACAAAAGTTTCATAAAAGTACATTTTTTGAGGTCAATGATTAAAATATTGTTGTTACGCCACGTGAATTTCTGTCACTATTTTTCAACAAATAGTTCTTACAAATCCTATATTAGTATAGATACATGTTTTTAACAATGAGTTTATTACATATTTCCTTTAGATACAATAGAAATAGAAGAATACAGTGCAGTTCAGCTATAGTCCAGTCTTCTAAGAGTTGCTGGATTTGAAATTGAAGCGGTCAGAAGCAGTAATTGTTATGTCACTGTTTAAAAGTTGTGCAGGAGAACTGCTTAGAGTTTTAAAAAGTAATTTTAAATCCAAAATAGTAATACAAATGAAAGAATTTTATGTGATGGATCCGTTTGGAGGTACAAGGTACCGTGCTGAAGTGTTTCTTACGGTTTGACATATGTAGCAAGAGTGACAGGACTTATTAGGACTTAACAACTTTTAATTTAAAATGGATAAAAGGTTAAGTCACTTGACTTAACAGCTTCTGATTCTTAATGTTAGAGTTTTTCCTTTATACAATAGTATAATAAGTAAACATGGATAAACAATTAATTTATTTTCACAAATACATCTCTACTGTGGACTAATCTAGTATACACTTCATGGATTGACATACAACATTGTCATCATAACATCACTCCATCTCTACTACATCATCTTCAACATCACTTCCATATGTCATTGTGTCATAAAATGTGGTTCCTTCTGGCAGAGTGGCGTGTTCCAGTAGTGAACGAATATCGCAATATTTTGCCTTCTTAATCTTCCGAAGCCTACCTCTCTGATATGTCTTTCGCACTATCACATGCCTTGTGTAAGGCTTGCAACCTCACTCCTCCCCTCAAAAGAGACAGGGGACGATAGAATGAGGAAGACATTGTGTGATGAACTTCTGGTACACATCCTCTTTGGAAATACACCCCGAATTAAAGGGAATTCAGGAATAATTCTAACAAGGACATGGTCGAGGGCATCTTTGAAGTAAAAAGCTTCAACAACTGGAGTGCCATGATATTTCCCGTTATCGGTCAGTGAACGTTTCACATGGAAAACATCCATGGGCTTCCTCTTTAGTGAATCTCTGATCAGTTTTACCCATGTGGAAGAGTTTAAAACTTTATCCATTGATCGTTTCTTCTCAATATTGCCAAAAATTCTGTCAAAAGGCATGAAAGAGTGCCCAGGTATTAGAAAGTACAGATAAACTTTCTGAAGGTGCACTTGAGGAATGTCTAAAAATGTCTAATGTCTAAACGTGTGATCTAAATATATCAACAGCTGATATCAAAGAGCTTGGGTGGCACAGTGTAATTCCACCACCAAACGGCTAACGCGGGAACTACTTAATATCTAACTCGAAAAGGATGACTTAGCAACTTTTGTTTCTGAAATTGATACCCATTCAACATGCCAGGGCCATAATGTGTTTGACCTAACATCTTCTGATCTGCAAATCTTTTAGCACTATTACAGAACTGATATTTAGACTGTTTATCATGTGTTTAACAGGATTTCTCAAAACTATTGACTTAACAACTTCTGAATCTCAGTGCTTCAATTCTGTTTTCTTTTCATGATCAGGAGGCTAAAACTTTGTACTGAGTTCCAGGTTGAGACTTGTATAAGTATTTGAATGTTTAAACCAAAAGCATGCACCATCTCGGACACGGTTCACTCCAAAAAAAACAACATTCCTTAAAGATAGCATTTTGTTACCTTATGGTTTACCAGTTGTGGAAATATTATTCCAGACTAAGACATGGCATTTTAATAAAAATCCTCATAGCTATATTTGAAAAAATAAAAATTCTCTAGACCTTTTCCATATGAAGTTTAGCTGGACAGGTCGATTTTCTTGAAAGTATTGTTTCTTGAAAAGCACTGAAACCGATTAATATGGGGTGTTGGAAATATGTTGCACACTTACACATGAGCGCGGACCTACTCGTATTTTTGTGGATAGTGTCATGGGGTCTCAAGAATATATTTCTGGATCACAAAATCGAATGGAAACTCTTGCTTGTATAAAACAGAAAAAGATCAGTAGTACTCCAATATATGTATGGCTGTTTGATCGGCATAGCTCAAAGATAAAAAGGTCTAATTAATACCAATTTGGTATTTAAGGATACCTATGAACGGGAAAATATTACGTAGAAAATCAAAAGAAAAGCAGTACGAAACTTGATATTTTGAGGTCGGAAGCAAGTAGTCACAGATGCAGTGTAACAGTAGCACTGCATGTCATAATTAAAAGCTAGTTTTGTGAAATGTAAACCAAATGTGTGTTTCTTTGAGTACTGGTACACAGTATGATATAACAAGCTCCGTCTCATTTCCTCAAAGGCTTCCTCATTAACACTTTCTGACAAAGTGAATTGGAAGATGTGATCTATTATGTGTTTCAAATGGGAAGATATCTGGAGTCCAGCTAATTAGATGCCGTATCACACTCAGCGTTGCCAGCTTGTTACCCTATTCCTTTTATATTTCCCTCTCTCTCGCACACTCATACAACATGCAGGTCTGCTTGACGCTAGTCATAAGGGTAAGCAACTTATATTTTACAAAACTTTTACAATGATGCAGCTGCAAAAATTAAAATTGGAAAAAGTATTTTCGAAAATTATGAATATTTTAAATACTATAACTATAATTATAGTTTAAGAATTACCTGTTCTTCTATTCCAATGGAACTGCCAGTGGCTCATCCATATCACTATCAATGTCACTTACGTCAAGAGACTATTCGTCATTGTCACTGTCTTCATCGTCTGAGACTCGCAAATGAATGATTGAAGGTTCTAAAATCTCGTAATGTGCTATTTCTTTCTTAAAATCGTCTTCTTGAAGGTTTTCTGCATGCCTTACACAGTTTTCCCAGTCCTGTTGTGTCGCTTAGTCAATTTCTTCGTGAACAAGTCGTTCAACGTACGTCAGTTTAAAAGTATTATTTTTGTTTGCAACCCCCCCCCCCTTTTTATTTGAGCCCACACCATCGCAATTGGATTATATTGGTGGGAGGCGTTTTACCTCGCGTCCCGTTTCAATTGGAAGTTGATCCAGCTGATACACTTTTTCCATGTTTTTAAAAGGAAATACTCTTTGCAGTAACTCATTTTTAGCTTCTGTTTCCCAAAATGTTTTGAAGAACGTGTACACTTTAGAAATAATATTTCGAGCCTGATTTCGCAATAATTGCCTTTTTGACTCGCCACTAATGTCACCGCAAGAAGCCAGTGCACTATTTAACTCTTATCTTACTGTTGCGTAAAGAACAACTGAATGATATTGATCTGAACTTTCCAGAGTAAATAAACACTTCTTATCCAGCATTCATTCATAGACATAAGCATACAGCATTCCACAGGCTAACAGGAAATGAAATTTTTGCTCTTTCTCGAATTTAACATCCTGACTTATTCACAGTAATTCTTTTATCAGGTCATTTCAGTAGTTTAAATTTTAGTTCTAAGTAATTAAAAATATATGTACACACATACCAACCACTTTGAACTCTCTAAAGTAAACAGAGATTACGAACCATTCATGAACAAAGATATAATGTAACCAGACACGTCCTGCCAGGGCAGCAGGACGTTTATTACTTCCTCTCGCTCGAATTGGCTTATTCAAAGTAATTCTTTTATCACGTCATATCAAACATTTAGGTTTCAGTTCTGAGTAATTACAAATATACGTACACACATACATACCAACCAATAATTCTATTCATTACAGCGCTTACGTCACGATGTATTATAATACAGGTTATAGTGGTTTTTTATTTGTATTAGAAAAACTATTTGAGCTAAAAATATGGGGTTTTCCTGGTTATGTTGTATACATTACTCTCTGCCTTCGACATGGATCAGTTTTGGCGAACTCTGAATTTTTGTCTTAGTGCGAATAGTAGTTCATACAGATTGATTAGGTTGGCGCTCCTCACATACCACTTAGCGGGAATGCAATACGACAACACTGCGAGACTCCGATTGGTTGCTCACCTAGTAGCGCTCAAGGGCAAACACCTTCCCATTTGAAACATATAATAGTACATTGGCCTGCATGTGTGCCTGATTTGATACCAATATATCTTAAGGTCCTTATTTTAGAATCGGAGAACAAGGTATTGTCTTTCTTAACGTTAGGAGCATGTTAAGCACTTTTGAACGAGTACGACAGTTGATGTTAGGTCAATGCATCGCTTGCATTAAAGCTCTTTTTTTTAACTTACGTCGTCTAACGTTGTCATATCTGACGGAGAATGAAATGGGTGAAATGATGCTCAAATGAGTCCGGGGTCCAAGGAGCTTTGAGTTACCTCACATTCCTCTTTAATGATAAGGGGAAACCCCAAAAAAACCTTATCCAGGTAACTCACCCTGGCAGAGATTAGAACTCGGGACCTCTTGAACGTGAGGCAGACACGCTACCATCTACGCTACTGAGGCGGTCATTGAAGCTGGTGGCCGACATTTTTAACACTTATTGTAATTATTGCTGGTTTTTTCATTGCACTATTGTAAGTGTAGTGATCTTGAAGCGTATTCAATAAATGAAAGTTTGAAATACAAATTTGTGACTTTAAGTTTGTTATTATCATTATTGTGGTTTTCCGGACATGGGTTTGTATATGAATGTTGTTCATGACTGTATGCTGTAACATTCGTAACTGTCTAATACTCACAAAATCACGAACAGTGTAGTAACAAAATACTTTGGTTCGCTTGAAAGGTGTGCTGCGGCGGTGACACGTTCATTTGTTTACGTCAAGCTGATTCCTTGGGCTGGATGAAGTATTACAGTTCCTTTACTCATATTATGGAGAACCTATGAAACGCACACAATTGAACTATGTCTTATGTTTTTAGGTTTTGGAAACTGTCAACGTAATTGCAGAGAAGCACGAACAATTTATATCCTAAGGTTCCAAATATTAGAGCTTGTTTTAATAATATTTGAAGCTTTTGTTAGAGAAAAGCAACACTAAACATTTGTTGAGACATGCTCTTCAAACAAGAGAAGACATATCTCAATGAAAAGATTGCATCATCTTGTCCTTTGCGAGAACAATAGCTACATGAAAGATGGAATATACCAAGAATTCGTTTACAAAGTGCAATTGTAAAATGTAAAATGCTTGCAGAACACATCTAATTTAGATCATTCTTGAGTTTCAAGCAAATCACAACAAAACCCTCTACAGCGATTGAGAAAGACACTTTTCCACAGTGTATAACTAAAAGGGAACGCAATGTTTCTGCAGTCAACAGTACATCAGCTGTTTGCGCAAGACGGTGAATAGAATTTTAGTAATTTCTGTATTAAGTTGTGGCTGCTTTCTGGGCTGGAAACACACTGCAGCAAAAACTGGACAATACTGTCAGGTTTACAGATATATGGAGTGCTACTTCAGAATCATTTCTTTAGAAAGCTTCCCAAAATGACCCTAAATTGTTGGAAATAATCATTTCTTCCACACTTGCCGTGTGTGGGTTGAGATTTGAATGAGTAGAGCCAGAATGACGTGAGCCATTCTGGCACTACTCAATCAAATCTTAGCCTACACACGGATAGTGTGGAAGAAATGATTATTTCCATCAATTTACCTGAATAACATACTGGTTTAACTATGAAGCCTGGGACTTAAGTATTTACAGCATAGCAAGTCACCAAAAAGGATGCGTGCCTCATAGCATATGAGAACCCCTAGTGGTCTACCGGGAAACATATGAATCAGTTGGAGAATTTAACTTCATGTCGGCATGTTGGGCATAGTAGCTTAGTGGATTCGAGCAACTGCACGGAGAGCGAGAGATCTGTGGTTCAAATCCTGGATATGACATTGAATTTTTCATTCTGGCTCTATGCATTCACAGTAAAATGCAATTACTAAGCACCTAGACAGAACAAATTCACTGACTTTGGCTTAATGGCTAAATAAAAATAGTTATTGGTTAGTACTCACTTGTGGTGTATTTTTCCGGGTGATGAAAACATTCATATAACTTTCTATAACTGTACTTAGACATATGAACTTGTCTTAAAACCTCATTCCTCCATTTACTTCATGTCAATTGAAATAGACGTTTACAAAATGTTTCATTACATATTTTCTTGTAGATACATTAGGAATAAGAGAATACCTAATGTAGGCTCAAGGATAATCGAACCCTTTAAGAGATGGTCGCTATGTGATGAAAAATCGTTCCCTTTGCTTGACCAGGAGGTAAAAGCGCAAATGACTTCCCAGTTGAAAGTACAAGTTAGGTTAAATTTATATTGAGGAATTCCCATTCAGAATTAATCATTTTAAATATAACTCATGTATATGGATGTTTTAATTAGAGTCAACTGAATTTTTTCATTGCTGTGGCATTGAATTTTTCAGTTGACTAATAAATTAAAAGTACAGGTATTTTAACCGAGCGGATGGTTCAGGCCTTTTTGTCTGTGAACCGCATTCGGGAGGTCCAGGTTCGATTCCCATGTCCCACCTACTTGACCCATTGGTTTTTAGCGGCTTTACTCGGACCGCTAGGCGAATGCTGGGTAGGTTAATTACAGCCCCTGAATTTCCTGTACCTTCATTACATCTCCATTATCATTTCATATCATCTCTCACCTGGTGGTCTCTTTCAAGGTAAAGGTGTCGGCGGGAGTCTCGGCGGTGCATGTCAGGATGATGTGCTCTAGGTAAACACTCTCTACTCTGGTCTCCGAGCCGATTCATGAACGCGGCTGGCGGGATGCCGGTTGTGCCAGCCTGGAGCATCTTGCTCTGGGGGGAGGCGGCCTCCGGCCTCCGAACCGACCTCGTGACTACTTTGGAGCTACGGTAAGAGGGAAGACAATTCTCCTGGTCCGCCGGGGAGTTTATATCTAGTACATCGTAGGGACCCCCCCCCTTTGTACCGTAGTGACACCTTGGAGTCGGCCCCTCTCCGTCTCCTCCCACCTCATTCTCCCTCCCGGTCCCACTTGGGGGATAGATACAAAATACCAGTCTGGACGAGGTACCGAATACCCGCCGAACAGTCCAATTCAACCCAATAGCTGTTTTAATATAGAAACCAATTGCAAAATTATCTATGAACTCAAAAAAGAGAGGAATTAATTTTTGGAAGCTTTGTGGTAGAGCTATAAAGATAGATGTCTCTTAGGTAACACAGGGGACGGATCGCACCTGCAAATGGGTCGTTTGTGGATATAGAACTGAGAGGAACGGACGAGTTGAAGGAACCGCATGAGACGTATGGGCCGCAGGTAAGGACAAAATAAGCAGTAGGGACTAGCGGAGTCCCCTAGCATTTACTGTATTGAGTACATAGCTCGGAGGTACTCCGACGACCCACCTAAATGCCTGGACATTGGCTCAGAGGCTCCTTTCCAACGGACCGTCATCAACGCACATCTCCAGAGCCGTCCCACAGCATAAAAGAGGAAAGCCAAATTGGGGAGAGGGTAGCCGTGACAGAAGAGACATCACTCCAGTGTTCATCTTACCAACCAGGAAAAAAAGACGGAAATCGAGCCTGAAACCTCCCGCAACGATAGTGGCTGCAGAAAATAATGTGAATATGACATATCAAATTTGTTAATTCCGTTATAATTCTCTAGCTTCTAGCTGGGAGTTCAAATTATTTATGTGTTCGAAATATAAACACTTAGCCTTCGACTCCACGGTATCCCTTATACATGGAAATAACAAATATGTACCCAGAGTTGCAAATTAACTTACAGCTCCTTTAAACATTGTGGACCGGCACGGAGTGAGGAAACAGCCACCCTTCGCTGAGTTCCAGAAGCAGACAACGCAGGAGTCTTGAGGCGAAGAAATGGGAGGAGTCAAACAGCAGTCGCGAAACACGTTTTCGCCACCCCTGTGTATTCTATGAATCACACTTTCTTTATATGAAAAATCGAAATGTAGTCACCTTAACTAGCACGCTGTAAAGGTTTATCTATCGCAAGGTGGTCAACAATCACAGATGATGCAACAGCACCTCAATACTACAGCGTTCCAATTAAGCATAGTATAAGATATCCAATATTATGACAGTGCTTTCAGACAACCACCGCAAACATGTAACTATCGCTGATGACGTTGTCAGTAAATATTCATGAAGCATAAATTAAAAAAAAAAGATGAATGAATGTGCTGCAGTCGCACGAGCACTTTTCATTCTTGTACACACTGTTCTAAATATTCTTATAACAAATACCTGTTTATATACTAAACCATTTAGAACTGGTCCCTGTATCATGGCTTTTAAATCCAATTTTCTTTGCATTGCCAAGAGAGGGAGAGGGAGGGAAAGGGAGGGACAGAGTATAAAAACTACTAATTAATCACAGGGCTATCTCTAGGATGTATAACTTTCTCCACAGTTCAGTCGAAAGCAGACCTGTGTGCTGTCTGAGGAGTCCTGGGTTCCGTTCCCGGATGAAGAGTGGGTTCTGCAATATATCTCTCTCTCTCTCTCTCTCTCTCTCTCTCTCTCTCTCTCTCTCTCTCTCTCTCTCTCTCTCTATCTCTCTCTGTATATTTGCGTGTATGTTCCAAAGGTAAAACGTCAGCAACATGAGCATATCAGTTAAAGATGAGATATAAATATAAAAAAGAGAAAGGAAAAAGGTATCTTCATAATGGTTAACTCCATGGAATATGTGTTAAAACGTATTTTCATCTCTTACGTTTACCAGTTACTCAAACAAAATTCAAAATTAAGAGAACTTCAAAGGCAATTACCACAAAATTTAAAAAATATATTACATTTGTCATGAAACAGTTTAAAACATAATGTCAAGGTGGCAGGAAGCTACCCACCACTACTCTCGCTGGGTTTAGCACATACCCGCAAGGCTACCTGGTCCTAGGTGCAGCTAATGGCCCGTCTCCATTAAAACAATAGCCCAAGAGGAGCTGTAGCTATTCGTTTTGGCGTTTTCAAGTAGGTTACTTTTCTATAATATTCAATTTGTATTCGAGGCTTATATACCAAGCTGACGAGCACCCGGTGAACAGCTGAACTGAGTTGAGTGTTCCAGCGGACAGTTGACAGTGAAGATCAGCTGAGTAAAAGTCAGCTGAGTACAATGAGCATTTCTGGGGGCAGCGACGGATCCACTGTGTTTTGTTCTTAGTTTGTACAACAGTGTCACACAACAAGCAACAGTGCACAACAACAAGCAACTGAACATAAATGAATCTGCTTAACAGCAACTGGTGTCTTCATTCCTTGCAATATGGTCATTTCATTAAAACAGAGTCATTTAGAGAAAAAAAAAGTTTTCAAAAACTTTTAATGTAAAGAGTATATTTGGGTGATCATTTTTGTTGTTGTTGTAAATCGTCACATGGCATTCCCTGAAGGCACTAAGCTTAAATGCTAGGTTTAGTGTTTAACTGATTTCCCTTACTCAGCAATACTCATCACACTTACTGTCACCCAATTATCGGAAGACACGACCAACTGGAGCTGGGTAGGGGACAGGAGTCATTCAGGCCACGCCCACCCATTTATCCCGTAGCGCTAACTTAGGGGATGGTTAGGAAAGTGTCACTAGGCACTGTACCGTCTCTTTCCCCTCCCCCTGACGTCTGGAACAGTCGGGATGATGTTCCAAAACGTGAAGCTTCCAGAAACAGCGATCTTCCTATATAAGGGCTGCAGTGGACGAGTCAGTTCAGTTCTTCACGACCAGCCGTGAAGAGCGCAGTGCTAGCGAACGGACTGGAAGACTGCGTACGTCAGAGGAGTTCTTAGTCAGCTGTAGAGAGAGTTGTACGTAATAGTGAGTGTGGACTGGAGCTGTGACAGACGAACTGGTGGATTGTAATTGTGTGCGCTACGTAATTCTATGTAATCGGTAAGTGTTCCAACTGTAATTCGGTGGAAATAAAGAACATTTTGAGTTTATGCAACTGGACTATTAATTTCACGAACTCACAAAGTCACAATTCAGATGGACGGACCGACAGACTCAGCCTCACACGCTTGCGTACAGACACACATATAGATGGATCTTAAGCTAACTGTGACTTTGTGGGTTCGTAGAATTAAAAATCTAAGTTGCAGAAATTCAAAATATTCTTTGTTTCCGTAGAAATACACATTCTCCACCAGCAGAATTACGTAACACACAAAAACGATCTTCCAAGGTCGTTGACCACAACAAAGAGTTCACTCCCAAAGACAGCAGTTTCAATTGCAACTCACGTCACGACTACTGTTTACAATTGTTTACAACTGCCTTTACAACTGCTCGATTTATGACTGACTGATAGCTAACCATGGCTTCTTTTTTATACACAACCATTCATGAATTCCAGACTATTATAGAATGTTCTCAAACATGTCACCAGATACAACACGAACGTTAACCTTATGTGTCAGTAAGTCTTTTATCTCCGGACTATCTGTATCTGTTTTTCCAGGCTCTTTATTTCCACACTGTGCTGCCTATCAGTTCCTTTGTGTAAAAAAGCCGCGCTATCGCTCCGTGCGAACCCTTTTAGCACGTACATCGCCAGTTGTAATAATGGATTCGTGACAATATCCTTTTCTACTCAGGAGTCTAATCTATATCCGGTGAAATCTATATTAATTTTTGGGTGGAGTGCAATAAATGTTACCTAATATAAATACGCAGAATTAGAAGTAACGTGAGTGCGTGAAAGCAATTTACGTTTACAGGTCTGTTAAATAAGGAAATGTAATATGTTACATTCACTTGATTTTAGCCATTCTTTAGGAAATTATTCTAAAAGGCTTATCCTTCTTCCCACTTCACGTTAATAGAGATAAAACTTTGTAGAATTGTTTTTATTAAAGTTTTCATATCGACGGATACAATGAGAATATGGGAACACTGTAGGCTTTAAGCGATAGTCAAATCATTTAAGACCAGGTCGCTGTGTGATGCCTTTGACATTCGGATCTCTTTTTATAACCTGAAGGAAATAAAAACTAATAACAAAAAGTATGAACATTGGAAAATCACACCGATAATACCTAGGAAATGGTTAACGCCACAAACAGTATATCTCACATAAATTGTGTGCTTAAATAGCACCTAAATTATTCGTGGACCAAGATTGGGTCTATCCATTATGGTCTAGCAGTTAAAATGAACAAAACCTCAGAAATAATCCTAGAAAATTCAGGAAATACATTTCATTTGTCAGAAAAGTGTGTACGAGTCATAAGTATATCATATTTAAATCAAAATTGCTAGAGCCATTTGAGAAAATCGACATTTTCCAAAAACCTTCCGTGTATGGAGTGGGTTTTGATTGGAGGCATTTGCATGACAATGTTTATACGGCAACCTTGAAAGACCCTGAGCTTAATGGAAATGTTTTCTATCCAAGCGACAATGCACTGGGGATTAGTTGATTTGCATCATTTTCCCCCTAGCTTCCCAATACAAAGCCTGTAGGTTCCCACTTTTGAGACCATTACATTTGTCCAAATGGTGTTTGTTCATGATGACATTCTCTTTACAGACAGTACACTTGGGTGTAGGTATGCAAGACAATCATGGCCAGTTTCCATTCTAAATAGGGCCACTGCAGTTTTTCTTGGTAGTTTTTGTATGTCAATTTTATCTCCAATGTTCTCATAATCCTTGTCTTTTAGTTTATCTTCTTCATCAAGTCTCTGCTGTCTTTTAAAATGTAGCTTAATGTTGTTTAATTGTTTATTAATTTCAGTTTGTCTTACGGGTTTTATATTTTGAATTGCACCTTTTTTTGCTAGTTGGTCAGCATGTTCATTACCTAAAAGTCCAACGTGGGCTGGAATCCATTGCAGGGTGACATGGTTTCTTGATTCGACAGCTTTAATTAAACTTCTTATTTCTTTGATGTTTCTTGTTTTGTTTTTATAATTTACAATCCCATCTATGTCCGATTTTGAATCTGTTAAGATAACTATGTTTTGCTTTATGTACGGTTTGTAAGGACATTTTACAGTGCTGCTTTTATGGCTGTTAGTTCTCCATCATAATGGTTTGAAGTTTCGTCTAGTGTTAGACACTGTGCGAAATGTTTGCAGTATACTCCTGCACCAGCATCTTGTTTGTTTATAAAGGATCCATCTGTATATATTCAGAGCCATTCTTTTTCTGGATATATTTCATTTTCTGTGGCTATTGCTGTTGCTCTCATTTCATCTGGTAAATTGTTTTGCTTATGTATTGTATATAACAGGTCATTCTTATAATGTACGTCAATATATTCTGTTGGGCTTGTTTCCTATATTGTTGTTATATTTGTTGTTATTATGTTCTTTTGTTTTGAGTTATTGATGTATGTTCTGAAGTTTGTTTGGGTTTTTAGATTGCTTATATTATCCGCTGTGTGATACCACTTGTGTCTATTTTGTTAACTTGCAGTTTTTGAGCTAGGGTAATTGCCTTTAGTTCATGTTCCAGTTCTATGGTTATATTTTTTGTGAAGCTCTGTAGTATGGAAATTGGTGTTGTTTTCACAGCTCCTGATATTATTCTTAGTGAATTGTTTTGTGAGGTTTCTATTTTCCTTTTGAGTTTCTTGCTTACTGCTGCCAGCAGTTCGCCACTTGTACATGTACATCATTGCATTGTTTCCCTTTACCTTTTTACATTCTTTTAAGCTTCTACTTATTTGCGCGTAGTGATTTAAATAATCACACGTAAAGCAATTACTTTCTTTCAGCTAATTGATGAAAATTAATCATTTCTTCACCCTAGCCGTGTATAGGCTAAGGTTTTGGATAGATAGGGTCGAACTGAAAAATTCAATGCCATGCCTGGGATTTGAACCACGGTTCTACTGGTTTCCGTCCAGTCGCTCTTACCTATTGAGCTACCATGGCTAGCTTGCCGTCATGACATTATATTCTCCAATTGACTCAAATATTTTCTCTGTAAACCACTAGAGGCTCTCGTATTCGAGATACACACCGCTCTTGTGGCAACGTACTATTGTAAGTACTTAAGTCCCAGGCTTCATCGTTAAACTCTTATTATTTAAGACGGCAAGTTGGCCATGGTAGATCAATGAGTAAGAGCGACTGGACTGAAACCAGATTCGTGGTTCGAATCCCGGCCATGGCATTGAATTTTTCAGTTTCACTATATCTATCCAATCACTTTCTTCTTTAGCTTCACCTAATGTACTTTACAACAGCTTTAACTCACTCACTACTCGCGAGCACGCTCGCCGATGAATAATCGCAAGAGCTTGGAGAGAATTGGAGGGTGCTGGGGTGATCCTGGATAGGACTCCTGGTATTTAGATCAGACGCGAGCCCATCGCTCCTTATCCAAGTAACCAGTTGGCAAGCGCTGAAGGACACAGATATTCATGCAGAGTCCGACACAAAACAGGTATGCCACAACATTATGAACATTAATAGTATAATATTGCACTTATTTCTTAAGCTAAAGTTCTGTAATACCTTTGAAAAAAAAGCCGAACTTACACACACTACTCAATAATAGTAGAATATTAGGTTCTCTGAATATAAAAAAGAGAGGGGAAGAGTAAAAGCGTGTTGTTCTCCAGAACTGGCATCTTGTACCCTACTTGAACAATCACTTGTTGCCACACGTTGCAGTTAAGATTAATGATTGCTGCACTTGCTGACAGATGGCAGCACTAGTAATGCTTGTCTTGTATAGCACCGACAAGTACAAGTTCCTGGTTCGACTCCCAGCTCTTGTAAGGAGCTAACTGGCATTTTAATTGAATGCAATAAATTGCACAACGTTGGCAGCTCTGCGTGTAGCTAGGAGCTGCAATTATCTCGTGGTGGGGGTTACGAGGAATTCGGTGTACTTTGATTAATTTATCGTCTTGTGTTAAGTGAAATACCAAAACAGCATGAGCAAGGCATGTTCTGGAATTAGCTTACTTCTCCGACCTACGAGAAAACGTTTTCCTATTCAAAATGCATTCCTTACTTCGGAGCACAGGGTTACGAAAATGTATGGTGTGATTATGCACTTGGTTGCCTTCAAACATGGACGCAGTGCTTGGTTTAGTTGGAAACATAAAATAGGGTTCGTAGGGAAATACTTCGTCACACCATTTATACTAACAAAACATTAGGAGCATTGCAATCCAAGCCAGTCGATTGTCCATCGCTATATATTTATCATTTTGGAATTATTAATGCTTCAGCCTTTGTGTTATAAAATATCAAGTGGTTTTCAAGAGTATACCAACCGGAAAAGTATTCTTTAAAATGAAACCTTTTCGTAATTTTTTCTTTTAAAAATAATTTTGAATAAGAGTTTAAAGGTGTTGCCCCAAGGAATATTAACGTGGCTAATGTTAAAATCATAATCTGACTATTCCAGATAACACACTGACATTTTTCCAGGATGTAGCTGTACGCCATCTAATTTTTAATGTAATTTAATACACTAACAGAGCGAGATGCCTCTACGATAACGCGCGAGGCCCGTATTTGGGAGGTCTTGCGTACGATTTCGAATGCTGGAGTGATGTCTTCTACCATGGCTCCTCGTTTTCATTTCCTCTCATTTCATCTCCCTCTTTCGTGTAGCAGGATGGCAGGTAGATGGTGCAGAGGTTTGCGGTTTGGAACTTCTTTGCTCCGTGAGAAGGAGGACGTTCGGGCTTCTATTGCTGCGTTGGCCATTCCCGGTGTCTGCTCCAGTGGATCTCTGAGTCTCCCTTTGGTGGTTTGGGTGAGCTGCTACGACCCTGGTGGTGAAGCCAATAACTGTTAGCGGCCTTTATGCGTCTCTGCCGCATACATTGTCCGTTTCTGCAACCTCCGGTTAATAGTCTGAAATCTATTTAAAATACACGCATTACTCCTATATTGACAAACACGTAGAGATAGGCTAGTTAACAGCCAGCATCTCGACCAGGAACTACATCTTTTGCGGATATAGAACCTGGAGGAGCCGATGAGTTGTAGGAACCGCTTATAAATGTATTTGGTTAAAAAAAGAACAAATTCAGAAATTGGTACAGCGAATTCAAGAGAGATGAATTCCTTATTAGTGATGCATTTAGTGGAGGATGCCCAAGAATTGCAACTATTGATAAAATCTTTGCCGTTGTTGTTATTGTCGAATATCGATGAATATCTTATGAACTTTGCGAACAACACTGCGCATGGGTTTGACTGAAATCCTAAATAATTAGGATCAACAGAGAGTGTTGTCAATGAAATCTGCAAAAAGTGATTCCGGATCAAAAATGTTTCACTCGTGCAGAAAACCTCGCAAAGGCGGCATTTGTTTTGGAAGTCGTTACTGAATGATTACATACATAATTCCCATCCACTGTATCCTCCAAATTGGTCTAATACAGGCATCTCCAAAGGGATGCAATCCTCGACGGTGAGAGGTGATCAGCGCCCAGTCCCGTGTATGCGGTCATCCCAAACAAGAACCGTGTTTCTCAATCAAGTAGCTCATCAATTGGTCCCTTAGAACTAATGAGCCTGAGTGCACCCTAGAATATATATATATATATATATATATATATATATAGCCCGCCTTGGTAGCAGAGATGGTCGCGTGTCTGCCTCACGTTCAAGAGGTCCCGAGTTCGAATCTCGGTCAGGGTGAGTTATCTGGATAAGGTATTTTCCGGGGTTTACCCTTATCGTGAAAGACGAGTGTCGGGTAACTCTAAGGTCTATGGAACCTGGGGTTATTTCAGCATCATTTTAGCCATTCTATTCATCGTCCGATATGACTTACCGTTGGAGGACGTGAAAAACAAAGAAAAAAAAAAAAGCATATATATTAAAAGCATGTCACCTAATAAAGTTGACCACATACATTTTTCCCCTCCCTTAAATCACCGAAATCGTTGTCACGGATTACCGCGGTTATTATTGATTAAACTAGCTCGGGAACTTGGAGCAAATGAAGTCGAATCACTGAGTCTGATAGAGGAACCAGGGTAGAGGGTCTAGCCCAGCGTCTAGGCTGAGAGCGAGAGAAGTGGATGATAGTATGAGGGTGAAATGAATGATAGGAAAGATGAATGATGGAGAAAATGGTGGAATAATGGCGAAGGAAACCGGAGAACTTAGAGAAAAAGCGTCCCAGCGCCGTGGTGTCCACCACTGTCACCTGGGATCGAACCCAGAACGTCTTGCTGTGAGTCGAACAGTCTAACCACTTAAATTTCATGGATCCTGAATATTATAAAACGTATAAATTTGAATGTAAAAATAATAAGTTAATATTTTAGTGTTAAGTAGTAACTATTTATATATAACATAGATGTAACCATCAAACAATTGCAAACTCTGAAACTTAAATGTTAGAAAATGCTTATTTTAATAAGGAGAAAGTATAGACCAAAATGCAGTGTCTGCAAAGAATCTCGGTAACAGAATATTGTGAATCTTCAGGAATTTAATGTTGCAGGCTGGAATTTTCAAAACATTCTTGATGTAGCCAGAAAGGGCATTCCATTCCCCAAAGAGAAAACCAAAACCTCTGAAAAGCATAGCCTGTTGGCTCAACGGGTATTTTGTACAGAACCTAAGGCATAAGGGGTGCAAAAAATTGATTTAATTAAAACGATTATTACAAATTTGCTTCTAAAGACAGCTATTGGTACTACAGCAATATAGATGTACCGTCACTGCCAATTGTTATATAACTGGTACACCCAAAGCTTAAAAAGTTTCATGTAAGTCATCATGACAGCGCATGGACACGTGCACCAAAACACTTGAATATACGAATGCCCTAAGGTCAAAAACAGTCACTGCATACAGCCAACATCTACCATTTTGTGATTTCTTTAGATTTTCAAAAAATAGGGATATAATGTGGGAATAATTTTTTCTTCAAATAAAATAGTGGGAGATTAGAGAAGGTTTGGTTTTTCAAGTGCTTCAGGAGAGTGGGTATCATTGTTGCAAATATTCGTTTCTTCAAAAGCATAATGTACTGATATTAAACAGCAATATTCTTAAAAACACAATTAAACACAAATATAAATTGTTACTATTCATCCGACTTCAATTATTTACAATTTTTTTCAGCATCACCCTTGTCAAACCCTACAATTCAGGCAAAACCCTTAATTGCCAAAAATGTAGATCTCCTTAAAGCAAGCGATACGTCAAGTGCATTTTTGTGCGTGTGAAGCTAACCATTTCCAAAATATTTCTTGCTATTGAAAGGGTAGAGTCAGAGTAAAAAATTCAATGCTATAGCCGGGAGATGAATCACGGATCTTCTGGTCTCCGTCCAGTCGCTCTAAACCATTGAGCTACTATGGCCAACGTGACGACATGACATTAAGTTCTCCAACTGACTCGTGTTCTTCCCTGTGGACCACTAGGAGTTCTTATAAACACATGAGACAGCTACCTCAATGGCGACTTACTTTGCTGTAAGTACTTTAAGGCCCGGGCTTTAAAAGTACCACTTAAATGTTCGGACCACTATTAGGTACAACTAATGGAAATTAATTGTTCTTTCACACTAGCCGCGTGTAGGACGCACTATGAAAGGTTAGAGCCAGACTGAAAAATTCAATGCTATAGCCAGGAGTTGAACCACGGATCTTCTGGTTTCCGTCCAGCCGTTCTAAACCATTGAGCTACTATAGCCAACGTGCCAACATGACATTAAGTTCTCAAACTGACTCGTGTTTTCCCCGGTAAACCAGTAGAAGTTGTCATAAACACGTGAGACAACTACCTTAATGGCGACTTACTTTGCTGTAAGTATTTAAAGGCCCGGGCTTCATAGTTTTGACCAGTATTAGGTACAATTAATGGAAATTAATTGTTCTTTCACACTAGCCGTGTGTAGGATGCACTATGAAAGGGTAGAGCCAGACTGAAAAATTCAATGCCATAGCCGGGATTTGTACCAAAACGCGAGTCAGTTGGAGAATTTATTTGTCATGTTGGCACGTTGCCTATAATAGCTCAATGGTTTAGAGCGGCTGGACGGAGACCAGAAGATCCGTGATGCAAATCCCGGCTATAGCATTGAATTTTTCAGTCTGGCTCTACACTTTCATAGTGCGTCCTACACACGGCTAGTGTGAAGGAACAATTAATTTCCATTTCTTCCTATTACTTTTAACCGTCTCATACTTTATACTTTTTACGATCTTAGGTCCTGCGCCGTGGCGTAGTATGGTAGAGCGTTGCGTTTTGTTTCTCTGCCACGGAATGCGTCCGGGATAGGTCCCACTCCCTTCGGGTGCGAATTTTAAATCCCTGGTATAGGCCCGATGCCCACTCAGCATCGTAAGAAAATTAAAGAGCTCCGCCAGGTGGCGAATCCACAGCGAGGGTATCGAGATGCTGACCATATCTCCTCCCCTTGTCGGTTGGATGATCGCCACATCTGCCTTGTGTATGCAGCCGAGCTGGCAGGTTCTGGCCCGCTCGCAGACTTTACGCCATGGGTTATGTTATATCACGTTCACAGTAGGTGGAGAATAGATTGCATCCCCAAGAAAATTCGATTTTGATATTTTACCACTGATAGATATTCACTTCCCAGAATCCAAAAGCAATTTTTACAAAAGGTCCGCGTTAGTATGTGTGACCGTACGTGTAACCGTAAACAGCAGAGTTTAAAGACAAAAAGTACGTTAAATGCCGAATTTGGTGGTGAAATTTAACATCGTAGAAGGATACGACACGAAGGTTTTCAATAAAGTCCCCCACCGCAAACTCCTAAATGGAAACAATTCTAAAGCTTTTATTGTACCAAAAAGGCAACAACGATTTTGATTAATATATTTAATCACTTCATTATTAATTGCATCGACTCCAGCTGATTTTTGATTTTTCACATTTTTTATAATTCTCAAAAAAGCCTTATGGAGATAGTTCACCCTGACCGAGATTCGAAATCGGTACCTCTTGAACGTGTGTGCCCGTCTCGGTAGCGTAAATGGCAACATGTCTGACTCACGTTCAAGAGGTCCCGAGTTCGAATCTCGGTCAGGGCGAGTTACCTGGATAATGTTTTTTTTGCAGTTTTCCCTTATCCTGAAAGACGAGTGTCGGGTAGCTCTAAGCTCCATGTACCCTGGGCTCATTTGAGCATCATTTCACCTATTTCATTCACCATCCGATATGACAACGTTGGAGGACGTAAATGTAAAAATCATCATCATTTGAACGTGTCGATGACAGGCTATCACCAACACTTACAGAGCCGCGCTACATCAGAGTTGTTTTGCTGCATCATTTCTTTTCCTTTCTGTATTGTTTATTTAACAGTTGAATACAGCAATAAGCTTTATTTAAGATTTTTCTATCCTGTAGTTAAATGTAATTAATACGGTGCATAATTTCCAAGTTGTAAGAACTGTGAACTGAAGTTACTTGAAGAATTTATGAGCAGCTTCAACACGACAGTTAGGGGTGAGATGAATAATGATAAAATAAATGAGGACCAAAGTGGAGGCGTGCACTAAGGAGAGAGTAAATAAATGACAAGCTAGGAGAACACAATAGCGCAGAAACGTGCCGCAACACATGTGGTGAACGTCAACTTATGGGCGGGATATGCTGCAATGTTATGCTGGAACTTTTCAACATGATTTATTTGACGTTTTGTGTATTTAAGGTGGGAAAAAAGTAAGCAAAATATGACTTCAAAATAGTGTATAAAGCATATAGTAATTCGGAAAGGTAGTCAGTCAGACGTAAAAATTCAATGCCATAGTTCAGATTTTAAAAACGGATATCCCGGTCTACACCTGGTTGCTTTAACCACTGAGCTACCGTAGCAGCGTGTCAGCATGACATTATTGCACTTTTTAGTCTGATTCTACCTTTCCAAATCTTGCCCTGCGCACGGCTGCTGTGAAATAAGAATTAATTTCCATATATCATACTTATTCTTTTCTATCTTCATTGGATGTGATACAACGGATGTTAAAAGCTTGACTAAGAAAACACGAGGTTTCAGAGAATTTTTTGTACTTTTTCTAGGGTAGAAGAGGAAGCCTAGCATCTCGACCCGCAAGAGAGGGACGGATGAGATAAAGGAATCCTAGGAGACGTTTAGACTGCAGACCAACCAACGCAGACGATAGAGACGAGCAGTGATACAGGCTTCACATCCCGACTGGAGGGGGATGGGTCTGTGTGTGTGTGTGTGCTTTTACTACATGCGGCACCGCAGGCGATGACACTGATGATACATGAGATGAAGATGGAGCACCGGTGGAATGAGATGGCGGGGGAAACCGGAGATCCCGGAGAAAACCCGCCCCAGCGCCATGTTGTCCACCACAAATCTCACTTTGCGGTCGCCTGGGATCGAACCCGGGCCGCCTTGGTGAGAGCCAAGTGGTCTAACCACTGAGCCACTGCGCGGCCTACCTCAGGGTTTGGACTTAACTAATTTCATAACGGCGCGGCCCGGAGGGGGATGGGAGTCGTTCAGCAGAGACCTGTCAAGCTCATAGGCTTCCATCCAGCGGGAACCAGCCAAGACTCGAACGGCTACCCTGACATAGCTAAAACGTTCCAAATCGCAAGCCTCTATGCCATCAGCTCTTGGTCGAAGGCTTCGGAGTCAACCTGTAACGTGTGTGTGTGTGTGTGTGTGTGTGAGAGAGAGAGAGAGAGAGAGAGAGAGAGAGAGAGAGAGAGAGAGAGAGAGAGGAACTAGAAAGGAGAAGATCTGTGGTAAAATACCTCACCTAAACATTGACTTTGGCTATCAGCAAAAGACGCCAAAAGATCCTATGATCAATAGGGATCGAAGTACGGACTTTCCAATTGTGACCCTCACACGTTACCACCGAGCCAACTTTGGTTTTACTTTTTCTATTAAGAATGCCTTTTTTGCGCCATTCAGGAAGCCTCGAAAGTTCTATTTCGGGAGACATCTCGCCACCGTATTTTTGGGTGCATTACAAACTTCCCCCAATCACTGCGCCCTCATGTAGAGAAAGTAAAAGCCTCTCTGTAAAAATTCACTACAAAATGCCAGAGGAAGTCAGGGCCGTAGTGGAGGGGGAACGCGGATGTACGCCGTCCCCCACTATTTTTCGGAGGGAGACGCAGT
Organism: Mantis religiosa; assembly: GCA_030765055.1. Taxonomy (NCBI): domain Eukaryota; kingdom Metazoa; phylum Arthropoda; class Insecta; order Mantodea; family Mantidae; genus Mantis; species Mantis religiosa. The sequence goes on from CM060950.1 coordinate 407,230,950, forward strand.
CCCTTTACTAATATTATTATTTATACTTTTTTAAATTCACTACCTTTCTTAATTTAATATTCAAAGTACTTCAAAAATACAAAATATATACATTCAAAATACATTCAAATAATGTGATCGGTTGTCCAGCATCTGGAAAATTGTTTAGGTGTGGGTTCCCCCACTTTTTCTGTTAGGAATACGGCCCTGGAGGTAGTGCATATATTATTTTAACTTAGCTGTCTGAAAATGATTGCAGCTGTTTCGGGAGGTCTGTGGTGTAACATCACTCAGTTTAGAGAGATTAGAGCAGGCGGAAATATAGTGTAGTACAGTCTGAACATCGAAACATCAGCACAAAGTACGCAACGCATATTTTCCCCTACGAAATCGAATGACTTTAGGTAATGTCCAAAATATGTCCTATCTTCAAAAGTGATTTTTTTTTCTTCAACAGCATTCATCTGTTTACGTATTATATGAATTTCTCTTCTCTGTTCTAAAAGTTCAAATCCCGTACACTTGGAATTTTAAACCTCTTTCACTACGAGCCGTTCACTTTCCCCCAATGTGTTGCCGTCATTTTTATAGTATTAACATAGTAATTGGACCATTATATTTGTCTTCTTTACAAAACTGTGATGCATTGAATGAAGGATATTTAAAGTACGGTTCTTTTCGCCGATGACAGTAGTGTCCTGGTGACCAGTACAATTTTAAATTAGTGTATTATTAAATTGAATTGAACTGAATGTCATGTTGGTTTAAAGCGAAGAAATTATCTGTGAATCTAGACAAAACAGAATTTGTTAAATTTATAACTTGTTATATGTCTGATACTCAAATAGAAGTTGCGAATAATGATTTGTTATTAGAAGAAATAGACAGCATACAATTTCTGGGCCTTCAAGTTGACAGATGTTTAGATTGGAAAGCTCACATAACGTATATTTTACGTAAACTCAGCTGTGACTGTTATGTTACTCGAGAGCTGGTTAATGTGAGTTCTACCGATAAACTTAAATTAGTATATTATGCATACTTTAACTCTATCATGGAAAACGGAATATTATTTTGGGGTAACGCAATAGAAATTTAAAGAAAAAAATGTATATGACGTGCGTTCAAGTTGTAACACCTATTTATCTCAGGACTGAGACCAAATAGGAACTTCTGCTCTTTTAAAACACGCGTGGACTCTTTGTGAATGTGTGACAGAGATGGCAGCGCTATACAGAACTCTAGCGGCAGCGACGAGAGTTAGGACTATTTTTGATACTTAAAATGGCGACGTTTTCGTTGCAAGAACAGCGTGTAATCATTCGTTTTCTCCATTTTCGTGGTTTGATACTGGAGCGGTTCCCCTTCGTGTATGTTGGATTTATATCACACGGGGGCCCAAATGACCTTGTTGTCGACGGGCCCTAAAACACCACACACTCACTCACTATATCACACTATGTGGTGACATATCTGAAGTAGGATTCACCCCGTCCTAAGGTCTACGCCACACACGCGCAAAAGTTTTGCGCTCCCTCGGTGTGGCGACGCGTGTAAAAGCCAAACCTTACCTTAATGAAGAAGCGATGAACCTATCGTCTAAAAGCGGTGAAGATGAAGTTCTTGAAGATTTCTATAAATCCTCTCTCCTGCAGCTGAGGCGAGCGATGAGATGTGAAACTTCTCAGGCGTAGTGTCGATACAAAAGGGATTTCACATTTTGGCAACTATAGAATAAAATAATTAATATTGTTTCACTTTACTTGGAATTATATTTCTCGACATCATTTTCTTCTTTACATGTGACTTTTTCCACTGACGTATAAAGCCCTTTACTATGTTTTAATTTTCTCCTTTTATTTATAAATGATGCAACGGTTTTTTACTTAAATTATTTATCGTAGCGTCGCATTTTCGATGTATATTTTAAACGTTTACCAAACGTTCATAAAAGATGAACTCCAATAGCTTCTCGTAGTTTCAAGAAGTCTTTTACCGAAAACACGTCTACCCTCTTCGAGAGTTCAAGTCAGAAGAAAAAAATTTAAGAATAAAATCATTGGTTTCTTTTTTTCCCCTGTTTTGGTTGCTAAGTCACCGTAATCTTAATTCTAATTGGTTCTACGTCACAATTTGGGATTTCAACAACCCTAAGCATTTGTTGTATCATCTATATGGCCTGCTTGGTTATTAACTTACGTTGAATTACATATGGCCATGTTTACTTAATATGTCCATATATGCAATATCCGCTTCAACACCTACTGAAATTCATAGACAGTTGGGTGAGGCATGTGATGATAATACCATGGATGTGTCTAATGTGCGACAGTTCAATGAAGGCAGAACACTTTTCGCATTTTCAGATTCTCATGCAGGTTTGTGTACACACATCGCACTAATCGTAGTTCATTTAATTTTGCTGAAGGTGAATCTGAATTAGTTTCAGGATTTAGTGTTGAATATGGAAGAGGAGGATTTGCTTTAATTTTTAAAGAGAATATTCAAGAATTCTATTTATAAGTAAAATACCAATTTCGGAGGTCCCGAGTTCGAATCTCGGTAAGGTTGAGTTACCTGGATAAGGTTTTTCCGGGATTTCCCCTTATCCTTCAAGACGAATGTCGGGTAACTAAGCTCCATGGACCCTGGACTCATTTGAGCATCATTTCACCTAATTCATTCACCGTCCGATATGACTTAACGTTGGAGGACGTAAATTACAACAACAAAAATGGAGGTCATGTTTGCAACGATCCTCCAAATCAACGCTTTTCACTCGCTGGATCATGTCACACTGGCTGGTGTGAGGCCGTGACTGTATTGGTTTGTTGTCACACAATGGTCTGCGTTCATTGAACTGTCGCACCCATAAACGCACATCAGACACATCCATAGTACCATCACCATATGCCTCACTCAACTGGCGATGAATTTCACTTGGTGTCACACCACGAAAGTAGTGTAAAAGAATCATTACATGCTGTTATTGCAACGAAAAATTCGCCATTTTGAGTATCAAAAATAGTTCTTACTCTCGCCGCTGCCACCAGAGTTCTATACACTGTACAGTGCTGCCATCTCTTTCACGCATTCACAAAGAGTCCACGTATGTTTAAAAGAGCATAAGTTCCTATTTGGCCCCTCTCCTGAAAAAATAGATGTTACAACTTGAACACACCTTGTATTTGTGCAAAGCAAGGTTATAAGAATCGCCCATAGCAAATGTTCCTGCAAAGATACTTTTAGAATATTGAAGATATTAACCCTTCCTTGCATGTAAATATTCCCGATCCCAAAATTCTTTGTATTCAATTCGGCCTCCTTTATAACAAAATGTAATTCACAAAATAAACACGAGACAAACGTATAGCATCCATTATCCTAGTGCTAAACGTTCTTGTTTCAGAAAGGTGTGCATTATGAAACCCTCAAAATATTTGGTACTCTTCTAATGATCTTAAAGCAAAAATTGATAATTCCGGTACTTCTTAAAGTGTACTTATCCTCAAAGTCATTTTATTGTGTACAAGATTATGCGAATGACAAATTATCCTGATAATGCTTATAGAGCTCTGTAAGTAGAATCTAACTGTACCACTGACAAGTCATTGACAATAAATCTTTGACAAATAAACAAATTAATAAAAAAACAAATAAATAAATAAGTAAATAAATAAATAAATCTGTTTGGTTCCATGCAAGCTTCTACTGTCGGCCGTCTAATTTATTCTTCGAACAGGTTGTACGCGCTTGGTTACCATAGCAACAAAAATGGCGATGCTAGTCTATAACTCTATGACAAGGTTTGAAGATAGGACGTAGCACGTCGATGTTTTGTGTCTATGCACCTGACGGCGTGGCCTCTGGAGCTTGACCCTAGGATATTAGGGGTGGCTGGACCCTCAGAACAACTGAGATTTCCCGCTGGTAGCTAGTAGAACTCGATGTGTTCTACTCTGTATACTTACACATTCCCCAGAGGCCTTGGGAAAGGGAGACCTTCCTCATTCCCCAGGGATAATTCCCTGCCTTGCACGCCGAAACTCCCCCACCCCCCCCCCCCCCCGCCAATCACTTAGAACCTAAACGACCACCCAGATGAAAGACAAACTAAATTCTGAATATGTAGTTGTCGTTACCAACATCTGTCTAACCATTAGGAAAAAATCATGGGTCAGGAAAGTTGGGCACAAGAATCGAACTCACAACCCTCCGATGCGCGTCAGAGACGTCACCGCCTGAGCCTTTGCTCGCTGACCCCGAACACTTCAGCAAGCTGTCGTTTCTCTCAATTTCTCAAAATACACAACTTTCTCTATGTAAACGCAATGTTTTTACATTTTTGGTTTTATCACAAGAAAATGGTTTTAAAACTAATTCAACTGTTGGAAAATACACACAAGTATGAGACGCCTGCTGTTCCTTTGCAGTGGACGTCAAACAGTGCTACCAACGTGACGCGATCAAGACAAAACAACGTCGCCCTCGGCTAGACTTGCAGACGCCAATAATACGGCTGATTTGCATTCCGCCCTTGTTATTCACTCGTCCTGGGTTCACACTCCGGAATTCCTCTGTTCCGCTCTCACAAAACGGAATGAGAAACTCTCCAAGTTTCACGTCTTAGATATGTGGTTTTCAAAACATGCATGATGAATAACTCATAGCATGAGAGTCATGTCTGAATGTAAAGTTCCATAGCTGCAACTTACAAGATAAACTTTATTCCCTTATTTTACTGTACACTCTTCGTTGAAAGTGAAGACGATTATAACTTTTAATTTACCTGAAGTTAAACTAAATGTTTTAATTTATAAATATTTTTTAATTTCTATATTTGTTCTATGAATTCCATGAGCCAAAATTATTGTAATTCAAACTTACAGAAATATACGGAATAGAGGAAACCAAATGAAATTTAGTTATGGCACAGTAAAATAGAAAAATAAAGTTTATCTTGTAAGTTTCAGCAATGGAACTTTACATTCTGACATGACCTTTATGGTATGAGTTATTCATCATGCATGGTTTGGAAACCAAATATCTAAGACGTAAAACTTGGAGAGTTTCTCGTTAAGTGATAATGAACCAGGTTATTAACGAAATATAAAATTTTACATGGAAACTTTTACGGAATGCATACACCTTTTATTTTAAACAAACAAAAGCATTACAAAGTACAAATATATTCCACTCCTTGCCAAAGCTTTCAAAGATATTTCACCTACCATATTTTATTAAATAACGTATATCTTTAGTTATCAAGACTGAAATTTTTATGTAGCATGATGATAAACCTTTCTAAACTTAGACACAACATTAATTTCTTAACGCACTATAGCACTGTAAATATCTGATCACAGTCAACTGTTGTCAAATATTGGATAATCATTGGATACCTTCTTTATATTTTGTGTTATTGAATTCGTGACTGTGAATTGAATTGACACAAAATTAATTGAATTCCTTTCTGACTGTGAAGTTCATGGAAACTATTTTACTATGCCAAGGAGAAGACGACTTCACTTAGGTCCTAAAAGTCAGTCAAATGTACGACGAGGTAAATCACGTGCTGACCGCACTGATGAGAAGCGAGATGCAGGTAATACTAGTAGTCCTGTTGGTATGTCAGAATTGGTTTCTAGAGTATTTTTTCTGAGGGAGTTTTTTTCGTACTAATCAATTGATTCAGTTATAAACCAGGATGAGAAGGGCAAGTATTTCACAGAGTTTTTAAATTCATTAGAATTGCCAGGACGCCCACCTCACAAATTAATATTAAAAGTGTCATCATGCTGCGTAAAATTAACCAACTGCTACTGTGTATTGGAACGCGACTAACTGTGAAAAAGCTAATGAACAATGTAATCGTGGCAAAAATCATCAAGGAAAAGTACAAAGGAGACGATATCTTGTTCCCGGGTATTCCGAAGATTCCAACGGATTTACATTTTCGATCACTATCTTCTCGGGCAGCCAGCCAAGTAAAAATATCATTGTATATCAACGTTTCGGGAGTGCGCATCTCTCCCATCATCAGGTTATTTATAAAATGTTATAAACACAAATGAAATACTGGATATAACACAGCTATAAACAAAAACAAAGCACTATCAAAATTCGCATTACTGAACAAAATACTCTTTACAGTAAATTAATTGCCAGGTCAGGAGATGGCGTGACTATAGAAAATTAATTGGGTCAGAGAAACGTAACTACTTAACTTGATTATAAAGCTGTATTGATATTTTCTTCTTAATTCGACGTATTTCCATTTTTAAGGCCGGGTTCCAAGAGAAGCTGAACTGAAATCCAGCATCACGATTAAGCGTGCTCCTTTCACAGGAAATCGCCAAAGCCTCCTTAATTCTCCGCTCCCAGTAACTGTTGCATTTTGCCAAGATGGTCGACTCCCGAAAATTGGCTCTGCGGTCGTTATCAAAACAATGCTCTGCCAGCCCAGAATTCTCAGGTTGCGCTAAACGAATGCTGCGTTCATGTTCGATTATTCTAGTAGCGATGGTCTTTCCGGATATTCCTATATACGGTGTTCCACATTCACAGGGAATGCGGTACACTCCCGGAACTTGGAAGTGCTGTTTGTCTTCCACTGGTCTGAACAGCTGATTAATCTTTGGATGAGGCTTGTGGATGGTTTTGATGTATTTGGCGGATAGATTGCCGGTAAGCGGGATGCAGGCTGTAGCGGTAGGCTTATCTGACCTTTCCTGTATTACAGGTTTTGCTGTATTACTGTATTATCGATCACCAAAGCTGGGAAAGGGAAACCTTTAATACAGCAAACGTAGGATAAGCCTACCGTTACAGCCTGCATTCCGTTTACCGGCAATCTATCCGGCAGAATCAGCAGAATTCTCGCACCTTCAAGTTATCCTATTTTTCGATCCATGGCCCATTTTCTAAGTGGAAGAAATTTTGACAGCTTTGAAGCAAGGGAAGTGACAGTCACCGAATTCTTTGCATGAAAAACACGTGAGTGGCACAGTCGTGGAAAAAATGGTTGAGCGCATTCTTAGAGCCAGAAATTTTCTATCGCCAAGTCGCTTAGCCGCGCGATTCACACTGGTCACAATTTCTAACATGCTACTAGGCTTTTTTGCAGTCAGTTTGGCATTCTTTATCGACAGTTGAGCGCATAAGTAGGCTGTGTCTGAAACACTGAATATTTCTATTTGATTTCTGATAAAGAAAAATGGGTGACAGAACAAGTTAACCTTGCCCTTCTTTTCTTCGTTAGCCAATGCCTTAATAGAGCACAAATATAATGGCTGTCTGTCACTGTGCTCATTGGCGGTTATACAAAGAGGTGGAGCTCTCAAAATTTCGTACTCAACAATACCAATCACGTGAATCCACGTATGTTGTCAAGCAGCTGATACACGATAGATGGATTCACGTAGCACTGAAAGCCATGTATATTTGTATAGCGCCTTATGTCAATGAGCAGTGTCGCGGTAACGGGCATTAAAGTCGGCGCAAATACGAGATAACAGACGGTGGATAGTGTTTCAGGGTAATAAAGAGCTAACGATAGCGCGGCTAGTGCTCACAAAGAGGCGGAAAATAAAGATAGCTAAGATAAAGGACTTGCCGGCACAGATAGGATTTCACGTTTGGCAGGCTCTAGTGATATCTTGATTGTCAGAGAAAAGCTGATTTTCTGTTTGTACTCGAAACCTCTCGAATTTTTTTAGTGAGATATATAAGCGATTGTGACACGCCAGCGGACAGTTGTAAAACAGTCGCGGGAGAGGTAAGCAGAGAACAGCTGAAAGTGTTGTTGTAACGAGAGCTGATCAGAACGCTGCTTGTTATTGTCATTGATCTTGGTAGATTGTGGTGTGTATGTGACGTACTATTGTTACGTGAGAATTGAACAGTGTATTTCTACGGAAATAAAAAACATTTAGAATTTCTGCAAATTGGGTTTTTAATTCTACGAACCCACAAAGTCACTATGCGAACAATACCTATCTTTCGAGCGAATAACAAATAGTTCTGGGGTAACGTATACGCCTCTCGCGTTGATTAATATGGGTTAAAATCTCCGTGAGCTTAAACTATTTTTTTCCTCTCTGCTGTAGTCAAAATGCCTACTTCGGATTCTTGCATTTAAATAATACCGATTTTCACATTTTTATAACAGAAGAAACAAATTATTTTGAAAATCTGGTGGATTCCATGCCCCGAAGATTCAGGGCAGTTATAGATAATAATGGGGATCACAAAAAGAAAAAAAAAAGACTGCGTGGTGAGGGGAGGTCCAATGCTACAGCCACATTATCCGCAGATTCGTGCTGCAATTTGTACGAGTACGTCCAGAAAGTAAGCTCTGTTTGGCAATAAAATTAAATTGTGTACAGATACAGAAAAATTATTTATTCCAAAAAAACTCTACAATGCTTAAACTACTTTTCCACATAACCTCCGAAATTTTGCAGGCATTTTCATAGCGAGGCACAAGTTTTTCTATACCTTCTTCATAGAAGTTTGACGCCTGTGTCTTCAACCAGTTGGAAATATTTTCTTTCAGCTCTTCGTCATTGTTGAAGTGTTGACCGCCAAGGAAAGATTTCAGACGCAAAAGCAGATGAAAGTCGCTAGGAGTGAGGTCAGGACTGTACGGGGGGCGGTCAAACACAACCAAGCCAAATCCCTGTAGGATGTTTTTCGTCGCATTTGCAGTCTGTGGTCGTGCGTTGTCTGAAAAAGCCCAACACCTTTTGGCATCCCATATTTGCCGATAAATTTCAATTGGTTTCACTTTCCTAGCATTCAGATAACGAATCACAGATCTGATTTCACAAGCGGCGGGATTTTGAAACAACACCGACATTGTAAACAAGCACAAAAAAGCGTACGTGGCTGACAGTGATCTCACAATGGCACACGTTTCTTCTCCTTGATACAGAGCGTCTACCGCGCATGTGCGGAACTGCGATCGCATCGCTGCAGCGGAGATAAATTGAAGCATTACTTTCTGGACACCCCTTGTATGTAGTCATGTTGTGAATGGATTTATGAATGCCCCAATGTGTTTGAGTGAATCCTAACTTGAACCAATTGGCTCAAGTTCACGGTATGTAGTGACAATGACTTAGCTTTATCTCCATCTCTCCTTCTCTCTCTCACTTTCTCTCGCTCCTACTCCCTTTCCCTCTCTTTCGCCCTCTCTCCCTCCCCCTCTGCTCCTCCCCCTCTCCCTCCCCATTCTCTCTCCCTCTCTCTCTTTCTTTTCTTTCTCTCCCTGTCTTTCTTTCTTTCGTTCTTTCGAGAAGAGCAGATAACTAATTCACACATCATTTATTTAATATACCTATATTATGTAATGAAATCTACATAAATATCAAGCAGTATGTAGCGGGATTTTTATGGTGAAGATGTGCGACGGGAGGTTTCTCACCTACACTCGTCCCGCATTGTGACTGAGTTTGCGGGTTGAATTCAGCCCTCCGAGTAGAAGATGATGAAGCCACGGGTTGCTAACACTTCTCGGACCAATCTGGCACTCAGATTGTCTAAAATATTCTGAGTAGCTTCAGTAAATATATGAGAAACTTTTTCTCAGGCGTGGTCTCAAGCGAAAGAATTCTTTAGTTAAATAAACACAGAAATAAATGAATTCTTTTTAATTTATAAAAATGCAAACGTGTAATTTCATTTAAATTACACTTTGCCGCTTTTAGTACAAAACTGTAAACAAAAATGATGCTTCGTCGATCCAATTTTCAGAAAGTCTGTGGTAGTTATTTATAATATTCCAAAATCCATAACACGTCTATTCTCTTCAAAGTTACACAATCGAAAGACACTTTCTTTCCTAGCTGTTTTACCAACATAATTGATTTTCCTACGCTCGTTGCCATCACTACCAATCAAACTTAGTTTTTACTGGTTGTAACCGCAGTATCAGGCAGCGATTAGGAGGTGGCCAATTAATCGAAGTAAAATAAATAAAAAAAGATAAATTAATAGAAATGCTTTGCTAAGCTAATATAACAATATTGTTATAATAATATGAAATTAGAATGATTAAAATACCAGTTGACTTAAAGAATAAGAAGGGAGGAATATAATTTAATATAACATATATACTAGCATCCGGCAAGAAAGAGAAAATATTCTTGTAAAAATCTGTACACGTCGGAGAGAGAGGAAAGAAGGACCGTTACCTTCTTTGTGCCAGTAAAAGTTCAATGTCTGAAAACTATTGTATTCTTTCAGCCAGGAATATTTTGGGACAAAGGACTTTCAAAATGCAGTTGAACATGAAGGCCAAAGAGATTTACTTCGCTGATTTGATAACGATGTATACCGTTACAAACAACTCAGGGTAGGCGTTCCCCAACTCAGGGTGGGCGGAACGTCAGTGAGTCATATGAGTTTTGCAAACCAATGCAAAAATTCGGAATAAAATGAGAAACCAATAATAATGTAACATTTGAGATGGGTAAGCTAGCTTGGTCATATGATAAAGTTAGAGAGGGGATCAGAATAAGGTTCGAACTGAATGGTGAAGTAAGAAGAACCTTACTTACAAGCTGATACTACGACAGGAAGAACGTGTTCATGTGCATTAAGAAGAGAAGCGAAGATTTCGAAGTCTGAAGGATGGTCACCGATCCAAGTCGATAAACAAACATAGATTCAAGAATTAAACCAAATAATTCTACAACAAACCAAGTATTAATAATACGACTGAGTAGCCAACAACAACCACCAAAATCCATTTCCTACAACTATTCACCTGAGGGTAACAGAACTCATAGCTCAAATTAGAACCCAATTAATTTAACGATGGTATGCGGGTTTGCTGCATGGTACACGTCACATATTACGTAATCTCATTTTTAAAACTACCTATCATAAAAAAATTAGTATTATTTAATTTACATGTAGCGTCATCTCATGAGCTACTAAATTTTAACAATTTCTTTTCTTGCTTATCCTAACATGCCCACAATGATTATTAAACCACATATCTAAATATTTTTCAATTCTCGGGGCCTAAACCAAAACAGCCGTTACAAATTATAATAGGTATCACTATAAAATTATGCGGGTTGCTGGATTCGGAACTATTCCTAGAGCAGTATAGCAAACTTCAGTTCCAGGACATTGGCGCTGAACCATTTCCATAAGGGCGGTACTACCCTCTGTTCTGTGTGTGAGTTATTTTTAGTAGCACGTTTCCTCAGATTGAAAACCATCGGAGTTTACGTGGTTATTGTAGTGGAAGGAGTGCAGTTTTCCTTTTTTGCGAGAAAAGCAGAAAATTGCTACACATGGTCATTGAGCTGAGATTATGTAACGGTAGCTGCACAGATACATTCCAATGAGTAAATATTAAGTATTTATCAATATAAAATGTATACAGATTGCTGGACTCGAACCTATTCCTGAAGTACCACACTTCAATTTCAGAACTTTGGCTCTAAGCTATTTGAGCACCGAAAGCAGGATGCGGTGTTTACATAAAAAGGCAATACGTAATTCCAATCCAGCAGTTTCTTTAGTATTTGAGCATCTGCCTATGAATTTTGTTGAAAGTAACAGTTCTTGGAAATATTTGTGAGTTGCTACTCTTATATTATTATATAGTATGCCTTTGCATAACCCGGATTTGTACAACTCTGACTCGCAGTGTGAACGAAGTTCAGTGGACTTCGTGTGATTCCGTGAGGCCGAAGTGATACTTCGAAAGTTTTCAGTGCTAAGACATATTTTCCACGACTCTACCATCGTGGGATAATTAACCTCGCTGAACGATGTGATACCAAAAGTAAGAATTGCAATGAGTAAAGAATCGTAATGGATTTCAAATGCGTATTGTATATTTATTACGACACGAACAGGTGCAGTTGGTTGAGTTGTGTAACAAAAAGAGACACGGGAGGAAAAGGGTTTTCTTAGTAAGAATCCTGAATGAATAGCACTTGACTTTGTTTGAAAAGTATATTCTTCGGACCCTTAATAATGGCATGAGCGAGTCTAATAAACGCAATGGACAAAATAGTCACAAAGGGAATCTTTGTGTGAAAAGAGGGCTTCCAAAAGTGAAAGTTACACACCCATGCACAGCTATGAGGACACTCAGTCCACGGCGTGAAGCCGATTACGGCAGTCCTCTTCTTCTCTCTTGGTCAAAAGAGACCAGAAGCGATGAGAGAAAATATTTGTCGGTTCATATATACGTGAAGAACGAATTAAGTTTTATCGAGTAATAAGCATTTCACATACGCTAACTCTAAACAGTGGTATAGGTAACCCTTGGTCGGCAACTTCAAGTTTAATGTAAGGACAAAAAGAAGCAGTCATTAAATCAGTTTGAAACGGGCATTCCAGTGTCATTAAAACCATCCTTCTCATACATACTCCCGCATACCATGAGAGAAACCTCATTGCTCAACCTTGAGCTACCCATATTCTTGTATCAAACTGTAGCGTCAACGTGGAACTGTGCGCTACCCATTATTTATTGCTTCAGACGACTCAAGACTACAGAATCTAATGTTCTATAATTTGAAAATTAGCTAATTGCTTGTCAGAATACATTTCAAATATTTTTGTTTTTATTAAAAGAAACGACATTACTTATTAGACAGCATCTATAAATTAAGAATACAGTAATTTAATAAACGCTTTGAGAAGCTATTTTGAAGTAAAAAATCAAATATTTAAAAATCTTTACCACGAAACGGGTCGTTTTGTGTGAGATATTTTCTTGAAAATATTTGTATCGTACCTTGAAGATGTTGAACCTTCTGTTTATTTGGCAGTATGATTTTAATTTATACTTTTCACACTCACTCTCACACATACAAACATGTATTATACTAACCTTTCCTTAAAATTACTTTTGTTACTAAATACTTGCTAGAGAACGTGAAATTTGATAAAATTGCTTCGTATTCATCATAATGAAAACTTTTAGATAGCAAAGCTTGTTAGAAACACTATGCTTACGAAGCTTTGTTAGATATTTTTAAAAATTTTGGTAGGAAATGAGAAATATTGACGCTCTTATTTCCTGTCACGTTTGAACTCCACCTTAGTGCAAATAGACAACATAACACAAAGCCCATTCTCTAAGGAGCACCTATGGTAAAAAGTGAAGGTTTAGAGCTATATAATGAAGAAAAATGAGAAAAAAAAGGTCGCGGTATAAAAGTATGCATCCCAGCAAAGGGATCGAAACCACGACCAGCCCAGTGCGAGGGGCACCAGTTACCGCGAATTTATTTCCCATATAGTAAAAATACATTTAAAAAATGCAATATCCAACTTCTTACAAATTGCTATCAGTTATAACTATCCACTCAAAACCGAAGATTATCGTAGAGTTTTTTTATACAGGTTCATTATATTTACAGATATTCCACCTTTACTATCGGAATCTTCAATCTCTGGACGGAATCCCAGTATGACTATCTAATTAAATTTGAACACGTTAGCAGGCGAGCGATTATCACGTAGATAGTGTAACGCGATAGGAGAACATATTGAAAACAAAACATGCAGACAGTGCACAGCTTTCACCACGAATAGTAATTATGGCCTGTGTATCATTTGCGACGCGGTTATTAAGTTGGTATCCCTGAGGCGGATTGTACGGAAGTCTGTTATTTTAAATGCTAACACAGGATAATGAACCAGAGGTATTAGTGAAGTATACAAAAAGCAAGAGAAGGAAACAGGTGAAAAGCGTCCAAGTGATATAAAAGAGATCGGTTGTGTAACACTCACCGGTATACCCTCCAATACCTATTCCACATGAAGATGTTATAAGCCATATCAAAAAGAAAATAATTCAAGAATGGAAACATCATAGTAAATACTTAGTAAACTCCAACAAGTGAAACTAAACACATCTCCTACTCAGTATCTTTATAAGCATACCAGTCGAAAACAACAAATATTACACCCCAGACTTAGAACTGGACATAGAAAGCTTACACATGATTACCTATTTTGCAGAGAGAGGCCTCCACTCTGTGAACCATGCAAAACAGCATTATCAGTAAAGCATATTAGAAACGAATGTACTCGCTACTCAACCTATAGGTTTTCAGACCAGCGATTGGCAAGTGGGTCGATTTTCCAGCCACGCGCCTTAACTTATCCGATACAACAGAGGAAGGTGTACGTCTGTTAAGAGATGATACAAAATTGCTCCATGAGGTATTTTTGCTATCCTTAATTATTTGCCTAGACTTTGCACGCGCTTTCTTGTACTCAATTAGGTTACTTAGGGTAGGGTGTCGGGAAAAAAGCGGCTTCCGATTCTACGCTGTGTTAACTTCTGGCGCCGTCAGAGTCGATCACCTCCAAGGCTCCATTTAGGTGCCGATCCACCACCTTTTACAGATGAGACGAGGTTCCTTGGATTGATATTTGATAGAAAACTTATTTGGTCGTCGCATATAGCACAACTGAAAGCACGATGTGACAGATCTTTAAATATATTGCGGGTACAAAGTGAAAAATCATGGGGAGCGGATCGTACAGTGTTATTGCGACTTTATCGCGCACTCATCCGTTCCAAATTAGATTATGGTACTATCGTTTATGGCTTAGCACGACCATCTGTGCTGAAGAGATTAGACACAGTCCATAATTGTGGCATACGTATAGCAGTTGGGGCATTTCCAACGAGCCCTGTGATAAGCCTGTATGCTGAATCTGCAGAACCTCCTCTGCAGTACAGGCGCAACATGTTATTAGCAAATTATGGCTGTGGACTTAATTGCATGCCAACACATCCAACGTTTACTCCGTTATTCAACACCTTGATGGACGCGCGTTAAAGAACACTTCTCTTAAACCAAAGTCAACTGGTTTCGTTTCCGTTTTCGTTTCGTTTCAGTAGAAAGCTTGATACTGAAAGGCCCAAGATGTATCCTAAGGGGGAGAGGACATTCCCTCCTTGGTTGTGCAGACTGTCCCACGTACATCTGGGCATGACTAAATACGATAAATCTACCATGTCTATGTCTAGTATCCGCACATGTTTTTTAGAATTTTTATTGCGATATGAAGACCATTTTATAATCTATACTGATGGCTCCAAGAGCTCAAGTGGTATTGGTTGTGTTTACGTGTGTGGAACCGAACCGTATACATTCGGATTCCATACTAGCTCTTCCAGCTTTACCCATAATCTCACTTTTGAATCATTGTGAATGCTAAGGATAAGATACACGATGTTACCTGGCTTGAGATCAATTAATAATAAATACTGAGGATATATTAGCCATAAAACACAATAAATGCAAATATTAACAATCTTCAGCTACTACATTCACCAAATGAAAGCAATATCACCAAGCAGTTGAATAAACAGACATGAAGAAAATAGCCCGCCTCGGTAGCGTGGTGGTAGCATGTCTGCCTCACGTTCAAGAGGTCCCGAGTTCGAATCTCAGTTAGGGCGAGTTACCAGGATAAGATTTTTCCGGGGTTTCCCTTATCCTGATAGGCGAATGTCGGGTAACTCTAAGCTCCATGGACCCCGGACTCATTTGAACATCACCTCACCCATTTAATTTATCGTCCGATATGACTTAACATTGGAGGACGTAAATTAAAAAAACAAAAAAAAAACACATTAGCACTCTCATTCATACTTCCAAACTGGGGAATCATCTTGGTTGGAGAAAAATCCCCACCTCCAGCCAGGAACCAAAAGTGAGACCCCGTGCACAGCAGGCAGGCGCTCTGCCGACTAAGCTACGGTGCCGGCCATCTCTAAGTTTGATCTCTTTAACTGGATAGTTAATATCGGAAATGAATGTGTAAAGTTTATGAACTGATGCTCAAATGATTCTGGGATTCATAGAGCTTACGGTTATCCCATGACATGACTAAACATTTAAATCTGAGCAACGTGCTTATTGTTTATTTCATTTTTTATTCCATTTTAAATTTTTTACTATTATTTTTTCTATTTTTGTAATATCTGACTATTCACTCCTGTGCATATATTCTTACAAATACTTATTCTTTCTCCACCTACTTCATGGCAGCCCAGATAGGTAGTTACAGAAATGGTTTTAATATATATTTCCTTGTAGGTACAATGTAAATATGGAAATACATTCGGTTTTAAGAGACAGTCAGATTTTTTTACAGCTGGTCGTTAAGGTTATGCCCTTGAAATTCCATTTTTTCGGCATGACCTCGAAAGAGAAAGCAAAACGAATAACGGCATCCAATTTTCTCTCCACACCAAAGCTTTCATATGCGCATTTCAACAAAAAGTCATGTTTTGTTGTCTCCTGAATGAAAGAACACAGTTACGAAAAGGTGCCCACGGGTTTGTTATTGGTCTCTGAACACACACGCACGCACGCACACATACACACACAGCCCGCCTCGGTAGCGTGGTGGTAGAATGTCTGCCTCACGTTCAAGAGGTCCCGAGTTCGAAACTCGGTTAGGGTGAGTTACCTGGATAAGGTTTTTTCCGGGGTTTTCCCTTATCCTGAAAGACTAATGTCGGGTAACTCTAAGCTCTATGGACTCTGGGCTCATTTGAGCATCATTTCACCCAGTCCATTCATCGTCCGATATGACTTAACGTTTGAGGACGTAAATTACAACACACACACACACACACACATATATATATATATATATATATATATATATATATAGAGAGAGAGAGAGAGAGAGAGAGAGAGAGAGGGAGGGAGGAAGGTTACATAGCAAACTTGTATTTATGTATCGAGTTGGGTGGCTCAGGCGGTTTCGTCCCTGGCCCACATTCCGGAGGTCCAGGTTTGATTCCCGTTGCCGACCTACCTGATCCGTGGGTTCTGTCGGGGTTTTTCCGGGTCGCCAGGTGAATGCTGGGTATGATAATTGCATCCACCGAATTTCCTGTCCCTCCATTGCATCTCCATTATCATTTCACATCATATCATCTGGTGGTCTCTCTCAAGGTAGGAGTGTGGGCGGGAGTCGCGGTGGTGCATGGCAGGATGCTATGCTCTCAGTGAGCTACTTCCTCCTCCAGGAGATTGGTTTCCGGTCTACGAACCGGCTGCTGAGACCGCTTCCGAACCACAGTAAGGGGAAATGCCAATTGTCCTGGCCTACCAGCAGAGCTCAACAGCATAGCTCACAAACAAAAATGCATTTAAATATCAAACATAATGTTTCAAATATGCCTGCTCCAAGGATGCAACGTAATGTGTCCATCTCACATTTAGGAGGTCCAGTGTTCGAATCCTGGCCAGTATGTGTTAACTGGATAACGTTTTTACCACATGAATTCCTGGTAACTAAGCTATATGGACCCTGGGCTTTTTTATCATCATTTCACCCATTTCTTTCATCGTCCAATATGACAACGTTGAAGGACGTACATTTACTTTAAACAGGTTTTCAAAAAGAAACAAAAAATTCCATAACCTAAACTGTGCTTTACATATACAAGTTTTCGTTATTTTTTTCAAAACGGCTCTAATAGTTGAGTAAAATATCAATAGCATATATTACAATACCATCTTGACAACAATTCATGTGTGCTCCACAAAAATATACCTGGATTTCTCGTAAGTACAGAATTAATATCAAAAAATCTTTGAGGCGCTTATAATTTTGAGATACACCTGTTATTGGTTTGTAATTTTAATGCTCATATATTTTTTAAATTATAAGTCACAACTCGCATTGACCTTCTTTTTACTAATTTCGAGAAAGTGAACGGAAGAATCCATTTTATATGAGTTACCTGTAATATATGAGAGATGTATTGTGAGGTGGTGGTAGGTAGAGACAATTTTATGTGTGTGCCACTTCAGAATGTTTTTCACGGTGTCATATGTATTGGAAAAGTTTCCTTGCTGCCTACCACATAGCCTAGTGAAACACAAGATGAAAATTCACAACACGTTTCAAGAGTAATCACTCGATAAACATCGCTACTTGAGTATGTCGATTGTTTTAATTGGTCCATTTACATTAATTTCCCGTTAAATGAAATGTTCCTAAATTGGATGCCATCGACTGTGTTTACATACAACATTCATGCTATACCAGTTTGTGTGGAAATTAGTGGTTTGTATGGAATCCGCCATTTGTTTCTCTCAACACAACTCCACTTAGGTCGGTTGACTGTGATAGTCCAAGAAATGAAAGGAAACTCCAAAAAGAAACCCCCAACCCCCGCCACCAGACTCACGAAGTCCAAAACGTTACCGTAACTGGTTCGCAATGGTGTCTCGCGACGCGTCTTCAGCGTTGTTCTACTGTCACCTTTGACATTCAGTCCCAGCGACTAAATATGCGCTGACAGCCGAGCTGTTACAAACTGGTTTAGTATCACCAGTTTTTCCTTTCCTTTTGTTTTCCTTTCCTGTCTTTTTACGGAAGAACACAGTATATGTTGTTTCAGATTTAACGTCTTGTAACCTGAGGGTTCCTTTCGGTGTTGAATGAAATGAGCCCGTGGTCCATAGGGCTTTGACGTATCCCACATACATCTTTAAGGGTAGGAGAAAAAAAAAATAAAAGATCATTATCCAGGTAATTCGCCCTAACAGAGATTCAAACTCCGAACATCTTGAATACGAGACAGACACGTTACCTTCACACTAAAGAGGTGCAAGGCTCTTTTAATTTGAAGATATCTACCCTAACTCATAAAAGCTGGAAAAACTCTCCTTTTCGTTTTCAAATTAAATTTGAGACAAGTAAATATTATATTTCTACAGAAACCCTAACTCATAAAAACTGTAAAAACTCCCCTTTTCGTTTTCAAACTAAATTTGAGACAAGTAAATATTATATTTATACAGAAAAAGAAATCATAATGTAAACTAACTTAAGATTGTATCTGTAAACCCTGTCCTCAATTTACGTTGTATTGGTGATATCAAGCTAACCAAGCTTTCATAGGAGAATACTTTTGGAGTATTCTGTGTTTGGTGCCACAAAACCACCTCTATTTTATATTTTCTTGCAAGAAAGTATAATTTTCCTCCTCCTCATGCATAACATTAAATGTTTTTTCTTTTAGTAACGCGACAGATAAATAAATAAGAAAAAGCTGTGAACATGCTTAGCTCCACTTATTAAAGAATATTTTTCTAAAATAAAAATGTCAGTTTTGTATTAATACCTTTCATTTTGTTTACCCATTCTCTGTTTACGCCAGCTACCAATTGGAATAGTAGAATTTGATGACGAATTCTACACATAGAATACACTGCACTGTCATAGTATCCTCAAAATGAAAGAGCGCATTCTTTCCCAAATGTCCCTCCGACTATTGTGGAATGCATCTCGTAATATGCACAGCAGCATTGCACTACTGGGTTAGAAGTGGCTTATGTATTACAGGCGGGAAATGAGAAGGGAGTGGGTGAAGTTGCTTGACACGCTGGTCAGAATAGCCATACCTAGTCTTTTTTACTATTTATTTATCAATTGATCAGCACAGTTAGTACTGCATAAATTGGGAGCTATCGATACAGAATAAAATAAAGTAATACAGGGAAAGATGATACTCGTATTGGGGTCCTCAAGCAAACTGATCTGATTAGTGAGAATATAAATTACATAACTTCAGCAAGTGTGCCTTCAGACTTCGTGCAACATCTAGAACGTCCCAGTTGAAGGAATAGCACCTGGTCTAAACATACTTAAGCTTAACTATCAGTGGAAGTTAATGAAACCGTAAAAATGTAATACAGCATGGATTCTTTGCGTTATTATTCTGTATGTTTACAGTAAGTTACAGACGTGTGCAAAGTATTAGACTCAATCATGTTTTTTTTTTCTTTGCTTCAGTTTAACATTCAAAATAATAGTTATTTACCGCCGTAACCTATTTCAATTCGTCGTAATTCCTTTCCTTGCTATAATATGAAGGATATTCAATGAAATTTCTCTCTTAATAATAGCAGCGAGATGTTCCTTTTACTTATAGTAATATGGTGGTAGCTCTGAATTAAGAGCAGTCATTTTCTTCATGTCTGTTTATGCAACTGTTTGACGATATTGCTTTCATTTGGTGAATGTAGTAACTGAAGATTGTTAATATTTGCCTTTATTGTGTTTTATGGCTAATATATCCTCAGTATTTATTATTAATTGATCTCAAGCCAGGTAACATCGTGTATCTTATCCTTAGCATTCACATTGATTCAAAAGTGAGGTTATGGGTAAAACTGCTGACATATCCTCAAGGAAAGTAGCTGTAACTGAGAGTCTTTTGAAGGAAACTCTTTATTCACAACGTGAAATAGCTAAGAAATTGTGTATTTCACAAAAAATCTATTAGTCGCATTAATCAAGCTTTAACATTCGGTGAGACGTTGACCTCATAAAGGGATGGAAAATGCGGGAGGAAAAGAAATCTATCACCAAGGATGCAAAGAAAACTTGTGCAGGTGGCAAAACAAAACAGAAGAGCAACCAGCATTGACCTCAGTAATCAACTAAAGCAGTACGGTACAGAAATATCAGTCTCAGTAGTTCGCAGAAGATTATGTGAAGCAAGTTTACCAGCACGCAGGCCTCGTAAAAAGGCTAAACTGACACCTGCAATGGCAAAAAACGTTTAGAATGGGCCAAAGAGATGCAGAAACATCCAGTGGGATTTTGGAGAAAGGTAAATAGTATGAAAATTGTATAAAACATAAATTTAAAATATGTACATGTAAATTTTATGGAAATGAAATAAACATCCTAAATTTGTTTCCCTCATTCCTGGTTTTGTTATACTACCTTTGAGCAATTTTAAAACTGTTTAATATTAATAGACGTTTTCATTGTTTCAAGTAATTTTCTCAGATGAATCCATGTTTGAAGTATGTGAAGAGAGAAGCCAGTATGTGAGAAGGTAAGATAAAGAAGCATTTTCCCCTCAGTGTTTCGATCAAAGAGTAAAGCACCCGACATCAAAAATGGTCTGGAGCTGTATGTCTGTCCATGGACCTGGAAGATTATACATAGTTGTGGAATCTATGGAGCAGAAACAGTATAAACGTGCATTAGAAATAAGACTATTTCCGCAAAGTAAAGAATGGTTTCCAAATGGTGATTTTGTGTTCATGCATGACAGTGCTCACTGCCACAGAGCAAAATCTGTAACCCAGTTCCTCAAAGAAAACAATGTAAAAGTACTAGCATGGCCGGGGAATAGCCCTGATTTAAATCTAATAGAGAATCTGTGGGGTATTGTTAAACAAAGACTGAACAAATTGAAAACAGCCACAAAATTTCAGCTTATTGAGGGCCTGATAAGCATTTGGCACAGAGATGAAGAAATAAAGGAAATTTGCTCCACCCTTGTATAGAGCATGCCTAAACGCATAAAAAATGCTAAGAGTTGAAAAAAATATTTTGTAATATTATTTCTGTTAAATAAATAGAAAATAAACGGTATAGGTTAACAATTTCACCATTGGATCTAATAATTTGCACACGTCTGTTGTTACTGAAGTTCAGATAATTCCCAGCAGTATCAGTGCACCAAGGAAAATCCAAACGTTGCCACAATACTAGCATAATGGCTGTCTTGCTTGTGACATACATAAACTTTCTGTCTTGGTAGTGAAGGTACGATATCCATGAAATATATCGTGAAATCAATGTATTCCATCAGTGGAACAGACATTTAATTCTACGGAAGATGCAGGCTCGCCTTGTGTGACACAGGAGTTCACTGCAGCAAATGAAAGTAATGCAAAGCCACCGTGTGACGTGGTTCAAATAGCCAAAAATGAGAATAATAGCCATAACACCGCACATCACACTGTTGATGATGTACTTGAGTTTTTCGAAATGTCTGCAAGATGGTGCAGCGGCATCTCACTCTAGAACTTCCACGTTCGCCATACTAACCAGAACTCATCACATGTTATTATTCTTTTCAGAAGAGTCCGTAAACTGCCTACACGCTGAAGGACGTGTGTTCAACATCAGGAAGACTATGCTGAGAAATTAAAGACTTGTGTTGAACTTCTGTTCAATAAATTAAGGTATACATTTGACTCCCTCTTACATATACATTCGGCAAAGAATTAAAATAGAAAAGTTCAGCACTAAAGGAAGGCGCATGTAACGATTAAAAGCAGAAAGTTGCCCCAGGTATTTCCCACCAAACTTATTTAATATTCCAAACATGTTGTTGAGTAGAACGTGGATGACAAAAAGTGCCTGTGCACGGTAATCTGTGTCCGCGTGAATATCATTAGTAGTAGGGGTCAATTTGTCTCACCGCTAGGGCCCCCTGGTAACACGTAATACAGGCGCATTAACCCCATATTGTTGTTCTGATTCATTATCATACAGCATTCCTTACGGAACCGAATTTTCCTGACTTGCAAAATGATAGTCATCTTTCTGGTTCCCATGGCAACTTTCAGATTTTTCACCAACGCAGCGAAGTTCATTGGTATGCCCTAATTAAATTTCCCGACGATTGGGAAAACTTGATAGCTACAGAGACTTATGTTATATATTTAACTAAAATATTTGGCTACTACTGATACTGCATGTTGACTATCTGTACTGTAGGTTTGTACTGCTGGCTGTTACGGTGGTGAGCTATGTGATGTTTAGCTCAGAGTACGCATGGATGGATAAAAATAGATATGACTAGTTAAGCTAGCAAATACATTTAATGGGAGCTCTTATTATCATCATCTTCAGTATCGTCATCATCATCATCATCATCATCATCATCATTATTATTATTAAAGCAATAGCTCAGAAAGTATGATAACGATGGCAACAGTTCCAGAAAAGATCTCTCTCTCTATTATTCAGTGAAGCTTTATGTGTTTGCTGCGAGGCATATCATAAGACGACGGCAATATATTGGGAAAAGAAGACAAACTTCAAAGAAAACAGATTACACTTCCACTTTGCTGACGTTTTCTTCCATAAACCGCAGAGGAAACGCAGCTCAATTCAAAACAGCTGACGCCTTGAGGTTTACGACTTAGAGAAACAGTGTAGCCGAAGATACAGGTGGCTGTGACTTCACGCACTTTGTCATATCGGAGGAGGCCAACGTGCCAAGAAAACACACCACCAATAAAAGGAGGTAAATAGCATTTTCATTTCCAACGCTTTGTCTGAATACGAAAAATATTCTATAAATAATTACGTCACGTTTCGTTTTTGCTCTTCAAGAAGTTATATAGTCACATGAAGAATAGCACGTACCAGAAGCTGTGAAATATTTGTATTTTAGACCAGCAAAAGCCCAGCTCTGTTGGCAATTTTGCATTAATGTTGGATACTGTATTCTATTCGCTTCTTCTATTATTTTCTCATTCCCTCTTTTCTTTCACCCTGCAATTTCTACACCTATATCCGTCTTTCCCACCTCTCTCTCTCTCTCTCTCTCTCTCTCTCTCTCTCTCTCTCTCTCTCTCTCTCTCTCTCTCTCTCTCTCTCTCTCTCTCTCTCTCTTTCCTCTCATTCCCTTGCTCTCTCCCAATCTCCTTCTGCCGTATTTTTTCCATTTGTCTCTACTTTTACATTCTCTTACACTTCCCCATTGTCGCTTTGTCTCCATCTAACACTCCTATTCCAAAGTCCCACTGTTTCCCATAGCCACTTTCTCTCCACCTCTCATTTGTCCTTCTCTCTCTTCATCAATTCTCTCAATCTTCCCCCGTTGAGCTCCCTCCAACTACCTCTCCATTTCCAATTCGTAGCGTCCCCCAGTCTCTGACACTTTCCCACGTTCGTATTCTCTTCATCTCTTCTTCCTTTTCCATTTCCTCCATTTCCAAATAGGATTCTCCACCATCTCTCTCTCTCTCTCTGTCTCTCTATATCCATTTTCATTCTTTAATTCTCGCTTGTTATCTTCACTCCACTTCTCTCTCCCTCTATGCGTGCAGTGTATATTGCAAGAATCGAAACAGTAAAAGACCTCATGTCTTAGAATCTCAAACTTTCTATATTTAACCAAGTTATCGCTTGTCAGGTACTTGACAAATAATTATTTTCGAGTAACAGTTACAAGTATAGCAATTAAATTGCGTTATAATGATGATAACATCAATAATAATAATAATAATAATAATAATAATAATAATAATAATAATAATAATAATAATAATAATAGTAATAATAATAATAGTAATAATAATAATAATAGTAATAATAATAATAATAGTAATAATAATAATAATAGTAATAATAATAATAATAATAATAATAATAATAATAATAATAATAATAATAATAATAATAATAATAATAATAATAATAATAATAATAATAATAATAGTAATAGTAATAGTAATAATAATAATAATAATAATAATAATAATAATAATAATAGTAATAGTAATAATAATAATAATAATAATAATAATAATAATAATAATAATAATAATAATAATAATAATAATAATAATAATAATAATAATAATAATAATAATAATAATAATAATAATAATAATAATAATAATAATAATAATAATAATAATAATAATAATAATAATAATAATAATAATAATAATAATAATAATAATAATAATAATAATAATAATAATAATAATAATAATAATAATAATAATAATAATAATAATAATAATAATAATAATTATAATAATAATAATTATAATAATAATAATAATAATAATAATAATAATAATAATAATAATAATAATAATAATAATAATAATAATAATAATAATAATAATAATAATAATAATAATAATAATAATAATAATAATAATAATAATAATAATAATAATAATAATAATAATAATAATAATAATAATAATAATAATAATAATAATAATAATAATAATAATAATAATAATAATAATAATAATAATAATAATAATAATAATAATAATAATACACGGCGTAACAGGGGGCTTGAGCCTGCCAACCTTACTGCCGGCCTCACGCGCAAACACGCAATGTAGAGGTAGGTGATCATCCAACCTCTACGAGGAGGAGATGTGGTCAGCATCTAGGCACCCCAACCGGCAAGTTAGCTTTCTTGACTGGGATTCGCTACCTATTGTAGCTCCTCGAATTCCTCTCGAATGGGCACCGATCTTATACCCTGGACTTAAAATCCACAAACCTCAATAGTGGGATCGCACTCTGGAGCATTCCGTGGCAACTCCAGCCCACTGCGCCCACTTTGCGTTAGACGTTACATAAAACGTATACTGATAATGTTTCATTCTTTTTGCTGTAATGGTTCACATTGCCTTACATTAATGGTTATCCGTAAGAATTACTTGTAACTGCATTTCAGTATCAAATATGTCAATATACATTTTGTTATTTGATACAATCTTAAAAGCAGCTTCTTACTTGGGTATACGAGACAGTCTGTGTTAATTATTTTGGTACCGTAATTGGGTAGTTGTAATTTCTATTCACTGCCTTGATACCTGTTAGTGGTTAAGTAGATACTTACTATATTTTATTGTAACGTTTCGTTAAGTTTTAACAAATTGTTAAAGACACTAACCAAATATTATGATTTGCTTGGCACTCTTTAACTTCCTATAAAAAGTAAGTTAAGGAAAAAGATTTTATTGATGAACGTACAACGGCAAATTGTGCAAAATGCGCAATGATGGATGACTAGTTACCCTCATCTTTTGTGTCGATCTGCTAGCAGTAGATGTATGCCTTGGCGCTCTTGAGCACCAAGTTTTATCTCTGCACGTAGTATCGGAGTGAGGGCTACTTTATGCTGTTATAGTTAAAAATAACAACAATTCCTCTCCTTTAAATATCTTTAAATTTATTCCGCAAAACCATTAATGTAATGTATTACAATTTTTAAATTTCGTAGATTTTTTCCTTTCATATAATGATTATTGTTGCATCGTTGATCTTTAAGTTTCTGCAGACTTGCAGAGCGACACGAAAAACACGTCTTACTACGACAAAGATCTTGTACAGAATGACACCAAACTCTGAATATTCTGGATTCTCTGCGCACATATAAATTACTTCTATGCTATTCGTCCACGTCACAACATTACGTAATTACATTATCATAATAACCAATAGGAACACTATTACGTAACTTGTATCATTCTCTGGCCTACCCTATTTCACATTTCCTATTTTCTATAAATCGCCTTTTCCAGAAAAATTCATAACAAATTCTTAAATATTTAAAAAATATAAAATAACCGTCACAAACGCGACAAACATGGAGACTCGAAAAGCATGATAGAGAGCTGACACTTTAAATGTTTATTTATTCGTTGTAATGTAAATATTACAGATTACAGTCTGATTTTATAAAAGAAGATACGTGAAGGTCATCTGCTTCTCCATGTGTGATGCTGCACTGTTGCCTAATCCTTGTATCACATAAGCTTGCCCCGTATCTCTTAGCGGGCACGTGACCTTATCACCTCTCACTGGCTGCTATTTCAGTATAGACTGTTGTGCGGTAAAAATTAGTTCGTTATTTAACATGGTAATATATCTTTATATGTTGGAAGAGAATTGTCAAATTTATATTTTCGTAACTGTTTTAATTAAATATATTACGCAACAGAGTTGATTTATCTGAAATGCATGTTAATTCTAAACGAAATGAAAAGGAGGATCCTTTGCTCTCAAGCACATGAAACGATAGCACGTTATTTAGCGGTAGTGATGACATATTTATTTATATGACTTATCACTGACTTTGTTTTGAACTGGATTAGTCAGATATCCCATTCGAAGGTGTGTTGTGTACGAGAGCTAAATTATTTTATTGATCGTTTATTGCGCGTGTACTTATTATATTATAATGGCAGAGTCTACCGCCAGTTTTTCGCTGAAGTATTGCAAGGGAAAACCTTTACAAAGCGGCGAAAAATGAACTGTGGTGCATGTGTTTCGTGAACTTACAGAGAAGGATCCGTCTTTGTCAGAGAGAGAAGTCGAACAGCTGTGCTCTGAACTTACAGGTGTGAATGTTAGATGCCTAGGGACATCGCGACATGAAATTGAGACAACAGGAAAACTTACCACTCCAGGGGCGATATTGCTCTGTGGCGAAGACGTTATTTAAGGACAATAAGATTGTACCGGGATACAAATCGAAAAATATATTACCTTGACGAGACTTTGGTGAATGAAGGACACACGACAGGTATGGCTTGACACGATTTTTAAGACTGAAAGACAAGCATTTTTGGAAGGTATGTGTGCTGGTTTTAAAAATCCCAGTGGAAAAAGCCGAAGGCCTTTCATTACAAACTTGTTTCAGTTTCATTGCTCATTCATTCAGTTTCATTATAAACTTCATTATTTTTGCATGCCTTCATATTCTTATTTGTATTATTTTATCTATCTTATTAAGACGTTTACTGCAGGTTTAAATGTGACGGGAAGGCACCGCCTACGGCCTATGGCGCGAAAGTATTAGCCAATTAGGATAAGGGGCAAGTAGTTGCACGCGGAGTGATACATGTCAACGGGGCAAGATTATATGAAACAGAGATTAGAACTAAGTTACGCATACTCCCCTCTTTATCCTCTCAACACACTAAATGTAAACAAGCGTTCGAGGTTATCACATCTCAACAAAGCAGACATAGTTCATCTGTATTAGTCTAGTTTAAGAACAGAAATAAGTTGTTCACACAGGCAATGCGTTGTGGCGTCTTTACATGTGTGAGTTCTTTTAATAATTTTTGCACTATGTAACTGATAATCTATACTTACCCTTATTGTTGGTATGCGTCGTAAGTTAACATTCCCGCACTAGTGCGGTAAGTAATATCTCCATACCAACACATATAGGCGATGCAGGTTCTAAAATCTAACATTTATCTTCAATTATATTTATTGATATTTTAGCTAATATCTTAACTACTAAAATTCAAATTGATATAAATACACATAGTGCAAAATATAGTGTGCAATGCGCATGTGGTAAGCACATAACGCAATCTCGAAAATTGAAAATAACTCGACGCAAGCCTCTCGTTTTTTCAAACTTTCGCTCGTTCCGTATATATTAATATCGCAATATACTAATATTAACGACTTTGTCAATTGCCATGTTCATATCAACGCCGCCAATATGATGTAATTTTGACCCATAGGAATTCTTTTACATGCAAGCATATCTACTGACATGAGGCTGTCACTTTTGGTTGAAAGAAACAAATTGTTCATTGATAAGGAGCAAACTCTCGCCTTCCGGTTCAAAGAATTCTCTAAGAGAACAGACAAATTCTCTAGCTTGGCTGTGCAATGTAACACCCCGACCGTAAGCTGATATTTGCCTTGGGCCACGAATCCTCAGTCCACCTCTAATCCTACCACCACTACGTCTTGCTTCCATAAAAACATATTTTAATTCTGTTTGCACAAAGTAGGCTAACAATACACAACGCAAGTGAACACTCAAGCAAACTAATGCTTCCCGCACAAAACTAGTGATAACTGACCTGAGGAGCATGTGATTCACCAGTGTAACAATCTGGCAACCTTTGTTTACGTTTCCTTAGCAACGGCCTTCCCTTCTTACCCTTCGCGGCCCTTGCTTGATGACCTTCATGTATCTTTTAAAAATCAGACTGTACAGCTGGGCCAGCACGTACCGCGTGATAGAAATGGTGAACGATGCTCCCAATATAATTTTTAAGAGACGCAACTTAATAGAAAAAAAAGTGTAATCTTGAACTGCATTAATAGGTAATAGTTATTAACTCAAGATTTTAGGCTCAAATGGTGATTAATATTGTAGTGTTTTGCATGCCTCAAGAAGATACTTGCTTCACTTTTGGTTAAGTTAAGATTTGGGTTATGAAGCGATCATTTATACTTAAATTTGCATATGAATTTTAATGCGAAAAAAATACTAGTGGCAGCAACATCCCCTCGAAATGATAGATATCAGAGCTAGTGAACCCTTCTTTTCAGCACGATTTTCTGACTAATATATACCAAAAATAATATAGATAGCGCTAATTATGAAAATCATTCAAAGACTGATAACATGCAAAACAATTTATACAGAACTAAATAATATTTAACATCGTGACTAACAAATAAGCAAATAAGCAAATGCTTATACCTACTTAATGGTATACAAGGGGCGTTCAGAAGGTAAGTTCTGTTTCAATTTATCTCCGCTGCAGCGCTGCGATCGCAGTTCCGCACATGCGCGGTAGACGCCCTGTATCAAGGAGAAGAAGCGTACGCCATTGTGAGATCACTGTGAGCCACGTACACTTTGTTGTGCTTGTTTACAATGTCGGTGTTGATTGAAAATCCCGCCGGTTGTGAAATCAGATCTGTGATTAGTTTTCTGAATGCTAGGAAAGTGAAACCAATACAGAATAAGCGCCGAGGAATTTTGTCAAAAGATGTTGTGTTTCTTCACGACAACGCACGACCACACACTGAGAATGCGACGAAAAACATCCTACAGGGATTTGGCTTGGACGTGTTTGACCACCCCACGTATAGCCCTGACCTCGCTTCTAGCGACTTTCATCTGTTTTTGCATCTCAAATTTTTACTTGGCGGTCAACACTTCAACAATGACGAAGAGCTGAAAGAAAATGCTTCCAACTGGTTGAAGACACAAGCGGCAAACTTCTATGAAGAAGGTATACAAAAACTTGTCCCTCGCTATGACAAATGCCTGCAAAATTTCGGCAGTTATGTGGAAAAGTAGCTTAAGAGTTGTAGAATTTTGTGCAATAAATAATTTTGCTATATCTGTACAGAATTTAATTTTATTACCAAACAGAGCTTACTTTCTGGACGTGCCTTGTATATTAAAACATGACAAGAATCTCTTTCACAATTCAAATGTTTCACTAAAAAAGGTTTAATTTCACAGAACCACCGCGAAGTTTTCTTCATAAAAATCTATTTCTTTGAGGTCACTTCTTGTCCTACTTAGATAGCAAGTAATGGGTGCGGATTAAAAAAAAAGGATTTGCATCTATTTATATGTTCGTGGGAAGTTTGTAGAGTAAAGGATAAGTAACAAAGCATTCGGTAGCCGGTATTTTGGTGCTGGAAACAAGCGCTATCGCAGAGAGTGATGATAACAAATGAGTTTCAGAATGACAACGATACAATTGTTAAAGAGTGATGGTTTTAGCTTAGCAAGTAGCTAGCTCCCTGACTGCTGTACTGGGGTATGCACAACATATTAAACCTAGACTACTTTACCTTAAGTAGAAACGACGTAATTAGAACGCACTCTTGGCACTTGTTCGCATCCGTTTATGTAAAGGGGCGTTCTATTTTTCATCTGCAAGCCGAAATCACCTATTCATAATCACCATACACGTCACGTAATTATTTCCATAAACGTTTATTCCAGACCAATAATAATTAACGTAGCAAAACAAGTCTCAAAGTGTCTCATCTCTCAGCAGTTACACAGTAATTTCAATAACAGAATACCTCGCTGCCTCTCAGTGAAGACTACATTACATACACATAAGTATCTCTACCCATCTTTGAATAAACTTTTCTTAGAATAGATTGTTCTTTCCTCATTTTCATAAACGAGTCTGTTTAAAGCCGGGCTATACCTGATGGTTTTGAAATCCAATTATTTTCGCATTGTTTAGGTTTTTACGGCCGCTAGTTGTGACCAGCCAGGACTGAATCTCGGAAGATGCCCGACGGAGCTATGGGCGAAACGTCAGACATTCTTTCATCGTCTAGACCACGGCCTTCAAGCCCGGAAACAACTTTCTATTACATTTGCTTGCATTGCCAGGACTTTAGAACGTAGTAACAACTTCCTATATGAGAAAAGAAGAATTTTAATATTTAAATCAAGAATGACGAATATCTCTGCAGAAGCTATCGCCAGAGAAAGACATAATTTAATATAAATTTTAGGCCTTAACGTGATCCTCATTCCCTCCCTTATTAGTGTAGCAAGATTTTCTATATATTTAACTTTTTACCAGTCATTCAAAAGTCATCCAGAATGAAGAGAACTTCAGAGGCTATTTCAAGAACATTCAAAATCGAACTTAAAGTTACGCTACTTTAATCAAAATCGTTAGTCATTAAAAAGAAATAAAAACGTTCTTTATAGGGCGTTGGATGAGGGGTGATCTTACAAATCTTGGTGTCGCATTCCTGAACGCTGAACCTAAACGCAAGTTCGGGTATTCAACCGTAATTTTGAATTCCAGTTATGCTCCTTACAAAAAACTGGACACACATTTTCTAGAAATGTTTAATTCAGAGAATCTCAAAACGTGAATTTCCAGTGAAATCCCAGCGCAGAAACATTTGGTAGAATTTAAAATTTCTCTACTGTGCACGTGATGAAGAAAGTAGAAATATATCTAGAGTATTAATAAGCACCTGGGATGAATTCTGAGATTTATATGTAAAAATATGAAATACAATGCCCCTTCTACCCACAGTTGCTTAATTTAAAACTCTTCCTATATCACTGGTATGTTATATTACTTTTAAATATTTATGGGACAAAGAAAGTTATACGAGGGTGGTCTGAAAAGTTTCCGACCTCAACATGAAGATGGCAGCACTCGAAAATAAAAGCTACTGAATTTCGTTATTAATCCTTAGACAGTTACTAACCAAATTTTCAGCCAGTTTGGACGCTCAGTTATTATGTAACAGTCGTTTGAGTGAGTTGATGTGAGTGTTTTTATGAAAATGGACAAAATCAAGTATCAAGCTGTCATTACATATTTATTTTTGAAAGGCAATACGCCTACGCAAATCAAAGATGAGTTGGATTCTATGTATGGGGACTCTATACCATCATTTACCACAGCGACATTTTGGGAAGCTGAATATAAACGTGGCGGTAAAAGCTTGGGAGACGATAAACGTTCGGGACGTCCAAGAACTGCAACTACCGACAAAAACTTCGCCAAAGTTCATCAAATGGTGCTAGACGACCACCAAATTTAAGTGACAGAGATAGCAGAGGCTATGAACATATCAAAAGAAGGTGTTTATCACACATTAAATCAACATTTAGACATGATAAAGCTGCCCACGCTTTGGGTGCCGCGTTTGCTCACGTTAGACCAAAAACGAATCTTCGAATGAACATTTCCAATGCTCTGTTGGCGCAGTATAGGTGCAATAAATCCAATTTTTGGCGTCGATTAATTACTGTAGATGAAACTTGGATACACCATTATACGCCCGAAACAAAAATACAGTCCAAACAATGGACTGTAAAGGGGGAACCGGCTCCAAAAATAGCAAAATCTGTTGTTTTTTTCGACTGGGAAACTAATGGCATTTGTTTTTGGGATAGTCATGGAGTTATTTCAATGGATTATCTTCAAAAAGGAAGAAACCATTACAGGAGCATACTACGCATCATAATTTGACAAGCTGAAGGCATAACTTGCAGAAAACGGCCACATTTTCAGAAAAATAAAACCCTGTTTGACCAAGACAACGCACAGTCTCATACCTCAATGGCTGCAATGGCAAAATTCCAAGAATTACAGTTTGAACTGCTTGACCATCCACCTTACTCACCAGATCTAGACACAAGCGACTTCTTTTTCTTCCCTCTTCTGAAAACTGCGCTCGAAGGGCAGAGATTTTCGTCAAATGAAGAGGCAATAACCTTCGTGAACAATTATTTTGTAGATAAAAACGTCGAGTACTATTTGGACGGGTTAAAGAGATGGGAGCATCGCTGGGAGAAGTGTATAGAGTTACAAGAAAACTATGTTGAAAAAGAAAAAAGAAAAAATCTGTAAAAATGTCTTGTATCATTATTAGGTCGGAAACTTTTCAGACCACCTTTGTATTTATTAAGTATGAAAGGGAACAAAGAGATATAGCAGGGTAAAGGTGGAGGGTGGAAGCAATTTAAATGGCGGAGGAATTACTAATGAAATTATAAAATTATAAATCAAATATGCTTTGCTTGCAAGCGATAGTCTGGTTTTGAACAGATTACCTGGAGAAGGAAGCAAATGTTTTGGTCAGTATTTACTGATCAAGGGAGGGCAACGAAGGATACTATATTGTAATAACCAAAGCATAATGGAAGCTAATCTCAAACTTTGTACCCATATAGACAAACACAACTGCAAGATACAGAAAATATTAGCTATTTAAGCACTTGAAATTGAATTTTTACTATTGTAACGTTATAAAACAGAATGTCTCTTTATTGGTGTCTAATGCTTTGCTGTCACCCTCGTAACTCCAGAAAAAGTAAAACCGGTACAAGGGAATATACTCTTAAAATCTTTGTCTGGATAGTTATTAAAGGATTTTTGCCTTCGTTGACCTGAATGGTAATTATATGTATTAAGTTGTTGATTGATTAATTACTTTTTGTTTGTATCTCTTGTAGAGCAAACTATTCCTAATTATGCTAATTAAATATCTGCTGATTGATCGTAACAATGTATTGCGAAAATGAGCAGGCTGATAAGCACTATATGTATTACCTTGCAGATGTGAATGCGTCATGAGCTTTCTACAGAACAGTGCACCGACAGGCAGTTACCTTATTCATGAAAAATCTCACAGATTTGCCAACGCTTGAGAGCTCATTTGAGAGAAGGGTTTCGTCTCTAGGAGACTGTAAGAGGTACGAAGCAATGATCGTGAAGAACGAGTTCTTTGTCTTGTGGACGCCAACTCATCAAATAGCACGAGACAGGTTAAATTCGTTAGTCACATGATTATCTGAAGAATTTTGCAAAAACTCTCATGTAGCCGTATCACCTTCACGAGTATAAGATCAAACGTGATGGACTTGGACTCAAGGATAACTTGATGACATTGAATGGTACAGAATTGTGCCATTACTTATGCCTGCCAAGTGTGGGGGACCGCATACACACGTCATCTGCGTCGTCTTCAGGTTATACAGAATCGCTTCATGCGCATCGCTACCAACGCTCCATGGTTCATCCGTAATCAGCAGCTCCATCACGAACTAGGACTGTTACCTCTTCACGACTACATTCGCAGGATCGCCCGTCATTTCTTTCCCACGCTACAAGAAGGTCCAGGAGCTGTGCAGTATAACATCGGCGTCCGCGCGCGCCAGCCCTCACCCTTGAAGAGGAGACTACCACAGGACCTGCTTCTGAGTGTTACATCTGATTCGAGTGATTCTAGTGCTTGAGGTCTGTCTTACATCTTCAATATTGACATAATTTCTCAGAGAGCAATATTGGAGTTCTAACTTAATGTAGTTAGGGGGTGGCCCGTTAGCCTACCCCTGAGTGTTATTGTTCTTTAATGTATTGTTCTGTTACCTTCTTTTCACTCTGATCTGAAAAGCATTGTACTGCTGATCGATCAATAAAAAGTTATAAAAAAAGAATTATGCCATGTTCGCCAGTGAGGTTCAGTTTACTCGCGATGGTATCGTCAGTCTTCATGATACTCACCAATGCTTGATTTTCAATTGAAGGGTATCCAAGAATATGGTTTTTACACGATAGTGTGTCATTTGTTTTAGTGTGATAGTATACATTTTCTTGCATGAATAATTTTCGCACAGATGGACTGATCAAGAGGGGTTCGTTGCATGGCGTCCTCCTGATGGCGTCCTAATTTGTGCGACTTCTACGCCGGATGCTGACACTCATAGAGAGCGTATTTACAGTGAAGTTGATCAAATACGAGAAGCAGAGTACGCGATGACAGGCTTAGGACATGTATCGAAGTACAAGGAAGCCACTCGGAGCAATTTTTATAACCTTTAATTTTGACCTATAAATTAAATGATTTTAGATCCCATTTTCACAGCAACTTCTCGACTGTTTTGATGATGCGAAGGCATTCCTGAAATACACAACTGTAGTGATGAGGTGGTCCCTATCATGCCCTATCTCATACGTCGGATACAGATAACCAGTGACGTCTCTCCACCGCTCGCCGGGCTTCCGTTTTCGAGGCTACTCAAGTGCTGACAAGTGCCTGACGTTTTTTAATGCAGCGTTCTAGGTAGCTTTCAAGTACTTCACTTGATATATGGAGTTAATGTTTTGTATTTGTGCGCGAGTCTATGCCATTTTCTACTTCTGTGCGAAGTTTCAGCTCAGCTTTCTATATGCACTATATTCAGTTTCCTTATTAGTTATTAACTGCACACAAATTATACTACTCGTCACAATAAGTGAGACACCAAGCAAAATGGCTCAGGTGGTTTCGTTTGTGGACCGCATTTGGGAGGACCGGGTTCGATCCCATGGGATTTTTCGGGGGTTTCCTGCATCGCCAGGCGAATGCGTTTAAGTTGATTACATCCCCCGAATTTCCTGTCCCTTTACTTCATCTCCATTATCATTTCACATCATTTCTCACCTGGTTGTCTATTTCAGGGTAGAAGCGTCGGCGGGTGCCTCAGTGTTGCATGGCAACGGTAGACACCGTATCTGGTAAAACGATCTGGGGTCCGCGAAGGCCTAGTGGACCATTTCAGGACCACGGGGTGTGGGATAGTGATTGTACCGGCCTCTTGGGGTGTTTCCAACTGACGAATGTTAAGTACACTGCCCTCTGTTCTGCCGTGACTCCTTGGGTCGGCCACCTTTTGTCTCGTCTTGCCTCATCCTCCCTCTGGCGATGCCCCACTTGGAGTCTGGGCATGATAGATCTGTCTGTTCGACGTACCAAATCCCCTCCTTAGGATTGTATCAAATTTTATTCTAAGCAAAAACTATGGCACTATCCCATTCTATAACAACAACTTACTGAGCTCCATCGTCGGACACGCTGCCAGTGCCTGGGCACACAGGCACCACCTGAAAACGGCTAGCCGGGCACTACGCAAGTTACAACGGAGAATACTAATAATGATGACAGGAGCATTTGCAACGACACTCACTGACGCTCTCCTCGTCGTGCTAGGGCTAATTCCACTAGACCTTGAGATTCGCCGAAGAGCTGCATGCTACTGGCTACTGTAACACAACACTCGTGCAGCACAATTAGCCGGCGGCGTGGTCCGATATGAGCTAGAAATTAAGGAAGTACTTGTCGCTAAATGGCAACAAGAATGGGACGCGAGCATAACTGGTAGGCGTACATACGACATCCTACCCAACATCGAGGAACTCCTTAAGATGAAATACTTAGCACCATCCAGGGGACTAATCCATTACATGACTGGCCATGGCCCATTCTCCAGCTACCTCCATAGATTTAACCTGAAGGACTCGGAAAACTGCCAATGTGGAACGATAGAAACACCTGAACATGCTGTATGGGAACGCCCACTTACAATACGTCAAAGGACAACAGCGATGTCACATGTACAAGACCACACCATATATGGACGACTCTGGATTTGGGCTAATAAAGCAGCTAACACCTTCTCAATAAAGGCGAGAGAAGAGTACATCAGCGGAAGATACCCTTGAACAAAACTACTCCCGACCAAGACAATCACCGGAGATGACATTAGTATATAAGCTATTAGGTTAAGATAGAATTAGACCACTAGCATTAGATCATATTGTAACAGTAAGTCAATATATTACTCTGTGAATACAATATAGATAGTACTGTAAGTACTCCTAGGGTACCAAATAAAAATGGAAATGTAAACAAATTTAAAAACTATAATAAAGAGTGGAACATAGTCTGGTTTGTAAAATAGGCACCAGACTCCCAAAATTAAGGAGGCCGAGGTCTTGCTGCAGAGCAAGATGTCGGCCTATTTTATATCCTAGTAAGTAAGACACGCCCAAATTTCATTACAGAAACCACTAAACTTTTCTTAGTGTATTACCAATTAATATGAATATTGGCCTGTGTGTATGGTCGAGTGGTTACCGTTCGTGCTGCTAAACCCAAGAGAACTGGGTTCTGCTCCAGGCTGGGGCGGTAAAATTTTCTTTACCAAAGCCTATTCTTTTCCTCGGAAGAATATAGTACTCGTACATAGTATGAACGTGAAAATGAATGCGATACGTTAAGTGAAAAAGTTAACAAAAAGTCTGATATGTGCCATCATATCATATTCTCTGCTCATTCTTGCACAAAATATTGTTTAAATAGATTCTATGTAATAATCAAAACTTTTAACAACTTATCGCCTAGTGATATATTCGACATGTCATTGTCTTTGCATGACTTCCCATTTTAGAGCAGTATAAATATCGGATAATATAAAACATGTAATCAGGAATATCTGGAAAATAAATTACGGCATAAAAAATACGCTTTACATAATTTTTGTGTTTTAAGATATTTACATTTTTGTGCAGAAAGATGTTACCAGTTACGCAAATACTATCCAGAAGGGTGAGGTCTTCTGGAAACGTTTCCAGAAAGTTTAATATTTATATTTTACTTATCATGAATACATCTTATACATATTAAACATAATGAAGATCGTTGGAGACTTTTTGAGAAAATAAAAATTTTTGAAAAATATCCCTTGTAGGGAGGATATTTTTGTAAGTTCAAAGTTGATTATAACCAACTTTTCGTTTTTAAGTTATATAATTTAGACACCTATATAGGCACGCAGTGGTTTTTCTAAAAGTGTCTTATTTTGGGAGTCTCAAACGTATATTTCCCATGAAACCCCGGTTTGAAATTTTTCGAGAAAATACAATTAATGGTCAACTTAACCATATGTGGTATATAAAGTAAAAATCAACGGTAAGAAGCCAGAGAGTTAAAATATGCAATGAATTGTTTCTCAAGTGCAAGCTCCAAAAATTTTAATTAGGATGCAATGATTAAGAAAGTTAAAAATAAATAAAAGAACATCTGCTAACTACTACAAACGTATATTCTTCTATCTGATGCATATTAATCTAGCTGAAATGTTGAAATAACACACTCGTTACGCATTTCGTTGTAGGTACAAAAGAGATAAAGGAAACTACAGCCCAATTCTTTAAAATATCGAGTGGCTATTTCCAGGATTTGAGGTTCCACACTTTTTGAATGACTTCACAAGAAACAAAAACCAAGTATAAAATTAAACAAAAAATGTAAATTTCTTATAAATATTCCTATACACGGAAACAAGGAATATCTCTGAATGTAGTTAATTCCACCAAAAATATTTGATATGACCTGCTAGTTTTTATTATATCCATTTTTTATTTGTTCCATTTATATCCCACCTTTAACTCCAATGGTCATATCGACGGCCGTTCTGCTTTGGAACATATCGAAGTTGTTAACTCGTATTCGTTGGATTTTAGTCATAAGATCACGCACACATTCACACTCTCATTCATACTTCCAGACTCTGGGGAAGATGAGGAATTATCTTGGTCGGAGAAAAATTCCCACCCACAGCACCGGGAATGGAACCCGGGACACCTAGCAGGGCAGACAGGTACTCTATCCACTGAGCTACTGGGCCAGCCTAGATCCATATTCTTTTTAAAATTACTATATATTATAATATTGCATATATCTTTTCAATCACATAAGTACAACATTCATTCAGAATGTAGAGATTTTCAGAGGCTATTATTGTTAACAATGATTATTTCAATAGTAAACGTTTGTGTATTCTTTCAGAAATAAGAAATAGCAAAAGACACTTCATGATAAATACAGTGGATTGGAGAATGGTTGGAAGTATAGGTTATACTTTTGGAAGATATGAATTAAATTAGGAGTTTGGTATCCATCAAACATTTTACTTTTGAATTATGCTAAATTACTATAGAATGACAGAGATTATGAACTGCCACAATGTACAAAGTTTGAGATTTTTTGTGAGTCTTGGAGTTGTATTCTTGAAATTTGCTGGCGGGAACATCTACTAGCAGGTATTATCTGGTCATACAACGCGATCCATATAAACCTGAACCATTTTAATTTCCCTTTGAAAGTTCATAGAATGTAGAGATTTGTTTTAATGATCTCAGTGGCTCTGGGAGAATTGACAACGCTGACAATTTTAAATAAAAATTGTCAAGTTGTTAAAAGTGAGCTAGTTTTCATATAAATGTGAGTAGCTGGGATGCTCAATTTGTAAGATTACTCACTCAGACTGGTCGATGTTCACAATTTCCTCCAAAAGCGCTCTTCGATCTTTGCTTCAGACCATCTTCAGTGAGTTCTCCTCCATCTACTGCCGGAGGACGTCCATATGACTCTCCAAGAAAATTAAGGCTCCTCCCATTGAAGATCTCGTGATTTTTAATGCCAACTTTTGGAACTGGAAGATTAGGGCTGGACACAGATGATTGGTTGTCAACTGTGGTATTAACAGATTGGAGTTGCTTCGTCTCTGAATGTGAAGAAGTTAAACTGTTGGATGTTTGTTGTGACAAATATACTTCCTCTTCTATCTCAGTTTCTGGAACAATATCCTGATTACCAGTTGTTTGTTGAAGTAGATGTTCCTTCTCTTTCAACAGACAGCTGGTAATCAAGATATTGTTCCAGAAACTGAGATAGAAGAGGAAGTATATTTGCCACAACAAACAGCCAACAGTTTAACTTCTTCACATCCAGAGACGAAGCAACTCCAACCTGTTAATACCACAGGTGACAGCCAATCATCTGTGTTCAACCCCAAACTCCCAGTTCCAAAAGATGGCATTAAAAATCAGGAGATCTTCAATGGGAGGAGCCTTAATTTTCTTGGAGAGTCAGATGGACGACCTCCGGCAGTAGATGGAGCAGAACCCACTGAAGATGGTCTGAAGCAAATATTGAAATGCGCTTTTGGAGGAAATGGTGAACATCGACCAGTCTGAGTGAGTAGTAATCTTACAAATTAAAGATGCCAGCTGC
The DNA here is from genome assembly GCA_030765055.1 of Mantis religiosa. Lineage (NCBI taxonomy): Eukaryota > Metazoa > Arthropoda > Insecta > Mantodea > Mantidae > Mantis > Mantis religiosa. The sequence continues at coordinate 407,270,646 of CM060950.1, forward strand.
TCACATTTATATAACACTGACAATAGTTGACAGTTGACAATCTTAAATGTGTAGTCATAACAGCAATATGTAGTACTCACATTGAGAGCACGTTTACATTTTGAAAACATATTGGAAGACAAATTCATTGGTAACAACACAACGGCAATTTCGAAGAGAACTTAACGTACACAATGTTCCGACAAAGGCAGCAGATTTATCGCTGGTAAGAAAGCTGGAGACAACTGGTATACTCATTAGTGAGAGTGGAAAACTGTAGCTGTTCAATTCCTCCCAATTCTGAACTGTTTGCATGGTTGATCGTACAGTATAAGGTGTTCCATTGTCCTGTTGCAACAGAACTCGATTTCGGTTAAGGGGATGCAGCACTGAAAACCCCAAATACAGAAATTTTCAACCAATCTTGCTGAAAGATTTATCACTTAGTTCTGATACATAGTGGATACAGAATTCAAAATTTGATTTTTGTATCTTCAATAGTTTTTGAGTAATTTGTGAAACTCAAAATTTGGGCAAAATTCAAACCGCTCCACGCGATGAAAAATTTTTATATTGTAATTTTTGTATTTCTTAAAATATTCACATGGTTATGAAAAAGAGATCTATCACATGAATTTCTTATATTGCCTCTGGTTCCAGAGGGAAAAAATTAGATATGGAGCAAACAAAGAAAACCAAAAAATGATTGAACCTTTGACTTTATATACTAGTAACTTTAAAAATATACTGAATATTAAAAATGCATATGATCGAAACCTTAGTTTGCTTTCTAAGAACATTGGTTGAAAATTTTAGAGGGACTGAATCAAAACTGCATCACGTGGAACATTTTGAATGACAAAAAATGTTGTAAAACTACAATTGAGTAAATCAAATTTTAAAATCTAAAACATTTTCCTTCTCAGCTACATGCCTTGAAGCGACTAAAACCCTACAGATAGGTAAGTTGGACCTTCCTGGCTCTTTTCTTCTCTCTTCTGCAGCAGTGTTCCTCAATTTCAGTTTCTTTCTGTAAGTTTTAAAAGTTACCTGCGCAGAAGCTACTGGATAAAGTAAGCGTAATTGGTCCTTCCCTTGGCTAATTTTTAGAGATGCTGGTGAAATCACAGTATCCATTATGTCTGACTGCAGCTTGAGTGAGCAAAAACAACAAAAATTTAATTCACTGATGGTTAATGTCACTTTTAACTATTAAACTTTAAAAACTTTTTAAACTTTTTATGTAAACATTCATTTGCATTTTGTGTCTTACCCAATGTACATCTCCTTAGGATTTCATCTGATGCCAGCCTTTGGTACACAGGCATTAGTTTTCTTACCACACCAGGCCTCAAGTATGTTCCCATTGTTGTGCTATGTTTAGATGTTTCTTCCCATGTATCGTTAAGCCTATTCATGTTCCTAACTATGTACACAATCAACAGAAGGGCAGGTATTTCAAAGAATGTTTTACCTATAACCTATATAAGAGTTTTATGCACGCTTATATGTATAAAACACCTCTATAAATGTTAAATGGCACACTAAAACTCATTAATTATATATAAACAGTATGCAGTTTATCAAGAAACACAAGAAAATCAGGACCAAGTTAGAAACTCACATAAAATGAAAAATATTAACATCACTATTGCTTTCAATGCGTGCAGCCAGTGTTTTGTTTCCATGGTGCCACATATTGTAAGAAATAACCATCACACCAACACACAAAATTCTACCAGAAACTCTGGCCGCTAATTTCAAATGTATTAATTTAGTACATTCAATCGAACTCAAATGACAGAATTCTGTGACTCCAAAGGCCGGCATGAACATGCGCAGGGACACTTGAATTGTCATGTGAGGGTATTTAAATGCCTAAAACTCACAAATTTAGTTAATTTATTGAACTATAAAGTTCAAAGTATTTTATTAGCTCAAAAAATATATTTTCCCCCATATTTTAGCCAATTTCGGTACTGCATTCCCTTAACTAATGCTAGGTATCTCCGTCTCAAAATTTCATGATCTCGTTCCAGTTGTTGAGAATCGCATTAATCACCCATCCGTTTGGAACAAACTCCCAGTGAATCACACCTTCAAACTTCCACCAGATACACAACATTACTTTGGGACCAAAATGTTTTTTTAAGGATGACTTTGGCAAGTTGGCGGGCATCGAAATACCGTTACGAGGTATCAGCGTTTTGGTAATATACGCTTTTTCATCACAAGTGACAAATCTCTTGGCAAATCTATCATCCATGGGATTACGGATAAGCTAACGACAGATATCCACTTAACGTTCAGCCTGTTGAGGTGCCAGTTCATGAGGTACAGATCTACAGCTTCTGTATGATTTTCCAAGTGTAATAATGTGATGACGCATGGATTCTTTTGATGCACCAAGTTCTTCTACGACGGATCATTTTGCGGATTTTCTCCCAAAACTTGCCGTGTATCCTCAATATTCCATATTTAGGTCCTCCAGAACGTGGTGAATCTTTAGTGTTTTCGTCTCCATTGTTGAAACGTTGGAACCATCCTTGTGCCACACGCTCACTAACGACACCTTCTCCATCTACTTGACATATTCTTCGAGCTGCGACAGCGGTTTTATAATCTTTTTATTTGCAGAGGTTCTACTCCCATTAGTCCTGGACCCATAGGACCAAGGACCCGGGCCTCCTTCTACCCGGGAGTGATGGATACTCCGGGGCTCTTTCCATAGGGCAATACCTGATTTCTTAAAAAGCCCCCCCCCCCGCTGAGCACAACATCAAGACGGGTGGAAGTGGATACGCCACTTACGCGCGTCAACCCCGCAGGGACAACTACCGAAAACCTCGGTGGGGCCGCCTGGTGATCAAGCACACCTTCTACTAGCTCTGCAGGCTAGTACCCGGGACTTCTAAGGCAACCCTCTACCCCCTCCCAGCGGCCGTAGTCTAGCCGGAGGTGCCCAATTCCCCGTGGGTGTCGGGAACACACTGCCCCCTCGAGTGCAACCCAATCCGAACAACTCCCATTCAGGGAGGGCATCGAATGTTCGGCCCGAGGTTCCTCTAGTAACGTCAGAGGTATCACGAGTGCTAGGGGTACGCAGCGGCCGCACCTCGGCAGCTGAAGGGGACGGATCCCCTCCCCTATGGGAGGCTTTATAATCTTGTTTCCGTTAGTGTTTTAGAAGGACCCTAAGTTGAAACTCTGTTATCTCCATTTTGTGATTGTTTATTAGCAACTGAAGAAACTGAAGAAACCCAATAAATTTTCCAAAATACCAACATAAAAACATAAAAAGGCCGGCATGTCTTATGATACAACCTAATATTTGTGTAACTGATAAAATACAAAGGATAAACAAAGTCCTGCTACCAAAAGTGATAGGCCACGTTGAGTATATATACATAATGAACACAGTTTTACAGGCATTGAATATTTCAGACATATTCTTTGTTATTCCTATAATTTACAATTCTCTAAAGTGAAAATTTGGTTTTTGGTTCTAGTTCTTACCAAACAAATAGAACGGTACTCCCAAGCCCTCAAATAGCAATCAGCACTGAAAATATTTAACTGTCTCTTAAGCCAGCTGCATTATAATCTTCTCATTGTATCTACAAGGAAATAAGTAATAAAAATATTTCTATAAATGATCATTTTCTTGAATATAAATCAGATGTGGTCTGAAGAAATGCCAGAACTTCTCCACGTGAACTACGGCGTGTGATGGATAGTTTCCTAAAGAGGCGCCAAACATGCAGTTTCAACAACTGCTTTAATAGCATGATTTATCGAAGTCCATAAGAGTAGTTTTAAAGATATTGCATTGTTTCATTCGCGCATTTCTGCGATAGTGGCAGGCGGCAACGAGCTCGAAGGTCGCGGACAGGCAAAACACCGCGCAGCCGGTTCCTCCGCTTGTGGATCTCTCGGTAGTTCGTTGAAATAATGGTTTTTAACGCCCGTTTTTAATACATATGGCGCCACAGACGAATCCTTGAAATCGAAAAATTACTAACTTAAGTTTAGGGTACTTCTCGTGCATTTGCTACTTATGAGGACTGAGGAAAACCTCAGAGGTGGAATTTAACCGGGAACCTCCAAATTATCCACCGTTTTGAGCGCTACTAGCTAAGTAAGTTCTGGAGAAGTACAGCTCGATCCATATAAACCTGAACCATTTCAATAGGCCATACCTTTTTAACCAATAATAGGACACACGTGCAACTTTGGGAGAATATAACACACAATTGGGAGATTATATTGTACTGTCTACATCTCACAAAAAATGTTGGAAGTATCTTCCACCAGCATCTAAATATGTTTACAGATGAGGCATGATTTCATCTGTCAGGTTACATAAACACACAAAACACCAGACACTGGGCTGCTGTAAACCCCCAAGTGATCCACGAAACCCCACTGCATAATCAAAAAGTTGGAGTATAGTGCACGGTGTCCCCTTCCACTTTCGTTGGTCCCATTTTCTTTAATACGATTGTAGACACGGAAGTTTATATGTGAAGCAAATATGTTTGGTCGCACAGGGTAAAGCAATGAGGTTTCTCTCAGGGTATGCGTGGATATGTATGAGTAAGGATGGTTCTAATGACCCTGGAAAGCCCATTTCAAACTGGTTTAATGACTGCTTCTTTTTATCATAACATCAAACTCGAAGTCGCCGACCAAGAGTTACCAATATATCACTGTTTAGAGTCACTGTAGGTGGAATGCTTATTACTCGATAATACTTACCGACAGATATCTTTTCTCATCACTTCTGGTCTGCCTTGCCCAAGACAGAAAAAGAGGACTGCCTTAATCGGCTTCACGCCGTGGACTGTGTGTCTTCACACTATGCACAGGTGTGCGTGGGTGTGTAACTTTCACTTCTGAAGCCCTGTCTTTTCACACAAAGATTCCCTTTGTGACTATTTTGTCTATTGCGATTATTATTCTCGGTCATGCCATTATTAAGAGTCCGAAGAATACCTTTGAGTCAAGTGTTATCCCTTTAGAACCCTGGTAAGGACATTGTTTCTTACGTTTCTTTTGTTGAAACACTATCCAACCCAAAAGCTATTCTACTCAGCTGCACCTGCATGCATTCTACACAAATATACAGTTCTTTTAAATCCATCACGATTCTTTATGCATTGCATCCCTTAATTTTGGTATAATATTGGTATCTTCAATACAGTTGTGGAGCAGCTGGATGATACCGAATTGAGAGAAGATTATTTCCAGCAAGATAGAGCAAAGTGACATACATCTAAAGACACCATGGAACCTGTAACTATTTTCTTTCATAAGCGAATAATCTCAAAAGGACTGTGGCCTTCCAGATCCCCTGACCTAACCTCACCGGATTTTTTCTTGTTGGGGGTATCTAAAAAATAGAGTGTACAAGAATAGGCCAGGGACAACTGATGTTCTCAAGGAATCCATTCGAACCGAAATAAGTAACATTGGCGAGGATACTCTCCGTAAAACTTCAGAGAATATGGTGAGACGAGTGAAAGCATGTGTAGATGCTGGTGGAGGACACTTTCAACATTGGTTCAAAAGCTATGACATTTTGAAATGGTTCAGAAACCTCCATTTCCATAATAATCAGGTGTTTTAAGAGCCCCATCATGATCCCTAGAAGGGAGGGTTGAACGGAGAGACGCAACAAACGCAAGCATGAACGGGATCTCTAACATTTCCAGTTCGTAAATATGCGCCAGCGCCAGCGAGACGTAAACGCGGCAGTCCCCGCTGTTTTGGGTTACATAGGGGATGGCCTTGGTTGACGTAAAATAAAAAAAATCATCAACAAAGGCACATGAACTGCCAGACCACAACACGCTGAACACAGAAGGGTACGTGAAAGTCGTGGCATAAGAGGAACCACCCCAGCGTTTGTCTTCTCACTCAAGGAAACTACGAAAAACGCATGGGTTAGGGTAAGCGGCGTCAAGTTTCGAACCCGGGATATCCGAAATGTATTATTGTGTCGTCAATTCGCTCGATGAAATCTAATAATATTCTGCATTACTTTTCAAATAGTAAAAGCGAATAGTTAGAGAGCTTTTCCAACATCCAGTTATAAAAACCTGACTGTACTAATCAAGTAGAAAGCATCGCGTGATAATGTGACATTGGTTTCAGAATAGACTCAAACTGTAAATGTCGGGGAACTTACCAAAAGGTTTGCTCCCCAACGTCCTGTGCTCTATTTATATGCTATTATCTTATTAGAAAGGAAGTAACCTAAGTAATTATTTAACATTAAAGTAACGGGCGGGCGCATAATGTTGAACCGCGAGGTATGTGATATCTGATGTAATCCTGAATGTATAATGAATACGTGAATTGAAAAATTAAGAAGCTTTCCATAAAACCAACTTACGTGTTGAATAAATGAATAACAAAATGTGGCGTTGTTTAAGATGCAAATGCTTGAATACAAAATCCGTGCATTAATTCTTTCACTCTTTGTCTTTTAGTTTCTCTATTAAATAAGTAAATAGAGGAAGGACTGTATTACATCCAAATTCGAAATCCATATTCCAAAGCTCCATTTCACCGGAAATACATGTTTTGAGGGTCGTTAGATATTTATATCCAACGTTTAGAAGCATTTTTAGAAAATGGCGTGTGTGTGCGTGTGTGTTTGTGTGTGTATGTGTGTGTGAAAGTATCTCAGAAAAGTAAAGTTCAGCATTTTCCAGAGATACCACCCCGCAGCGTTCAGGGTGAGTTACCTGGATAAGGTTTTTTCCGTGGTTTTCCCTTATCCTTAAAGACGAATATCCGGTAACTCTAAGCTCCAAGAAACGCGGACTCATTTGAGCATCATTTCACCTATTTCATTCATCGTCCGATATGACTTAACGTTGGAGGACGTAAATTACACACACACACACAGACACACACACACACACACACACACACACACACACACACACACACACACACACACACAAGATTGGCAGGCAAATCCACCCTTACCAGGCAACCCTTTATATGGAACAATTCTGGAAGCTGTTGAGTTTCTCAAGTAAGATTGGAGTTTGATTAGCATATTTTCATAACTGAAATGTATATCTTGAATTTCTTTTAACTTTCTTCAAATTTTCGGTTCATTAATGGAATGAGCGAAATGATGCTCAAATGAGCCCGGGGGTCCATAGAGCTTAGAGTTACCCGACATTTGTCTTTAAGGATAAGGGAAACCCCGGAAAAAACGTTATCCAGATAACTCACCCTGACCGAGATTTGAGCTCGGGACCTCTTGAACGTGAGGCAGACATGCTACCACCACGCTACCAATGCGGGCTACTGTTCATTCTGGATGACCTTTATATAATTGGCAAACTACAAGGGACATACCAAATGTTAACATCTAACAAAAATATACAAGGTGTTTATTTTTATTCGTTATTTCCCGCCCTCCGATGCAGCAAGAATGACGTCATAGTTAACTGGTGAGTCTATGTTGAAATCATAGTGCCTCTACAGAGAAGAAGCGGTAATTTTAGCGGAACAGTAAGAAAATTACATCGCTCTTACTGTAGTTAGGCTTGTAACTAATACAACTTTCCCCTTTCACCCCTCTTTACGGTAATCGTTATTAACGCTATCCAGCATTCACACAAGTCCCTTGGAGCTGGTGTGGGAAATTTCTCTTGGTGTGGCCGGCAGGTGTGGTATGGCAGGATGGTTAAGGATTACGTGTCGGTGACCAAGAGTACTCTCTCAGGGTCCAGCAATTATCACCAGCCAATGAAAAGTACTGCTTCAATTTCCTGTAGATTGTTTATTCCCAGATCTTACTTGTCTGGTTGTTTGTCTTTGCTCACTTGCTCTCACTCTCGCTGCGTCGCCTTGTCTGTTTGAGAATATTTAATCGCACCACGTTTAAAATCTAACTTCACTATTACCTCGCCATCAGATATTAAACTAAGGTGTCTTCTCCCATTCGTTGTAACCAACCGAGTGACGCTTCTCACCTCGGCCTACTCTCGGCTTCCTCCTAGATTTGTTTGTCTATCTCCACCCTTATTCTATTTGTTTTCTATTTCACGCCTATCACGTGTTTTGCGCTACATTTTATTGGGGAATTTATTTCTACGATTTTACCTTATTGGTGACGTCCATTCACCGTCAACTGTGCAGCAGTCACGGGGCCACCCTCTAAAGTTGTATGACCCTTCACCGTCATAACGGTACCGCATCCTGCCTCTACATCTTTTCCTTAAACCTCATTATTGTTCGTGGCTCCGTGATGGCGAAGGAATTTTGGGCTTCTATTGTCCTATTGTTTACGTATCCGGCCTCGTCTGCACGTTCTAGCTTAAGGCAACTTTTTCCTTACATTTACTTCATTTGCACGTTGTTCCTATTACAATATTTCTTTTTGACTTTATTTCATATATCATTTATTCCCAATTGTTTATTAATAATTTATATGGTTTAATCATCCCTTTGTTACATTCTTCTATCGGAAACCTGTGGTTTCCGCTTCAGAGCGTAATGTTGTCAAAAGTGTCCAGGTACCGTCAAATTGACATACTTTTGTTTGCAACATAAACGTCTTACGTTTTATCACTATACGATGCAAATTTTTTCACACTCTCACGCTGATTTAAAATGTCTATTAATGCTGGTATCCTTATGTCTTTAAAAACCAGTAGGTGCATCAAACATTTCCAAGACACAGTTACTCCCAAAAAGAGAGAATCTGAACGCTCTAAACATTTAGACAGCAGAAGCTTAATGAGGCTGGTTTGACCTTTCAAGAGCATCTATAAATACAGAAGAAGAAGAAGAAGAAGAAGAAGAAGAAGAAGAAGAAGAAGAAGAAGAAGAAGAAGAAGAAGAAGAAGAAGAAGAAGAAGAAGAAGAAGAAGAAGAAGAAGAAGAAGAAGAAGAAGAAGAAGAAGAAGAAGAAGAAGAAGAAGAAGAAGAAGAAGAAGAAGAAGAAGAAGAAGAAGAAGAAGAAGAAGAAGAAGAAGAAGAAGAAGAAGAAGAAGAAGAAGAAGAAGAAGAAGAAGAAGAAGAAGAAGAAGAAGAAGAAGAAGAAGAAGAAGAAGAAGAAGAAGAAGAAGAAGAAGAAGAAGAAGAAGAAGAAGAAGAAGAAGAAGAAGAAGAAGAAGAAGAAGAAGAAGAAGAAGAAGAAGAAGAAGAAGAAGAAGAAGAAGAAGAAGAAGAAGAAGAAGAAGAAGAAGAAGAAGAAGAAGAAGAAGAAGAAGAAGAAGAAGAAGAAGAAGAAGAAGAACTGCATTTGCGGGCTTGTGAATAGTGCATTACCACGAGGTTTCCTGTGGTACCTCTCTGGCAATTATACGAAGTGTGTTCAAGTTAAAACACCTATTTTTTTCTTCTTTTCAGGACTGAGGCCAGATAGGAACTTCTGTTTTTTTTTCTTTTAAATACACGTGGACTCTTTTTGAATGCGTGACCGAGATGGCAGTACTATACAGTACATAGAACTGTAGTGGTAGCGACGAGTGTAAGGACTGTTTTTGATACTTAAAATGGCGAGATTTTCGTTGCAAGAACAGAGTAATCATTCGTTTTCTCCATTTTCGTGGTGTAATACCTATTGAAATACATCGCCAGTTGAGTAAGGCATGTGGTGATGGTACCATGGATGTGTCTAATGTGCGTTCCTGGGTGCGACAGTTCAGTGAAGGGAGAACATCGTGTGACAACAAACCAAGAAAGTCACGGTCTCGCACCAGAATGTTGTCACACGATGTTCTGTCTTCATTGAAATGTCGCACCCAGGAACGCACATTAGACACATCCATGGTACTATCACCACATGCCTCACTCAACTGGCGATAAATTTCAATAAGAGTACCACGAAAATGGAGAAAAAGAATGAATACTCTGTTCTTGCAATGAAAACGTCGCCATTTAAAATACGAGGGCTGTTCAATAGAGAATGGTCATAATTTTGTGCACTAGAATTTAATCTTATTATATTCTGTTAGCTTAATGTGAAACAAACACGCCGTAGTAGTTTCATTGTTGGCACTCGTGGTTCCCGCCTGTGAGAACCAGGCAAGTTCAGACATGTTCTGTATCGCTTACCACTGCCATGGAGGTAACATGCAGTTTAAGTTGATGTTAGAGGAAGATCCGGAGTTTCTTTAAAACGTAATCACTGCTTATGAAACTTGGCTACATCATTTTGATCCTGAGAGCAAACAGCAAAGCTCAGTGTGGAAATCTCCTTCAGCACCAACTCCCAAAAAAGCAAAAGTGGTTGCTTCTGCTGGGAAAGCTATGGTCATCTCATTCTTTGATATTCATGGAATGTTTTATCAGCATGTTGTATCTGCACACACATCAGTAACTGGACAATACTACACGGATGTCCTGAAAACATTGCTAGTGCATATCAGGCGCAAAAGGCAACATTTACATGAAGCAGGCTGGATGCTGCACCACGATAATGCGCGGCCGAATATTGCCAATGTTGTTCTTAATATCTTGCAAAAATCAAAGTGAAGTGCATCCCAAAGCCTCCCTATAGTCCGGATTTAGCCCCATGTGATTTTTTTCTATTCCCTAACTTGAAGAAACGCCTTCGTGGGAGGCATTATCCATCATCAGAAGCAGTGGTGAAGGCTGCGGATGCGATTTTGAAGGATTTCTCAAAAATGGTTTCCAGCATGTCTTTGAAGACTGGCAGAAATGCTGGGACAATTGCATCGCATTCAGGGGAGACTATTTTGGAAAGGAACATAAAAATTATGAGGATGACTAGAGGTATGTTGTCAAAAAAAAATTGTGATCATTCCTTATTGAACAGCCGTCGTATCAAAACAGTCCTTACTCTCGTCGCTGCTGCAAGAGTCCTATGCACGGTGCACTGCTGCCATCTCGGTCACTCATTCACAAAGAGTCCACGTGTACTTTAAAAAAAAGTTTCTATCTGGTCCCATTCGTAGGAAAAGAAAAAGATATGTGTTATAAATTGAACGCACCTTGTATTACTATATTGCTCTTTGCCTAACTCCATAGTGACAGTTTTTCTACTGTTTTGGACCAGTTGTCTAAACTACATTTGCGGACTTGTGAATGGTATATTACTACGGAGTTTTCCTGTGGTATTGCACGCAGTTCTTTTCCTATGCAACAGTTTCGCAGTTGGAATTTACTGCTGCATACTTCTGATAGATTTGAATGGTATTTCCGCATCTCATTCAACAATGACAATTTTGGTTCGGTATGATGTGAAGCTGCAAGTGGGTAGAGAAATTCATGTGAGTGTTCACAACAGATTCCTTTCTTGTACTTAATACAATAGTTTGGTTTATCAGTGGGAGGCCCTACGTTGTTGTGAGCCGGTAGCTGGTCGTTTGCACCAGAAACAACAACCGGTCACTGGGAATGACCTTGGTTTGCATTCCGGACATGTTTATAGGCCGGGTTCGTCCGCCCACCGACACGGACACCTTCAGAATGGATTGCGTTCAGTCCGTGCTCTGCATCACCGCCCACTCTCCCATTGGACCTTGCAAGCACAATCTTCCCTCCACCTGACACATTCTCAACTCACCACGCACATGTGCTTAGTAATTCAACTTCAGATATTACAGCTATTGTCATAAACAAGAATCGAACCCTGAAATGCTTTATGTAATTCAAATTTGTCAGCTCAATTAATTGTAGCATTATTTGTGTACTATTTGTGGTGTTATTATTTTGCCAATATTTACATCAGCAAAGACCAACAACAGCTGTTAGCAATTTTTTCAATTAATGCACACACTTAATAACTGAGTTTCGTATATAAGCTAGGTACAATCAATGACTGACGAGATATTCTACTATTCATGACTATTGCTGACATTTTTATCAACAAATAAACGGTTTGTTAAGGGGGAAATAAATTGTAAAAATTGTTATGTTGTATTCACATGGTTTCTTCTGCTCCTTCCCCAATAAATCATTCTTATAAAAGCTTATTTCTGTAACTAGTTCGTATTAATCGAGATAAACCTGCAGAGAAACTGCTTTATTACATAGTTTTTGTTGATATAGGTACAATAGGAAGAGGATAATGCAGTTGGCTTAAGTGATAGTCAAAACTTTTATGAGCTTGTCGCTGTATGATGGATTTGAAACCTCATTCTCATAACGACTTCCCATCTGAGACATATATAACTACCTAAGAAAAATTCAAACCAATATGGCGTACCCCAGAAGTTTTAATGAAGTCTATATTTAGTTCTGTACTGATTATGTTGCAAACAAAATTGGTCTATTTCTTATGGTTTATTACTTGTGGGAAAGTCATTTAGAATGAAGAGAACGTCTGAGGTTACGACCAGAAAATGTAATATATGCATTAAATTTGTCATTATCTTACACATATATTTTAACCAAAAAGGTACCACCATTTTTAGGAAGTCGAATTTCTTTTGACATTTACCACGGAGAGTAGTTAGGGGGGAAGGATTTTTTTTTTTATGAAAATCTCTGTGTCACATCCAAACATGACACACACATACATACGTAGATTCCCAGGCCCCCCCCCCCCAAAGGTCCTCTCGTAATTGGCCTCAAAACATATTTATGGTGACAAAATTTTGGTTGGATGACAGCAAGTATTTCCCAAACTTACTACTCTTACTATATACAGTGAGAGTAATAAAACTACCCTAAAAATCCATTTTTCGTGAATAGTGTTTCTAACCACCTAAATCTGAAGTTATTATGTGTGGAAGTTGAAATTCCCACTCTCTCTGTGTTCCATATTTTTACCGCAGATGCTAATAATATTTATTATATATTTATTGTTGTAAAAATGCATTATCGTTATATTTGTGTCGAATTTTATAATTTATTTCTGTTTGTTGATATTTACCAAAAATTTGCAGAGTTAAAAACTTTTTACGGTGCAAGCAGTTATCTCACCTTCAGTTGTTCATTGACTTGGTCAACACAATCAGAGTTGACTAATGGATCACAGTTTGCAGAGGCTAGCGTAGTCGATCTTTATATTGCTTTTGAACAGCTGATAGTAATTCATTTTTTGTGTGAATGCATTATTTGTCCAATATCGTCGAAAACACAGTTGCGTCAAGGACTTTAAAAAAGCTAAGTAGAGGAATTGTAAGAATTTTAAAGATTTTCCTCGTGCTTGAAAGATGCCCTTATTTTATTTCCATTTTACACATTTGTTAACAGAAATTAGATCTTTCATTTGATATAGGTACGATATACGAGGGCTGTTCAATAAAGAATGACCATAATTTTTTTACGGTCATAATTTTTCGCACTAAAATTCAATCATTATATTCTGTTAGCTTAATTTGAAATAAACACGCCGTAGTAGTTTCATTGTTGGTACTCCTGGTACCCGCCTGTGAGAGCCAGGTAAGTTCAGACATGTTGAGTATCGCCTACCGTTGCAGTGGAGGTAACACACAGTTAAAGTTGATGTTAGAGGAAAATCCGGAGTTTCTTTCAAACGTAATCACTGCTGATGAAACTTGGCCACATCAATTTGATCCTGAGAGCAAACAGCAAAGCTCAGTGTGGAAATATCTTCATTACCAACCTCCCCAAAAAGCAAAAGTGGTTGCTTCTGCTGGGAAAGTCATTTCATTCTTTGATATTCATGGAATGGTTTATCAGCATGTTGTACCTGCACACACATCGGTAACTGGAAAATACAACAGGGATGTCCTGTAAACATTGAAATTCCATATCAGGCGCAAAAGACTACATTTCCGTGAAGCAGGCTGCACCACAATAATGTGCGGCCGCTTATTTTCAATGTTGTTGCTGAATATCTTGCAAAAATCAACGTGAAGTACATCCCTCACCCTCCATATAGTCCGGATTTAGCCCCACGTGAGTTTTTTTCTGTTCCATAACTTGAAGAAACACCTTGGTGGGACGCATTATGCATCATCAGAAGCAGTGGTGAAGGCTGCGGAGGCGATTTTGAAGGATCTCTCAAAAATGGTTTCCAGCATGTCTTTGAAGACTGGCAGAAACGCTGAGACAAGTGCATCGCGTTTAGGGGAGATTATTTTGAGAAGTACCAGCAAAATTATGAGAATGAGTGAAGGTACGTTGTCAAAAAAAGAATTATGACCATTCTTTATTGAACAGCCCTCGTATTTTATTACTGTGGTCATAATTTATATTTTAAATTTATTTTAAAGATGATTCTGAAATCTATGATTTTGTACTATAAATCGTTCACCATCTCACTGAACATTAAAAAGAAAGCAAATTTATTCTTAAACACTTTGGAGCAGAGAGGTAAACTTTTTCTCGTTTAGGGGAAGTTTTAGTATACAATTGATGCTACTGTTACAGGTTAAGGAACGTTAGGTAACGGAGGGGACACCTCGAATCGCAATTGGATATGGGTACACCCTGGAAGGAACAAATGAGGTGAGGTCAGTGCAAGATTCGTATGGGCTACAGGAACAGTTGACGTAAGCGGCCCAGACATGAAAGGTTTGCTAGTAGTTATTGGTTTGCCCATCGGGCTGGTATGCGCTCGGCGGCGGCCCTCTCAAACCGCTGGAGGATGGTTAATATGTCTCTCCTCCACTAGCAGCCGGGAAAGCTGGATTCAGTAGTGGATGCTCCAACAGTCACCCTCCGGCGGAGCCGAGAAGAACTTCCAAATCGGGAGCTCTGCACCATTTGCCTGGCGTCGACCGACACTTAGACGAAATGAGAGAGAATGAGAGAGAATGCCGACCAAGGCAAACCATGAAAAAAAAATCAGAGTGGGCGACCATCAGGAATTGAACCCTGGATATCACGGATGCGATTACTATGGAGCCATATCACTCGGATGTACCAGTTAAGTATAGCAACTTCTGTATTCCCAACCCATGTGACTTTTGAAAAATACGTGAATTTGTGTTGTACAGCTTTATCTGCGAAACACATTTTATGGTAAAACTTACTATTTATCTCCGAAATCAATGTCTGTGGTACGTAATGTCTGTAATACGTAAACTGGATGTACGGATTCAAATCCGGATTCAAATCTCAATGGTTGTCCATACTCTCCTTTTTTCCTGGTTTGTCATCATCAAGGTAACCACTGTATGGATATTTAATACTACTACCCAAGTTTCAAAATGTCTTCAGCCATAACCTATTTTTCTCTTCTTCCTCCTCCTCCTCCTCCTCCTCCTCCTCCTCCTCCTCCTCCTCCTCCTCCTCCTCCTCCTCCTCCTCCTCCTCCTCCTCCTCCTCCTCCTCCTCCTCCTCCTCCTCCTCCTCCTCCTCCTCCTCCTCCTCCTCCTCCTCCTCCTCCTCCACCACCCCCACCATCACTCATTTCATCCTGGCTTGACCTATTTCTGGTTTTTCCTTCCAGTTTGTTTTATTTGTTTCATATTTCCATAATTCCTTGAATTTGCTGTATCCATTGTTGTTTATTTTGTTGTACGCATTCATTGATGGGAATATTTTTAATTGCGGTCTTATTCCTTCTATCAGAACTTGATTCTATAATGTACAACCTTTTATTTTTCTTTAAAAACTAATCTCTTGGTATGTATATTTAGGTGTTTCGTTTGATTGTCAATACTACGTGCTTTCAGTAAGTGGAGGAAGCATAGTATTTCAACTAAAATTTCTATATCTGGATTTCACCGGAAATACACGTTTTGAGACTCCCTGAATAAAAATAAATATATTTGAAAAAGGTTTCTGTGTGTATGAGTGTGTGTGCCTGCGTAGAAGTGCGAGTGTGTGACCTTCTGTGGCCACCTTGTGCTATGCCGTCATTCGTTTGTTTATCGTGGTAATGTGAATGGAATTTCAGAAGGAACACAAAATGACCTGGTTATAAAATTATGCCTCAGGTATATTTTATAGAAGGGGCAGAGAAAGTCAAGCAAATGTTTGCCCACCTCGGTAGCGTAGATGGTAGAATGTCTGCCTCATGACCAAGAGGTCCCGAGTTCGAATCTCGGTCAGGGTGAGTTACCTGGATAAGATTGTTTTCCGGGGTTTTCCCTTATCCTAAAAGTGGAATGTCGTGTAACTCTTAAGCTACATGGACCCTGGACCCATTTGAGCATCATTTCACACATTCCATTCATCGTCCAATGTGACTTTTAAATAGTTAAATTACATAAAAAAAGCAAATGTTTGTTTTCACAAGACATTTTAAAATTTGTAGAATATTATATGATAAGATGCTAAATAAAATGCATCTTATAGTCAAAGAACATCTTGTTGTACTTGGCAGGTTCCTTGCAGGGAAAGAGATATCTCAAAATAAAGGTATCCCCAACTGAGAAGTAGGAAAACTCTAACAAAAGTTGTGACTTTACTCGAATTGTGTACTTTTAGTATCACAAATTATTGGTCGAGACTGTTCATGGCAATCTCCACCTCGGTGGCTTACGGAGTGATGATTAAACACGACAACTTCAACCACCTCGACACCCACGATATCGATTCTTGCAAGATGCCCGCATTTCGTTTTTTTTTTTTTTTTTTTTTTTTTTTTGTACCATAGCCAGGTGTGGGCCTTGGCAATTCCCTGGGTGGTCTTTTTTAAATTTATTTTTTAAGTCAATCCAACTTTGATACGTATCATGACAGCAAAGGAGCATGTAATTACTTAATGTTTTATTCATTCAATACTACCAACATAAAATGATCAAAAGTTGATTAATTTTCCTACAAACTTATCACAAATAGCCTACTAATTTAAAGAGAGTCACAATCAGCTGCAATAAATATTTAAAACGTTCTAAAAGTTGTATTTGCATATTACTTTCTGTATCACGTACATACTCGGTATAAAATATATTACATTCCGTCCAAAAATTCAGTATCAATTAATGTGTAAGTGCTTTTATGCCAATGTTGCATTGTTCAAAAGTTCAAAACTCTTGATAACCTTCTCTCCCTGTCTGGTTTCAGTAAGTAAAAACCCAAATCTATAACTAAAAGATTTGGATCGTCATCAAATTATACACATAAATATACTATACTATACATATGAGGTATCGTGTTTTCAATTGGCATTCTCCAACGTAATTTATATCGGAGAATGAATGAAATGGGTGTAACATAGTTCAAATGAGCCTAGGGTCAACAAAACTCACAGTTAGCTGTCATTCCTCTTTCAAGATAAGAGAAAACCTTGGAAAACTCTTATCAGATAACTCATCCTGACCGAGACTCGCTTTCGGGACCTCTTGAATGTGAGGCAGATACGCTACCACCTATTCTACAAAGGCAGGCAGACAGATGAATCGTATTAGATATTCTGTGATTCAAAGTTGCGTGCTCCATGACAGGCTACTGAACCAACCCATTGGTTTATATGTCCTACGAATAACTGAGTGAGAATATGTGCCCATCTGTCGACAACTAGATCATTTGGGTCCTGTAAGCCCTACAAGGAAGAGGGTAATCCGTTGAAGAGAAATGTACATTGAAGGCGTTGTATTGCTTCATTTTCATCACAATAGTTTGGTCTTATCAGTAGCAATTGAATTATCGTATTCGTTTGGGCAGTTTTTAAGTTTATACTCCAAACACACGACACATTGTTTCTGTTTTTATATTCGTATACTTTATATAACAATTCATATACCAGAGCGATTTAATTTGTATCAAAATTAGATGACAAGTGACATACCATCGTGCAGTGTCATTTGTTACACATAGTTCAAACAAATTTCGCACTGATTCATAGGTTAGTCTGGATTTGGCATTTTATACAGTCCTTCGTGTTCTAGCTAAAATGGTAAAACTACAGTATCCTTCAATGATTTGCTTCTTACTTTTGGATAGGAAAACTTATGAGGGAAATTGCTGATGTTTATGGGGGCAACAGTTATTTTTTTTTCTTTTCTCGCTTCCTCACCAATGCTGGTGTTAGGAGTCACTCGGGTTCCCTCAGAACGAGGGACCTGAAGCATATGACCTAAGATACCAGAGTTGAGGGGTTGGCTCAATACCTGGGATGATGAAAATATCAATCATGGAGCAATTGGTGGAATGATGGTGGGGGAAACTGGAGTTTCCGGCGGAAACCCGCCCCAGCGTCATGTTTTCCACCACAAATCCCACTTTGCGGTCACCTGGGATCGAACCCGGGCCACCTAGGTGAGAGCAAAGCACAGTTAGATATTACTTTATCAAATATAAACGTTGTGGAACTTCGGTTTTTGATGAGCACCCAAACCGACAGGGAGAGTTGGTTTCCGAGGAAGTCATTGACAACGTCCACGATATAATTCCCGCTGATCGTCAAAGAAAAGTTCGCGAAGTGAGGGAGGCCATAGGTGTGTCGACGGGAACGGCAATCCATATTTTTTACAAGTTGGAGGTGAACAAGAAGGAGCCGCGTTTGCTCATATTGGACAACAGCCAATTGGGAATTTCAACTCGGAAGCTGTTTGGAGCTATTTAGACACCCAAAGGAGATCTTTTGCGATGTGTTTTCACCCCGCCGGTAGGACCTGGTTTCAACATAATACTCCATAAACCAAGCAGCAATCAAAACAATGGGTTTCTCTCTGTGAATTTGCTCCCCCGTCGCCTACAGCTGCCGTGGTGCGGGCGCTGCGGACCCCTAGCACTCGTGGTACCTCTGACGTTACTAGAGGAACCTCGGGCCGAACATTCGAGCCCCTCCCTGATTGGGAGTTGTTCGGATTGGGTTGGACTCGAGGGGGCAGTGGTTCCCGATACCAGTGGGAGATCGTGTACGTCTCCGGACGGGGTTGAAGGAAGCCAATAATATTCCCGCGTATTAGCCAGTATAGCTAGTAGAAGGTGTGCTAGATCACCGAGGTCAAATCGGTAGCCTTCCCATTTTGGAGTTGGCGCGCGTATGTGGCGTATCCATAGTCTCTAGGTCTTTCCCTGTGGAAAGCCCCACGGAGGCGCCGGGCGCCCTTTTGGGACAGCTCGGTAACTCCCTGGTCGAAGGAGGCCCGGGTCCTCTGTCCTACGGGTCCAGGACTAATGGGAATAGAACCTGTGACATTAACGTGTGAATTGGCTCCTAAAAGGCAAAATCCTATCGACTGCAAAAGTAATTGAGACGATTTTTTTTTTTTTTTTGAGATGAGGAGGGTGTCATACCACGATTGTTTTGGAAAAAAAGAAAACCATTACCGTATTGTGGGTACTACAGTCAGTTATTGGACCAATTGGGCAACAAGACGAAAAAGACATGGACTTATTTGGTGAAAACAATGTGATTTCACAACGCTAACGCAGCAGCACACTGATCCGGTTTCCCCGTCGCTAAACTATGTATATGAATTGCGGTCGCACCCCACAAGCTTGCCTAACCTAGCTCTCTAATGTCTGCTTATTCCCAGTTATGAATAATTGGTTTTCGGGAAGAATATTTTAAACAAATGAAGTTATTTTCGAAATAGAGGCGAATTTTGCAGAACTTTGCAATTGTTATTTTCGAGCCTAAATGACCCAGCTTTAAGCGGGCCCTTAAATTTCACTCATTCTCTCATCCGATTCTTTGTGGTACTAAGGAAATGACAGAAACAATTTCAGGAGCGTGAGTATTATTCCTGAAACGGACTATGTTTAGAAACAAACAATTTGTTTTTGAAAACAATGGCGTATTTATTCTCAACAGGAGTGCTTACTGATCCGGTTTCGTACGTTTATTCCGGGAGAAATGTATCAAATTATTTAGATTACATGTTTTGTAAACAGCTACTAGGCTTACCAATTTCAGCACGTAGGGAAGCAGCTTTAGTAGAATTAGGAACAACAACAAGAAATGGAATAACAATGGAAAGAACAATAATATTTCCGTATAGGTGCTTGGCCAAAAAACAAGGGGAATTTATGAAATTATGCAAGAGACAGCAAAAAATATTAGAGAACTCAAACATTTGGTGGGCAGAGATAGGAGGAATTATGGAAAAGAATAGGAATGGGAGATATATGGAGATTAGAGGAAAGGAATACGAGCGATGTGGATAAATTGGTAAAATGCAGAATAGAAGATATAGAAAGACAGGAAATATGGAGAAGTCTACAAAATATGAAATCATCACAATTTGATAAACAAATAAAAAGAAATTGGGGACGAGAAGCATACGTAGGTTCCTGCAATAGGCAAGAGAGAGAAGGGCTAGCTTGGATGATAACAGGAACAATATTTCTAAGAGGGATAAGAGGTAGGGAAAAGATAATTTGTGAATTGTGTGGGGGAAAGCAAAGCATAGAACACTATGTAACAGAATGCGAGGAGGTTACAATGTGGAGAAAAAAGGTTTGGGTGGAAAAATGGGAGAAAGTAGAGAAGAGGATAGTAGCTATAAAAATGTTAACAGGAAAGGAGAAGAAGGTAAGAAGTATTGGTGAGCTCTTACAGAAAGTAAAAGAAAAAATGAGCCAGAAATGTAAAGAATATAAGAAAGGAAGATGAGGGGAAAGAATGCGAGTATTTAAGTAACAAGGAGGCACGGAGATTAAGAGCTACCTGGCAGAGCAGAAGACCAGGGTGTCATATAAGCCAAGGTAACAACAAGGTAAACACAAATAAATGTAGCCTAAAGTTGTAAATTGTAAAATTTTGGAATATGTACAATAAATAATTCAAAATATAGATATAAAAGTATTATTATAAATAGAATCCACAAACGCATCTTGACAAAGCTAAATGAGACAGCTAAATATTCTATATTTTCAATTGCACCTTTTACAAGGATGAATGGATTCTGAAGTAGGTTACCTTATTTCAAGTAGAGCCCGTTTTAATAATGGATTTCCAATTCTACTGCTTATCTGGTCCTGTACCTATTTCTAATAACATACCCAAATTTAATATCAGTGATAATTATTTTCTGGTTAGCAGGTCCCCATTTGTGGAACATGTAGTTATAACCATGGCATCGGACAATAAAGCTGGTTGTTACAACAGTGCTCATAAGATGGAATACAAGAAGCCTATAATCGTTGGCTTTATAGACCAGGGAGGACATTCAGTTTTATCACCTCATTCAGAGTATACGGGGCACGATTATGATTGGTCTTAAGTAAGTCTCAATGGACTATTGCTTCTAACGACATGTCACTATTTCACCACGACAAAAGTTTAGCAACATATAGATTCTAATAGCAGCGTCAACTCGTTAGTTTCCATGGCTACAACGATTTGCTTTCCTAGTTAGGAATAACGTTCCCACTCAATTGGCTCAAACATTACGCATGCCATTTTTGAGCTTCGGGACACATTTTGAATTTCAAATTTTAATGTCTGCAAATAAATATGCAAATCTGGTGTGTTACGCTGCCATTCTGCCAATACTATGACTATCTACTTCATGTTAATTGAGATTAACATTTATGTAATGATTATATTACATATTTCCTTGTAGGTGGAATGGACGTAAGGGACTAGAATAGGTTTAAGAACTAGTCAACTGCTTAAACAACTGGTCTCTATGTCATGACTTGAAATTCCGTTCTCCTTGCATGATCAAGAACAAAACGAAAAACACATTAACAAAAATACCATATTTCAGAAAAGTATACAAATATTGGAAAGTCAAACAGAAAACCAGGAATATCGTGGAAATTATTTACTCCTCAAAAGATATGTAAAATAATGTGATCCCTTGGCGTGACAGCCCGACGTGAACCACAGTCTGCCAAACCGAATGCCGGCCTCACGCCCACAAGCCGGCCTCACGCCCCATCTCGCAAGGCAGAGGTGGGCGATCATCCAACCAATACGGGGATGAGATGTGGTCAGTACCACGGCACCTCCAGCCGGAAAGTTGGTTTGGGATTCACTACCTGGCGTAGCTCCTCAATTTCTTCACGATGTTGAGTGGGCACCGGTCCCGTACTCGAGACTTAAAATCCGTATCCCTCATGGGTGAGATCGATCCCGGGCGCATTTCGTGCCACGAAATCAAACCAAAACACTCTAGCTCACTACGCCACGGCACAGGACCCTAAAAAAATATGTATTTTATAGTAACTGTGTTTATTTGTTGTGTAGTAATATTTTTTCTATTTCTTACAGTTGGGCAGTTATGGAAAATTAATTCAGAATGAAAAGGACATCTGAGGCTAATTCAATAAACAGGTTTCATTTGTATAAAAATTTCTTTATTATATGCCAATATAACCAAAATTATAAAAGCAATATTTGAGAAAATCAAAAGTGTCAAAACATATATCATGAAAGGTATAGACAGGTGTGGGGACCAAGCGGGAAAGCTCAGGCGGTTTCATCTGTAGCCCGCATTCGGGAGGTCCGAGTTCGATCCCCGTGGCCGGCCTACCTGACTCATGGATTTTTTCGGGGTTGTCTGGGGTCACCAGGCGAATGCTGGGTAGGTTAATTACATCCCCCGAGTTTCGAGTCCCTCCATTTCTTCTCAATTATCATTTCACATCATCTCTCATCTACCTTTAGGGTAGAAGTGTCGGCGGTTGTCTCGGCGTTGTCGTGACTCCTTAAGTCGACCGATCAGGCTCCTCGCCCCATCCTTCCTCTCAATGATACCCTACTTGGGGTTTAGGTACAATAAACCACAGGTTTAGGTGCCGAATCCCCTCCGTAGTAATTTTAATCCTATTCCTCAAGGTGAGGGATTTTCCTGAGGATCCTCGGATCATATTCTTGGAAGATGCTGAAATTGAGTGTGAAATTTATCCGATGATTCTTTCTCGAATTTTGCTGTTCATAGACAATACGCACGTGCGCGATCGGACTTTTTTCGAAAAGTGTTTATATTCAAAAAAATCTTAAAACGTGGATTTTTGGTTTGATCTCAGAGTTGAATTTTTGACTGGAGGACAATACGTACCTGTTCTACCTCTGTATACCTTCCAGAGAAAGTAACAACTGGTAATCTCTCAGTAAAGGCAACGGTAAAGGTTAATTAACGGAGAGAAAGCAGGTTCATTGCGCACTAACAAACTCATCCAGAAGGAAGGAAATAAGTGAGAAATCACAGGAGGCCAAAGGCCGCACGCAGACGAACTACAGGGACGCCCAGAAGTTTTTATAAGTCCAGGATCCATCACGCAGCCGCCAACACCACGGTTCCGGCTCAGGACGACGGCCCCTCCCTGCGATGCCTCAAAGCCGAGAACAGCAGTTACAATGCGCATGCATTCGCGCCATCTGTCAGGGATCGGAACTCCTTAAACTACGAGCCTACTGGCATACCTGAGAGATTCAGAGGAAAAAAAAAAAAAAAAAACAGAATAAAGATAAATGACGTGAAGGAAATTGTGGTATGAAAGTAGACATTCTACAACTCAACTAGTGACATGGAGAAACCACGAGAAGTCTGATCGGCGGGGTTCGAACCTGCGAACTTCCGAATACGAAACACAAACGTCACCGTGGCGCCACATCGGTAATTTCTAAATAAATTATACAAATATACAATTGTCTATTAAGTATAGCAATTTCTGAATTCAGATCATGTTTATTCAAGTAAATATACATTACTTAGAAGGCAATTGTCTTTTTAGAAAATTCAGTAGCCAACATAACGCAGAAAAAAATTTCCATTCGTACACAGTAAAACAAATTATAGTACATACTTCGTTAACTTTATAATTACATCGATTTTATGTTTACCCGCCTTGGTAGCGTAAATGGTAGCATGTGTACCTCACGTTCAAGAGGTCCCGAGTTCGAATCTCGGTCAGGGTGAGTGACCTGGATAAGATTTTTCCGGGGTTTTCCTTTATTCTGAAAAACGAATGTCGGGTAACTCTAAGTTCTATGGAACCTGGACTCATTTGAGCACCAGTTTACCCATTTCATTCACCGTCCGAAATGACTTAACTTTGAAGGACGTAAATGACACAAAAATCTATTTTTCAACTACAGCTATAAGTATTGTTTTCCACCAAAAATTCGATATCGAGATTTCTTCAGAAATACACGTTTTGAGACCGGTAGAATTGACACCCTGAGTGTGTGTGACTCAGAAACGAAATGCTGCTTAAACACTTTGATTCAGAATCTTCTAAGATTACGATATCAAGATGTTCAAGAAATTCATCCCATTTTAAGCTAGTCTTTACTGTGATATTTTTTTTAGTAAACTCTGATTTTGTCAAAGGAATATAGACCTTGAATTTCACAATTTATTCAAAATATGTTTTTTTTTTTTTTTTTTTTGTAAGGCTAATTATTTTAGAGAACATCCCAGTTATTGATCTGATTTTCAGATAGTTACACCTTTCTCGAATAAGGAGACATTGTTTCATTTGTTTAATGTCTTGGAGATGCAAAGAGAATGGAATTTCAAAGGTCAGACTATGGCTTAAAATCCACCCTGTTCCTTCATTCTCGCTGTATCCTAAAGAAAGTATAAAATGAGGTCATTTCTACAAATATTTATGTCAGTTAACATTAAGGAGAATAGGTGTTTGTATATTTTGTTCAGAATCTTTCCAGACACTGGCAAGGCAAGGTAGGTCACGTATGGGTGCTGGCATATTGTGACACAATGTCTCCGGACCTATAACCAATTTGTAGTAAACATATAGAAGAAAAGAGATTTCCATATTTTTATGTCAGGATCGTTATAGTTTGCGGATATATTATATAAAAATGCGTCCTTGCAGCATTTTTGTATCTTTCGTATATACTTCTGTTACATTGCTATCATTTCTAAACCTTAAGTGCTGAAATTTTCTCTCACCTAGTTTTCTATAGAGAGTTTTAACTAAGTGATAAAGTGGAGGTCACTGTTACTTTTTCCAACCACGTTTACAACGGTTATCAGTCCAGCGGCTTATGTTTAAAGCCGTAACAAAGGTTTGTATGCGTTCGTGAGCTATGTTGAGAAATTCTATCATCGTACAACAAATAACATTGGTGTTTTGTTGAAGCTAAAATAAGTAGAAGAGTATAAACAAACGGGAGATGCGCATTTATTCACTGAGGTTTACTGATCCACCGCGCATGCGCGTTGTTAATAGCTCGCGTCATAGCCAGGACTTACATGTTTCAAGTATAACACGCGCGCATAATAAATTGTTAATAATGACAGCTTGTGCAGGTTTTGAATACGACAATAGATCTACAGACGATTATATTTTGCAAACGATATCATGTGATCTAAAATAACAGAATTATTACCTAAAATAATAAGAGCGAAGTTATATACTTTAAATAGCCAAGCTCATGCCATGATAAAATCAACTAAAGTAAAGGAATAAAAAGGTTGAAAAATTTCAAAATACTGGGGACACAATTTTATACGTATGTGTAAGGAAGAGCAAACATATTTAATTATAATTTTATGTTTATTCGTTAACCTTTGTTGTAATAGTTTATTAAATATTGGAAATTAATTGTTCTTTCACACTGGCCGTGTGTAGGATAAATTGTGGAAACGTAGTCAGACTGAATAATTCAATGCCATAGCGGGATTTGAAACACGGATCTCTGGTCTCCGTCCAGCCGCTCTAACCACTGAGCTGCTATGGCCAACGGGCCGATATGACATTAAATTTTCCAACTGACTCGTATTTTTACTGGTAAACCACTTAGGAGTTCTCAAACACATGAGACAACTACCTTAATGGCGACTTACAACATGTAAGTACTCTAAGGCCCAAGCTTTGTAGTTAACCACTATTAGGTCAATTAATGGAAATTAATTGTTCTTTCACACTGGCCGTGTGTAGGCTAAATTGTGGAAACGTAGAGTCAGACTGAAAAATTCAATGCCATAGCCGGGATTTGAACCACGGATCTTGTTCTTTCACACTGGCCGTGTGCAGGCTAAATTGTGGAAACGTAGAGTCAGACTGAAAAATTCAATGCCATAGTCGGGATTTGAACCACGGATATTCTGGTTGCCGTCCAGCAGCTCTAACCATAGAGCTACTGTGGCCAACGTGCCAACATGACACTAAATTCTCCAACTGACTCGTATTTTTCCCGGTAAACTACTTAGAAGTTCTCATAAACACATGAGACAACTACCTTAATGGCGACTTACAACATTCAAGTACTTTAAGGCCCGGGCTTTATAGTTAACCACTATTAGGTCAATTAATGGAAATTAATTGTTCTTTCACACTGGCCATGTGTAGGCTAAATTGTGGAAGTAGAGTCAGACTGAAAAATTCAATGCCATAGCCGAGATTTGAACCACGGATTTGAACCACTGATCCGTGGATCAAATCCCGGCTATGGTATTGAATTTTTCACTCCGATTCTATGTTTCCATAGTTTATTAAATACACAAATATAAAATATCTAATAATAATTTACATACTTATCGAATATTCCCCATACATTACATTATAAAAAGAGTTTGAACAACCTAAATAGGAACTATTTGATTGGAAACAAAGATACCAATTACATCTAGTTTAATATCCTATAACTAAAATTTTTAAACTACTGATTTGTTTTAAACAAACCTCAATTATTAATATTTAAATTACTAGAGCACTTATTGGCATTTTGCACTATCGTTTTACCTTTATCCCCATCTGGTGTACATTAGGATTTTCCAGTCCATAAAAATTAGGTGCTGAAGAATGAAATAACAGAAAGATGCCAAATACAGAAATGCACATTTATTAAGTAGATCTCACTCTGTGTCTCAAAATTATGAATATAATGCATAAGTTTATATCTCCAAAATCAGAAGCTATTTTTGTTTAGCATGTACATGAAATCTGAGGTACGTTTTTTCGTTAAACATATATCACCTTTATCTAAAATACATCAGGCAGACGTTGCATCACATTTTAGTAATAGCGTAATATCAAATAAACCTAGAGCAGATATTCATACGTATTTATGGAAATAGTCATTTCTTTCACACTAGCCGTGTGTAGGCTAAGGTTTGGATGAGTACAGCCAGACTGAAAAATTCAATGACATAGCCGGTACTTGAACCACGGATCTCCCACTCTCCGTGCGGTTGCTCTAAACCATTGATGTCGATATGTTGGCCATAGTAGCTCAGTGGCTTACAGCAACCGTACGAAGAGTGGGAGATCCGTGGTTCAAATCCCTGCTATGTCATTGAATGTTTTAGTCCGGCTGTACTCATCCAAACCTTAGCCTACACACGGCTAGTGTGAAAGAAATTACCATTTTCATCAGTTTTCTTAAAAATAAAACCTAGTGGTTTAACTATGAAGCCTGGGACTTAAGTAGCTACAGCATAGTAAGTTGCCACAAAAGCTGCGTGTCTCATAGCATATGAGAACCCCTAGTGGTCTATCGGGAAATATACGAGTCAGTTGGAGAATTTAATGTCAAGTCAGCACGTTGGCAATAGTAGCTCAGTGGTTTAGAGCAGCCGCATGCAGAGCGGGAGATCCGTGGTTCAAATCCCGGCTATGGCATTGCATTTTTCAGTCTGGCTCTACTCTTCCATATGTATTTAGTTTTTATATTAGTTAAACGCCTCTGTCTATAAAATAAATATACAGGGAATAACTTTATTGGTGTTATATACTTAGAGGACGTGTTTCTGGCACCTAGACTTTTAAAAAAGTTCCTATGTGCGTGGGTGTGAAAATCAATTATTTCAGAATTACAACACAAGATCGAAAGCTACAAAAACTGCCCGAAGTGGCTTGTTCTTGCTTCGATGCATGCAGAAGGCTGTGTTGCATGCTCTGACGTACTTTTTTTTTTGGAAATTCCTGTTGTGTTTTGTATTTTGCCTAATCCAGTTTGGATATATTCCCTCAAAACAACATCAAGTACAGAAGATGCAAAAACTAAGGACTTCAAATGTTCCCATACCAAGAAATCTATATATCGAAGCAAGAGGAAGCCACTTCGAACGAGCTGTGCAACTTTCGATTTTGTTATAACTGTGAAATAATTGATTTTCGGACCCATGTACATAAGAGACTTTTTTGTTCTGTTTTGATGTCAGAAGCAGCTCGTGTCCCAAATATATAACACCAATAAAGTTACATTCTGCATATCAGCACACTACGTAGGGGTCTCCACAGAAAGAACGAAAGGACATACAAGTTTAAATAGTATACATAGATATTTTCAAAAGCGTATATTATAATTTTATCTTATTTTCTGTATGTTACTCCTCCCCCTCCTCTAAAGACGATGTCACATTTGCAAAACCTTATGCAAGTTTCGGTATTCTTCTGCTCAACGCGTCTGGTGTGGTTAGGTCAGTGGTTGTTCCTACCAGTTTCGTGAACAACCTTTGCGATTAGTATTCCAACTTCCTTTACATGTTTTTTGTGTCTGAATGACAACTTATATCCTGAAATCCTGTCTGGTTTGCTTTGCTTTATACACACGCAGTAGCCACGCGACATCCTTCTTTCCCCTTTCCAATGTCTTGAAAATCTCCGGTCAACGAATATGAATACTTTCTTCTGGAGTAAGCACAGAAAGCCATGTGACAGCAACACATCAGACTTTTTTTTTACTCCACGAAATGTTCCGATTTTAAAATTATTATCATCATTAGCATTATTATTATTAGCAGTAGTAATAGAAAAACAAACATACGAATTTTGTAACAGTTCCCCTTGGTCATAAACATAGTCACTTAATATATGTTATATCAAAATAATATTAGGTTAGCATAGATATTCCATACTGATTATTTTGCATCGAAAGGAAATACACAACTATTACAGCAAAACACATTATAGTAGATAGGACATATATATATATATATATATATATATATATATATATATATATATATATAAAATAAGAAGAGTTTGATGGACTAGAAATGTAGATGAGCGGAGAAACAGAAATATGAGGTCCCTCAAGGTTGAGAACACATGTCGGTTGGCTTTCTTCATGACAAAGCCCACTCCTAGGAACAATACCTGCGAACAATGTGAAGGGTCGGTCTGCCGCCCGGTCATCTTTTTCACTCCAATACGTACGTGATCGATACAATGCAGTTCCAGATTATCCGAATTCCTAAACTTTCGCATCGTACGTGCTTCGGAATTAAGTAAGTGGGTGCTGTGGGAAACTCTGCCAACGTTCGGTGATGCGCACATACAAAATTCGTACGATGGTTTAAACTTGAAATGGAAACCAACCAATTACAGTTTAGAACTTACACACGTGATTCACACAAAAATTCAAAATGTAACGATAGAGGGGAAAATCCAGGAGATAGTGGATCCGTGATTTTAATAGCTGACACACTCTATCTCGGTCGGGGTGTAGTAAAACCACGCCATACGTATAAGCGCGGCAAGAGTACCTGGAATACACAACACATGGATCAGTGCTTTTTGATAACAGAAGCACTCTCTCTGTCTCGGTCGAGGCGTAGTGAAGTCACATATATACAAGTGCGGTAAGAATACGCCGAATACATAACACGCATAAAGAACTCTATCGTTACCGCCAAACACATCACACGAGTTTGCAAACAGCAACTTTCCAGGTGGCGAGTGAGGTACCTGATTGCAATTGTGAATAAATCGATCATGGATCAGTCGAAGTGTTTTCTTCGCTAATCACACCACACCCAGTCAGAACGTATCCCACACACTGGAACAAAGAAGAGAGTCCATGCAGAGCGAACCCCGAGGAAAACCCGGACCTGTCCAGTAAACCTCCTACATCCGTAACCCTCACACGTCACCTTTGCTACTTTATGAGGCGTTGAGTGCTGGAAGAACTCTACCAGGTTCCAAACGGCCAGAACCACCTCAATTTGTCATTTCACTACAGTCACTACAAATCAAAACAGCTATACTGTATCCAGTCTAACATTGTGTACGGATGTCAACATTACGCCGTACCATAATGTTTAAAAGTTAACCACTGGCGCGACAGCCCTAAGAGGGCCAAGGCCTACCAACCCGGCTGCCGGCCTCACGCCCACTTACCTACGACAGAGGTGGACGATGATCCAACCGATACGGGGAGGCGATGTGATCAGCATCTCAACATTCCTCAGCCGGAACGTTGGTTTTCGTGACCAGGTCCGCTTGCCTATCGTAAGCTCCTCACTTTGCTTACGATACTGAGTGGACACCGGTCCTATACCCAGGACCGAAAATCCACACCCCATGGGTGGGATTGAACCCGGGCCACTTTCCGTGACCAGGGACCAAGGCATGCTGCCTTAGCCCGCTACGCCACGGTGTAGCACAGCATAACGTTTAGAGCGAGTGAAATAGTGAAGCGCGAGTGGAAATAGTTTGTTATTACATGGCGTACTTTATTATTTGATACTTTCAAGTAACGAACGGTGTGAAGAAATAGATAGATATAATTTATTTGCCAAGACAATACAAAGGTTGTATAGAAACGCCAAAAACACATACAAAAAATAACATTAGAAAATTACAAAAACATATTACTGTTACAAAACTCTGTAATACTGTACAAAGGATTTGAGAGCAGTGTAGATTTACCTTTTCTTTTAAATAACACTAGTGACAGAACTTTGACATTGTTGGGAAGACTATTAAATAGACTTAAAGATGTAATTTCAAATGAATGTTGAACTTTACTGTATTTGCATTCAGCAATATAAATGTTAGCACTGTTTCTTGTGGAGTAATTATGAACTGAAGAACACAATGTATATAAATCTATATTTATCTTAAAATATAATAGACAATTTATAATAAACAAAGAAGGCATAGTTAATATGCCCAACTCTAGTGTGTCCTAGACGATGCTAAGTCGAATAGCTCTCTTCTGAAGTTCAAAAATTTTATTAGATGAAACATGGTTTCCCCATAGTAAAATGCCATAACTCAAATGGCTATTTATGCATCCAAAATAGAAAATTTCTAGAGAGTTCAAAGATAAGTATTTCTTTAAAATTCGTAATAAGAAAAGTCCTCTGCTTAATTTTCCAGCAACATTCTCAATATGAGTGCGTCAACCCCGACACGACTCAAGAATAATGCCCATAAACTTAACAGATTCAAGAGAACCAGGATCATCTGAATTAATTTTAAAAGTAACATCAGCAGTTTTGTTATTATTAATTAATAGGCTGTTATGCTTACACCAATTTTCAATTCTGTTAGACAAATCAGTTATTTTAGAACACACAAGAAATTATACTGCAATTAACTTCTAAAACATTTAAACTTTAACTGCAGTGACATGTACTTCACTATATATTGTCACCCGAACGTCGGTACTCCCTATAGAACCGGCTTGCAGTAGGGCCAGGGCGGAGGCATTGGGCCCACGCCCACCCATTTATCTCGGTCACTAACTGAGGGGATGATTAGGTAAGTGTCACTGGTTGCTGGCCGCCTCTTCCCACTCCCCCTGCCGTCTGGAACCTTCGCGGTGATTCACTGAAACGAGAGACTTCGAGAAACAGCGATATCCCTATAAAGGGGGGCTACAGTTGGCGAGTTCAGTTCAGTTCTTGGCGAGCAGCGTGATGAGCACCCAGTGAGGGAACGGACTGTGTACGTGCATAGGAGGAGTGTACGTAACTGCGTGCAGTGGGCCTGTGACAGACGAACTGGTGAATTGAAATTGTGTGCATTACGCAATTCTGTGTAATCGGCAAGTGTTCCGATTGTAATTCGGTGGAAATAAAGAACATTTTTGAGTGGTGCAATTGGACTTTCAATTTCACGAACCCCCAAAGTCACAATATATATATATATATATATACACACGATTGGGATAGGAATCAGGGGTAAACAGTTGCACATGCCAGCCCTCGTAGCCATGGTCGCTAATGCGTATGTTTCTAGCGTTCCGTCGCGTAGAGTGTCATGGGTTTCAGTCCCGCCTTGGGCATGGGTGTTTATGTGTATGGTGTATATGTGTGTAACTAAAGAAAACAGACACTAAAACAAATGAAAACAATAAAAAAGCTTATTAAATAAAAACAATAAAATATATATCTAGGTATATACATAAATAATTGAAAAAAATATTGAGAGCGTCAACTCGTGTTTGTTGATGGAGTGATACACACAAGTGTCCCCACTTCAACACATTTTGTTTTGTAATTTACGTCCTCCAACGTTAAGTCATATCGGATGATGAATGGAATGGGTAAAATGATGCTCAAATGAGTCCAGGTTCCATAGAGCTTAGAGTTACCCGACATTGGTCTTTCAGGATAAGAGAAAACTCCGAAAAAGCCTTATCCAGATAACTCACCCTGTCCCAGATTAGAACTCGGGACCTCTTGAACGTGAGGCAGACACGCTACCATCTACGATACCGAGGCGAGCACTTTAAGCCTGGAGGGACTGTAATGTAATATACGCTGTTTAAAATAGTTAGAAGTTTAAGACCGTTAGCTTTTTAACTTCAGTAACGGATACTTTTGAACATTTGAAAAAGCTGAACTACTGACATAAAGTGCCTTGTTAATATATGCTGCGATGAAAACATCTTCCAGGCTGTTACATTTTTGGAATGACTTTGACAGATTCTAGATTTATCATTCTTGTTTGATATCACTTTTAAATGCTTCTGATCCTGGATTGCATCAGGACTCAAATATTTCTGGAACTTTAACTTATAAAGTTTGGAAATAGTTTGCTTTGTGGTTTTGGAAACATGGTAAATCATATCTCCCTTTTAGCAAATCCTTTTGAGCTATCCATTGTGAAGGTAAATATAAGGATTATGCTTCTTTAGAGGCATTCAAACATACTGACGCCTCTAAAGATGAAGACTCACATAATTTGCAGCCTCATATCAGTCTCAAAAATCCTCTTCTTTCTAGATTCCTTTTTCAGAACTTAAAAACCGTAAGACATATACATATCCACGAATACTGAAATTGAGCAAGTTACTTATGTACATAATTCGAGATTTATATGTATGCTTTACGTAGAATTTAAAAGAAACCTTTTTTAGATAATCTAGCTGTTTTGACCATACAGCGTCCATTTTACGAGGGCTGTTCAATAAAGAATGATCATAATTTGTTACGGTCATAATTTTGCGCACTAAAATTCGATCTTATTATATTATGTTAGCTTAATGTGAAACAAACACACCGTAGTAGTTGCATAGTTGGTACTCCTGGTTCCCGCCTGTGAGAACCAGGCAAGTTCAGACATATTCAGTATCGCCTACCGCTGCAGTGGAGGTAACACGCGGTTAAAGTTGATGTTAGAGGAAGATCCGGAGTTTCTTTCAAACGTAATCACTGCTTATGAAGCTTGGCAACATCATTTGGATCCTGAGAGCAAACAGCAAAGCTCAGTGTGGAAATCTCCTTCATCACCAACCCCCCAAAATAACAAAAGTGACTGCTTCTGCTGGGAAAGTTATGGTCATCTCATCCTTTGATATTCATGGAACGGTTTATGAGCATGTTGTACCTGCACACACATCAGTAACTGGACAATACTACAGGGATGTACTGAAAACATTGCAAGTCCATATCAGGCGCAAAAGACTACATTTTCGTGAAGCAGGCTGGATGCTCCACCACGATAATGCGTGGCCGCATATTGCCAATGTTGCTGCGTGAAGTGCATTCCTCACCCTCTCTTTATTCCGGATTTAGCCGCATGTGACTTTATTTATTCCATAACTTGAAGAAACGCCTTCGTGGGGGGGGGGAGCATTATCCATCATACAGAAGCACTGGAGAAGGCTGCGGCGGCGATTTTGAAAGATCTATCAAAAAATGGTCTCCAGCATGTCTTTGAATACTGGCAGAAACGCTGGGACAAATGCGTCGCATTCAGAGGAGATTATTTTAAGAAGGACTATCAAAATTATACGGATGAGTAAAGTACGTTGCCAAAAAAAAGAAGAAATTGATCATTCTTTATTGAACAGGCGCCGTGGCTCAGTGGTTAGACCGCTTGGCTCTTACCAAGGCGACCCGGGTCCAATCCCAGGCGACCGCAAAGTGAGATTCGTGGTGGACAACACGGCGCTGGGGCGGGTTTTCTCCGGAAACTCCGGTTTCCCCCGCCATCTCATTCCACCGGTGCTCCATCTTCATGTCATGTATCATCAGTGTCATCGCCTGCGGTGCCGTATGTAATAAAAGCGGGCGTTAAACACTACACATTTCACTTTATTTCGTAGATATAAGTGTGCCCTAATTTAACGTACAAAATTCCGCCATTTTGTTTTAATGGTTCTGATGCGAAATACTTATGATTGGCCCATTTTTTTAGGGAGTTTCATTCAGTCAATTACTTATGTACACAGTGACATAAAGGTTTTATGCCACTTTTCCGCAGAATACTGAGCTTTCGTCGACAGGTAGTAAGTGTGAAAGCTCAGAAATGGATTTAAAGTATAATTGTTGCTTAAAGACTGCCTTTTTCTCCAAAATCGGTAGGAACAGCTGACTTAGTTGTATAGCTTAGGTTTCTGATTCTATAGGTACTTACTGTTTGTTCACTGAACTTTAACTAGTGAGATGGTGTACCCCTCCAAATAGGTAGGGGTTGAACTAGTAGTGGGTGGTATTTCTTAGTCTGAAGCAAACCATGGGTAAAGCAAGCACTGTTGCCGGTATTATTTGTGAGTTCACTGTTAACAGTTTTAAGACTATCGACATGCGACTCCGAGTGAAGTCTTGCAACACTTTAAGCGGCACGGGTTCAGCGTACTGTGTACCCCTAAGTGTTAGCTGATAGACAAGCCACCTCAAACCACTAGCTAAATTGTTAGTGAACGAGTGGTATGAGAGTGTAACAATCCATGCAAGTTTAGGTTAGATTTACTGTAATATATTATCAGACATACACATTCTTAGCTTTTACAATTATATGAGTGAGAACTAATTAAGACGGGGAAACATTTTCAATAACAACAAACCAACACATAGATAACCCTTCGAACTTTGCTTCTTATCTGCATTGCGCCTGTGAAGTGTTATTTTATAAAGAAATCCTACAAGAGTATTCCAGGAACTACAGAACAAATTTTCAACTTCTAAGGCTACTATTTGCCCTTGTTTACATTATAACTTAGATTTTTTTTCTTGATCCTTCTGATAGTAAAGGGCTTCATGTGTGCACTTACATAACCATCTCACTCATTGTTGCACAAAATTTTCTTAAAGACGCCTATTCTTCTATTTACTTCATGCTAATCACGATAACTTTATTTGTAATTTTTCGTCCTCCATCGTTAAGTAATGTTGTACGATGAATGGAATGGATGAAAGGATGCTCAAATGAGCCCAGGGTCCTTAGAGATTAGAGATACATGACATTCGTCTTTCAGGATAAGGGAAAACTATGAAAAAAAATTTATCAAGGTAACTAACCCTGACCGAGATTCGAACTCGGGACTTATTTACCCAGGGAAATTTCGTATATTTAGAGAAAACCTCTTCTGACTCTGTAAGAAAAATTTCGTCAAATTATAATCCCATTATCTCCTACGAAAAGTCAAAAAGTGAACTGTCAGTGATTTATCATAATGATGCATTCAAATATATCCCTTCCGTCTGTGAGCCGTTCAGCTTGGTCATGCAACACTCCTTTGAGGAAGCGTTTTCTAAAGTACAAAAAACGCTGCAAATTTTACTAAAAGCTCCACTTTCAACAGCCGAGGTAGAGAGAAGTTCCAGTACATTAAATAGAATTAGGCAAGTCTTTCCTTAGGAACACTATGAGCCATGATAGATTTATTTCTTTGGCTGATTTTCCATTGACAGAGAGGAAATCGGAGAAATCCCTAACTTCAACAACAATGTATAGTGCCCAGAAGAATGGAAGTACTCAGCTCTTGTACAATAAATCACTTGGCGAGTTCTACTTTATCCTTTATTATCAGTTACTTGATGTTTAATAATGTACAGTGTTTTGAAACATTTCTGGCGTTGCAGCTTTTGCCAATTTAACTAAAGGTGACCTGTTTTAAAAGGTATAACCCCAATTTACTTTCTATAGAAGAATTTTCACATCTGGCCTCACCAAAAAAAAAAAAAAGAACGAAAAAGAAAAGAAAAGAGAAAAAAAGAAAATTTTCACGAGCTGCCACTGAGGTGAACCTGCGTGTAAATAAGGAAGATTATAGCAGCACAAATGGAGTGTTACAAACACTTAAAGGGACATTGTAGAGACGTTATGAAGTGTAGCATTTGTTAAAGAGAGGCTGATTGTACGTTAGAATTGAGCTAAATAGCTAGATAAACAAAGCAGTGATCCTAGGTACTCAAAGAATATACAAGAGAAAGTCTAGACTCGAAAAGGAGGTGGTCTCAAAAGAAAGTCATAAGATAGTGGGCTGGAAGCAATACAGAGAATTATTAAATACAAAATGAAGACTACCACATATACCTATCTCGTAAATCAGAGGTAGAAAAACTAAGTTAACACAAAAGGGTAACTGCAAAAGAGAGACCAGGTTAAGAAATAGAAAAAAAATGGCAGAAATTTGTGTTATTTACTACTTTACCGCACCACAAACACATAGAACTCTTACAAACGTAAATCAAAAACAAAAATCAACATTGATCTGAATGTTGTTTCCTAAAAAAGTGTACAATTTTTCAACACTGTGGACATACGGTCCAAATCCTCTCATATTACTATCACTCAATTACATTTCAATTAACCTGAATACAGAACATTAACTTCCAGATACACCATAAAAATGAAACCCAACTAAGCTGATGGAGAGGAGGTAATAAATGTTGAACTGTTTAAATATTTCAACCTTCTCATTTTACACACTTTTATTATTTTATGAATGTATTATGGTATGGAAAACATCACAGAGAGCTGTAATATCAATATATAAAAATGGACACAAGAAGTATGAGAGAAGAGGAAACAATTCGTCAAGTACTGGATACAAAATATATGCCAACATATTTAAGAACAAAGTGAGCAATCATTTTAGTAATCTTCTTGGTAAAGCCCAGAATGGCTTTCCTAAAGTTGGAACACCTGTGCCATATAAATTGTTGATAAAACTAGGGGATTTAATGTGGAAACATCTTCCTTGAGTACATTTCACAACAGCCTTCGATATAGACAGTACAAGTAAAGTATTACAAATTTTAGCCAATAATAATCTACCGCAAAGGTGTATCTTATAAGCATAATATATGTACAAAAGAAATCTCATTTCAATTGGAACCAGCAACAAACAAACCGAATGGATCGACGTGAACACTGGAGCAAACACTGTACCCCTAATGTTCATCATACACATGGATTAAGCTATTGAAAAATGACCACGGAAGGATTATATTCTTTTGGATAGAATATTGACAGTAGAATCCCTGACTTTTGCAGATAATTTCATATTAAAATGCAAGAAAAGGATTTTCAGTATAGTCCACGCAATTTAAATATAAACTGCAGGAAGATACACGTAAATGAATAGATAGAAAACCAATGTGTTGGTCTTTTATGGAACATATCCCGTATCTAGGGTAAGTGATTTATTCAATATTTCAGAACGGGTAAACGAGTATAAATATTTGGCTTATAATATGACCTTTGATGATGAAGCTGATTTAGCAGATAAACGAAAACAGTAGAGATAATTAGAAAATCAAGCTTAAGACAAACGAAGACAATATACAGGACCAGTATTATATTATGTTTGGGACAACACGAAGATTACAGGAGGCTACGCAAATGAGGTGCCGGGTATACACCCCAAGTACTCGGTATACTTATCACTAGACTAAGTATTTGTATGTATATTTATTTTCTTATCCCTTCCTCAGCAATGCTGATGCTAGGAGTCACTATGGTTCCCTCAGAGCGAAGGAGCCGAAAAATTTGATCTGAGATACCAGGGTTGAGAGGTCGGCTCAACGCCTGGGATGATTAAGAGATGAATCATGGAGCAATTGGTGGAATGATAGTGGGGGAAACTGGAGGATACGGAGGAAACAAGCTCCAGCGCCATGTTGTCCACCACAATCCCACTTTGCGGTCGCTTGGGGTCGAATCCGTGCCGCCTAGGTGACAGCCAAGCAGTCTAACCACTCAGCCATGGCGCGGCTTATGTATATTTATGTGAGATAATATAGTGCAGATCGGACTCACTCAGTAGCCCGATCCGCTTCAAAAATTACAGTGGAAGGGATATTACAGCTCCTAATGGCAGTTGCCACGAATGAGCATATCATTAATTATAATAATGAGCACAGTCATTAAGACCAAAAGATGTTATTACTTCATTTGCGTATCATTGAGTATAAAGTCATAATTTGAAAAATAAAATGATTCATGTTCTCTGCAGGTACTTTCTAAGACTTACAGTCTTTATTTTCTTCATTTTTGCTTTTCTTTTCGACTATTTTAGCTTATTTTCACAAATAAACTACAAATAATATGCTGCTGCCATCTGCGCCAAATGTTGAGATTCTGCCGAACTACTAGACGCAGCAAAGACATCTTTCGGGCTATAGTTATCAAGAGTGATTTGCCAACTCCAGCTTGCAGCTTTAAATCCGGGAATTAGGAAGTACTGCTACTTATACTACAAGATTGTTCTAATTCCATCTACACCTTAAATGATAATAAATGCTAATTTACTGTTCAATATTAAAAATTAAACATTTCCTAAAGTTTAAACTATGTGACTGCCAATTATTTGTTACATTTCGTTGCTGAAAACTAAGTAGATAGTACTTAAATGCAAAAGATTAAGTAAATTATTGTTTATTCTTTGAAATTTATCCACTTTATAATACAGTGTGTCGAGGACTGATGGTGTAAATATACCAGGTGAGTCTGTTGCCAATATTTATTCTTATCTATGGAAACCAGTAGTTTATAGTCTAATGTGACATTGTAATATTGATGGTTTTAGCACCAAAGGCGTTATTGCAGCTCTGAATTTCTATTCGGTAATATAAACTCCCAGTATTGATACTTACAGCTCTGAATGAAGACCAAGAAGTTGCGAAAAGCTTAAATAAACGACGGTTTTTCAAGCATGTAATACTAGCAAGATGATAAAAGAATTTTTCCCAAAGAGCATCAGAGAGTACGGGGAGGCTGGAGGGTGGGTTACTTAGCTGCTGTATTATCATGCTCTAAAGACTATGTTCGAAACGTCACATTGCTTTTCGTTTTTTTTCCCCTTTTTACAAGTCTTTATTGTCTGTATTTTAGTCAAGAATTTATTTATTGTTGCCATTGGATCTCTTGTGAGCCAAAGACACGAGACTTACAATTTGATAATTAGAGACCTACGGGGACTAATCTCCGTTTCATATAACCTTGCCCCGTTGACATGCACGATAACTTTTTTTTGTAATTTTACATCCTCCATCGTTAAGTCATGTCGGACGATGAATGGAATGGATGAAATGATGCTCAAATGAGCCCAGGGTCCTTAGAGATTAGAGATACATGACATTCGTCTTTCAGGATAAGGGAAAACTATGGAAAAAACTTTATCAAGGTAACTCACCCTGACCGAGATTCGAACTCGGGACCTCTTGAACGTGAGGCAGACACTACTACCACGCTATGGAGGCGGGCACTGACGATAAAGGTTTTCGGAAATGGTTATATTAAATATTTCCCTCTAGGTAAGTACACCTGGATGGATATGATACATATATATTGTGCATATTCCAAAATTTTACAATTTACAACTTTTGGCTACATTTATTTGTGGTTACCTTGTTTTCTTCCCCCTCATCTTCCTTTCTTATATTCTTTACATTTCTGGCCCATTTTTCTTTTACTTTCTGCAAGAACTCACCACTACTTCTTACCTTCTTTTCCTCCCTGTCTGTTAACATTTTTATAGCTGCTATCCTCTTCTCTACTTTCTCCAATTTTCCTCCCAAAACTTTTTTCTCCATATTGCAACCTCCTTGCATTCTATTGCTTAGTGTTCTATGCTTTCTTTTCCCCCACAAATTCTCAAATTCCCTTTTCCGTACCTCTTATCCCTCTTAGAAATATTATTCCTGTTCTCATCTACGCTAATCCTTCCTTCTCTTGCCTTTTGCAGTAATCTACATATGCTTCTCGTCCCCAATTTCTTTTTTGTTGTTTGTAAAATTGTAAAAATATCATATTTTCTAGACTTCTCCACATTTCCTGCCTTTCTATATCTTCTGCTTTGCATTTGACCATTTTTTGTAATTTACGTCCTCCAACGTTAAGTCATATCGGACGATGAATGGAAAGGGTCAAATGATGCTCAAATGAGCTCATGGTCCATAGAGCTTAGTGTTACCCACCATTCGTCCTTCACGATAAGGGAAAAAACCTTATCCAGGTAACTAACCCTGATCGAGATTCGAACTCGGGACCTCTTGAACGTGAGGCAGACACTCTACCACCACGCTACCGATGCGGGCATTTTATTTTACCAATTTACCCATATCGCTTGTATTTCTTTCTTGTAATCTCCATATATCTCCCATTCCTATTTTATCCACACTTCCTCCTATCTCTGCCCACCAACTATTTTAATTCTCTAACCTGTTTTCTGTCTCATGCATAATTTCATAATTTCCCCTTATTCTTTGGCCAAACACCTATACCAAAACTTTATTATTCTTTCCATTATTATTCCATTTCTTCTTGTATTTTTTAATTGTACTAAAGCTGTTTCCCTAGGTGCTGACCTTGGTAAGCCTAGTAGCTCTTTACAAAACCTTCGTAGTTTTGGTCCACCGTTTTGTTTACCTCTGCGGCCCCCCCCCCCCCAGATCTCTACTGCATACAACATTTTGGATTCAACTAGTTTTTCGTACAATCTTTCTAACCATTTGGTTGTCATTTCTAGTTTATATTTGCATATTCTTATTCCATGGAATTGCAGAATGCAGTAGCCTTAAGCCATAGTCAAACTTTGAACAGGTATAGGCTATGTGATGAATTGGAAATTACATTCTTTATGTACGGCAGTTTACAGTGTCAAAAAAGACTCAGTTGACATAGTCTTTTAACGAGATATATGTGTTTTTGTAGTAGCTTTTCTATTTCTTACGGCTTACTAGTTTTGCACAGGTTATCCCGACTGAAGAGGTAATATACAGATATTTCGAGAAAGAAATTTTATTTATTATGCTCGTAAAATAAATGAAGCATGTAGTGTTTTAGCCAATATTTTTAAAGAAAGCTTTTAGAAAATCGAATATTTAAAAAAAAAAACGTTCCATATAAAAGTTAGATTGGATTGGAGCAATTTTCTTAAAAATCCGCGCCTCGCATTCCTTAGAAGATGCTGAGCTTAAATATTGTATTTAAAGAATTTGCGTTTTTATTTATCCTCTTCACACACATACCTAAAGGCATATATTTTGTTTAATATGTATTTATTGATTTAGAGGATATTTATTTGAATTTTCAATGAAATTTCTGTATAGAATGTTTGGGTGAAATGCAATAAATGGGTTTTCTACCCGCTGTGTACGTGGTAAAAATCTAGTAAACAATATGGGGAAAGAATTTCATCTAATATTTGTACGACACTATTACTGATTATAAATATAAACACTCTTGGAAGGCTTTGCTGTTGTTTTCCTAGAGGAGTCAACCAATATCTGTGCTGGCCAAAAGATCGAGATTTTATTTCCTGCATTAAAACATTTTATATAGTTTTCTGAGGAAATTGAAACATTACAAACTTAAATTATGACGCTTAAAGAATCTCATCAATAGTATATGGTAGCAAATGTGACCAACATATACACGGTGGACAGAAAGTAGGGAACACTGGCTATAATGTTTAAATGAATTAACATTGCTAAGCGCTTATATTTTATATTATCAAGGAGATCGTGTAGATAGCGCGAGTAGTAGCACTTCAGTAGGCTCCAAGGGTGTGAAATGGGGTGAATATTAGAACATCAAATGGAACTATGTGGCCAGGGTTGGAGATCAGGCGACCGTATTGTGATGTTTGTGGTGGACAACACGCTGGGACGGGTTTCCTCCGGGTGCTCCGGGTTTCCCCGCCATTATTCCAGCAATTGCTCCATCATTAATACTTCCTATCATTCATTTCACTCTCTTCTATCATCCACTCCTCTCGCTCTCATCCCAGGCGTTGGACTGGTTCCTCTATGAAGCTTAGGGCTTCGGCTTCCCTCGTACAGATTTTCCAGGCTAGTGTCCCTTGACAAAGGTAGATTTTATCGGTGATGTAAGGGAGGAAAAAAATGGAACTATGGTATAAATTTTAGACGATTATGGTAGGTCTTAGTGAATTAAAATATTTTGTTATTTTATTGTTGTGCATGGTAATTTATTTCCTGTATTTCCTTTATTAACACACACACACACAAACAGATATATATATATATATATATATATATATATATGGGGAGAGTCTTGGGCGCAAAAAGTAAGGGTACTGATAGAACAGATAGGTATGGTACATATTTGGAGAAACCAGGAGTATTTTTATAGGGGCTTTTGAAAAGAGGTAGAATTAAGACTGGAAAATTTAGATAGCTAAGTTGTATTTACCAGTGTAAGGGGGAAAAGATCATTCATGACATAAAGGGAAATAAAGACAGTGTGGGGGAGGGAGAAGTACACAGATGTGTGTAGTAATTCAGGGCGAGAAGGATTTGCCTGGGCAAGGATAGAAGTTAGAAATTTGAAAGGTATTAGATATGAAAAGGATTCAGGGAAATGTCCAATGTGTGGAGAAGAGGATACAGATTGGCATAATATACTTTATTGCAAACAAACAACGATATGGAGAGAACAAATTTGGCAACAAAAGTGGGACAGTTTTAGGGATGGGGGGGAGGGAGATATTAATAATAAAAAAATGTTATTGGTAAAATGAGAAAAGAATGTAAGAAATACAGGTGAATATCTGGGGAAAGTTAGAGACATGGTTAAGATTGATGAAGAATAAATAACAATTAAGGGCTAGAAAACTAGAACGAGGGATACAAGGGAGAGGAGGGTCATCAATACACGGAAAACCAGGGGTTATGTGTATTGAGACCAAGACTCGAGGCAAGCAGGTAGGAAGGGTATGTTAGATGTGAATAAGTCATTTTGTTATTGTGTGAATGAAATGTTACAAATGTCAATGTATCAATGAAATTGTATGTAGAAGAAAGATGAGGAATAAATAAAAATACTTTATTTACATATACTATAACTTACTAGCTGACACGGTGAACTCCGTATCGCCAATAAGAGTTGTCTGAACTTTATATATATATATATATATATATATATATATATATATATATATATATATATAAGCGGATTAGTTATTTATTCTGCAATTGGAGTTAAGTATAAATACAACAAAGTTACAATTAAGTTATTTTTGTGGGCCGTAAATAAATAAAGACGATGGTTTTCCGACGCGTGAACACGCGACGTATTGTCCATTAGGGAAACTGAGAAACTTCAAGTTGATTCCACAAACTTCCAAAGACTGCCCTTGCGATTTATTTCTATCTTCGCAAAGGACAAACGCACAGGAAATTGTAGACGGTTAAAATCAAAAGGAAAATCCGTTGGAGTCATCGGAATACGCGGGTTCAAGATATTCTCCCCTTTGTACTTTCCCTTGTACACTGTTGCCTTGATGACGTCATTCATTAACTTTTTCACAGTTAGTCTCGTTCCATTGGACAGTCGTGTTTGATTAATTATACACAGCATGATCACAACTGACCCTACCTTTAATTTTAAATTATGAGGTGGGAGTTCAGGCAATTATAATGAATTTAAAAACTCTGTGGGATAGTCATCCTGGTTTATAACTGTGTCAAATGATTTGTACAAAAGCCACTCCCCTTTGATAAAATTTTGTATGGTCGCATTGAGATCATCTACATCTGCATTTTTTTGCCGTCAATATTGCCGGTTCAATGAGCCAAAACCTCCTTTTTCGAGTCTGTGAAGGGACAGAAATCTGTGGATAATGTCATTAATCCGGTCGAGGTATCAATGACGACTTTATGCCGGGGACGAGCGAAATATATTTAAAGACTTTGGTAAGTAGTGGAATATCTTTGTAGTTTGTAATGCTTTTGTTTGTTGAAAATAAAAGAAGGTGTATTTGTCGTCCATAGAAGTTTGCGTGTGTACTTTTATATTTAGCTAATAACCCGGTCCATTATCACTTCATGTTTTTTTCTCACCTTTTAAACCTTCCTTGGACTTATTCAAATATTTCAAAACCAATATTAGGCTAATCGGTTCAACAGTTCTCCAGCTTTTGCGAGACTAACAAACATCAATTCATTCATATAATTATATAGATCATTTGTTGAAAATGAAGTATTTTACAATACTCGAAAGCAAACAAGGCACTGTATAAACTAAATGTTAGTACGTATCGTTTGTGGTTGGTGAGACACAAGTGAATAACGGTAGTAAAAAAGAGCTAACTACCCTTATGCTATCGTCTTAATATAAAACTGAATGAAAACGCAAATATCATTAAGAGATATTTACAGGAAATTAAGGATATGTACTTGTCATCATTGCAGTATTCCAAATTTATGTTATTGCAATCCAAATTGTTTGATGAGCTTTTGAGATAACTAACTAAAATAAGAAGCTTCCTGTAAAGAGGTTTTGTGGTGAGGGATGCATCTAGGAGACATAAATCCATTTATCCGAGGTCTTTTATGTTACTTCTTTCACCAACAAATAACCGTATGAACCTTATACAAAATCCATGTGAAAAACAGTTTACAGTGAAACCTACAGATCAAACCTTTGACAGGGTTAAGAAACAAGGTAGTAGAGAAAGCTAAACTTTTATTCTCCCTGTCATAGTGCATAGACACAGAAGTATACACGCGGATCTCTCTTTTA
Source organism: Mantis religiosa (assembly GCA_030765055.1). Classification (NCBI taxonomy): domain Eukaryota; kingdom Metazoa; phylum Arthropoda; class Insecta; order Mantodea; family Mantidae; genus Mantis; species Mantis religiosa. The sequence goes on from CM060950.1 coordinate 407,315,313, forward strand.
AACGTCTTTTTAGGGAGTCATAAAATATGTATTTCTGGTGTAATATAAACGTTTGGTTTAAATACAATAATTTCTTCTAGTAGTAGACAAAGCAATAAAGTATTTCAAATTACTTGTGTATATTTCAAAGAACGATGCTTTTTTGTGGGGTAAGTTTTTTCCATGCCTTACTAGTTGTGGAGAGTTCATTTGGACTGTTTGGAGAAAATTAAAAATATACAATTTATTAGAAATTAATTGTTCTTTTACACTAGCCGTGTGTAGGACGCACTATGAAAGAATAGAGCCAGACTGAAAAATTCATAGCCGGGATTTGAACCACGGATCTTCTGGTCTCCGTCCAGCCGCTCTAAACCATTGAGCTACTATGGCCAACATGCCGACATGACATTAAATTCTCCAACTGACTCATGTTTCTCCCGGTAAACCATTTAGAAGTTCTCATAAACACATGAGACAACTACCTTAATGGCGACTTACTATGCTGTAGGTACTTTAAGGCCCGGCCTTTATAGTTCGGACCACTATTAGGTACAATTAATGGAAATTAATTGTTCTTTCACACCAGCCGTGTGCAGGTCGCACTATGGCACGAGTCAGTTGGAGAATTAAATTTCATGTTGGCACGCTGGTCATAGCAGCTCAATGGTTTAGAGTGGCTGGACGGAGACCAGAAGATCCGTGGTTCAAATCCCGGCTATGGCATTGAATTTTTCATTTTGGCTCTACTCTTTCATAATGCGTCCTACACACGGCTAGAGTGAAAGAACAATTAATTTCCATTAATTGTACCTAATAGTGGTTCGAACTATAAAGCCCGGGCCTTGAAGTACTTACTGCATAGTAAGTAGCCATTAAGGTAGTTGTCTCATGTGTTTATGAGAACTGTTAGTGGTTTTCCGGTAAAAACACTAGTAAGTTGCAGAATTTAATGTCATGTTGGCACGTTGGCCATAGTAGATCAATGGTTTAGAGCGGCTGGATAGAGACCAGAAGATCCGTGGTTCAAATCCTGGCTATGGCATTGAATTTTTCAGTCTGGCTCTACTCTTTCATAGTGCGTCCTACACAGGCTAGTGTGAAAGAACAATTAATTTTCATTAATTGTACCTAATAGTGGTTCGAACTATAAAGCCCGGCCTTTAAGTACTTACAGTATAGTAAGTCGCCATTAAGGTAGTTGTCTCATGTGCTTATGGGAACTCTTAGTGGTTTACCGGGAAAAACTCGAGTCAGTTGGGTCATGTTGGCACGATGGCCGTAGTAGCTCAATGGATTAGAGCGGCTGGTCGGAAACCAGAAGATCCGTGGTTCAAATCTCGGCTATGGCATTGAATTTTTCAGTCTGGCTCTACTTTTTCATACATTTTATTAGTTTGTACTATTTTAAACAACTTGTACTTATATTAAAATCTTTAAAAATATGTTTAATTAAGCAAAAATGAGAGAAATATTTACAACTAACAGATCCTATGGCGAGAATTTCTAGAATATCTTCAACTTGTAATCATGAAATACGCATGATGATGTTAAATTAAAATTTTGCATTCCACCCAAAAATTCTGTAACGAAATTTCAATGTAAACGTGTGTTTGAGCTACCCTTAATTAATAAATAATTTATGTGTATGAACTCAAAAATAAAAATTTGCTTAAAAACTGAACTTAGTAATAATTTGATGTCATCATTTCACAAGGATGCGACACGATGATGTGTTGAAGATCATCCGTCCCAAACTACTCTTTATATAGGCAACTTCTCGAAAAATATTATTTTCTCAATATTTGCTCAAAAATGATAACTAAATTACCACATGTTTGAGATATTTTAATGACAAATAAAATGTATACTGTATTAAATGGTATTTACATAACTAGTAAATAAAGGATGGAAAAAAGTATTACAAGAACTACGTATATTTCATGAAGGCACGTCATTTATGTCAAGTACATCTTGTGTACATATGTGTGTAATTGAAAAGTTTATATATATACATTGTTATTTTTTATTTCCCCCTCAAATATAGCCATTCTTTTTTTTCCAACCTGCAAGTCCTGCAAAGATAATGCAATTTGTTCAGACAGCAAGCAGATGTTAAAATATTTGACAATCGCTTAAGCGTGCACTCTCCTATACTCATTGCAACTAGAAGGAAAAAAAAGAAAAGCAAATGTTTATATCTATTAACATGAAGTAGAGAGAAGAATAAGCTCTTTAAGTGTAATTTTTTGCAAAATAGATGGCAAAGGTAATGTGAATGTCAGAAATCGCCTTTGTTTTCCAATCTGTGATATAATTGTTTAAAGCCTATCTACGGTTATCTGAAATTACACATCTGCGAAGCAGCATTGCGTGTGGTCCTGTAATTTCTATCAGTGTCGAGAAATGAATCCGTGCTTGGTGTTTGATAATTAATCTTGTCAGAGTGTATTGTTATGGAACTAATCATAGTAACTTTTCTTTTCAGAATTTCCAAGACTGTTCCTTCAAACCTGTGCGTATGATATAGAAACAGGTTTTCTGTTCTTGGAGTACTTTGCAGAATATCGTTACTGGTAGATGCTATTATGAACTTAATACTACAGCACCGTGTCTACATGCTGTAACACTATTTTCAAACAACAATACTGAGTGCAGGAGAATATCAGTACGATATGAACCGCTACAGTGATATAAGACCTGAAGTTTTCTGGCGACAAATATGCTCAACTTGTTCTCGGGAAGCAAGGCAGGTGAAAAGACGATTAGAAACCGAGGTTTCGGGAGTGTGCATCTCTCCCATCATCAGGATATTTATTAAATACACTGGCCCAGAGCGTTGTCTATCTCTGATTCCAGCCACTTAAAACAGGAATTACAGCACCTTAGATTCACTTTCCGTCAAAAATAGCTACTCCGAATATGACGTTGAAGCCTCGATCACCAAAGCTAAGAAAGGGAAACCTGTAATACAGCAAGCGTCAGATAAGCCTACCGCTACAGCCTGCATCCCGTTTACCGGCAATCTATGCGGCAGAATCAGCAGAATTCTCGCCAAATACAACACCAGGGCCATCCACAAGCCACCTCCGAAGATTAAACATCTGTTGAGACCAGTGAAAGACAAACTGGACTTCCAAGTTCCGGGAGTGTACCGCATTTCCTGTGAATGTGGGACACCGTATATAGGACAAACCAGAAGGACCAACGCTACCAAAATAATTGAACATGAACGGAGGATTTGTTTAATGCAACCTGAGAAGTCTAGGCTGGCAGAGCATTGTTTTGATAACGACCATAGAAGCAACTTTCGGGAGACGACCATCTTGGCAAAATGCAACAGTTACTGGGAGCGCAGAATTAAGGAGGCTTTGGCGATTTCCTCTGAAAGGAGCACACTTAATCGTGATGCTGGATCTCAGTTCAACTCCTCTTGGAAACAGGCCTTAAAATGGAAATCCGTCGACTTAAGAAGCACAGATCAATACAGCTTGATAATCAAGTTCAGCAGTTATGTTTCCTTGTCCCCGATTAATTTTCTATACTCACGCCATCTCCTGACCTGGTATTTAATTTACTGAAAACAGTCTTTTGTTCAGTAATATGAATTTTGATAGTGTTTTGTCTTTGTTTATTTTTGTGTTATATCCAGTTATTCATTTGTGGTTATAACATTTAATAAATATCCTGATAATGGGAGCGATGTACACTCCCGAAACGTCGATTTCTAATCGTCTCTTCATCTGGCTTGCTTCCCGAGAACAACTTGAGCGCTACAGTGATGCTTTTTCTGGATAGGTATGATGCATTCCAAGATACAACTCGAAGAATCCTAAGATAAAGTTTGAAAGGCAACTACGATTATTTGACAGTAGTACATTATGTCATGACATACATAATGTCGCGAACCCGATCGCGATAAGGCGGCTTGGCACACAAAGGAACGGATAGGTTTCACGTAGATAACGAACTTGTGTAAACCGACACTGCCGGCAAGCAAGATAACTGAGGCAAAGGCCTCGCCGGGTAGATTAAGTTACGTTTCTCGAAGGTGATAGAATGTCGGAATTATGTAACTAGATACCTTGATTCCAGAAACCTCTAGTGATTAACAGAACATTCTGGTAATCATGAATGAAGATATAAAAGGGATTGTGACACGCTAGCAGGACAGTCAGTTGTGAACAGTTGTTATTAAACGACACAGCTGGAAGTGTTATTGTAACGAGAGCTAATGATGTAATTTGCTGTCACTGTTTGTTATTGTGATCGACCTTGGAAGATTGTGTTGTATTGGTGATGTAATGTTACGTGAAAATTGAATAAAGTATTTCGACGAAAATAAAGGAGATTTTTAATTTCTGCAACTCGGCCTTTTAATTCTACAAACCCACAAAGTTACAATAAATTACATGTAGCTGCATATATCTATGGTGCAAATCTTCGGCGTTGCCAGCTGATTTTAGGTACATTTTATTTAGATGGTTATTTTGTTCTGGTTTGTTCTCCATGGTAGGTATGAAACAAAATGTTCAAATGTGGGGTGTAGAAAGAAGTTGGGTGATTATGGACTTCTTCGAAGTTCTCAGAGTTCGATCTAGTCGTTCCTCGGCTACTCTGGTATCTGCATGGATTCTTCTTTTCAGGGGTGATTACGGATATGAAGGATAGTGTTGTTTTAAATAAAAGATTATTTATAATTTTCCCAACGAATCTCCAAACTTTTAGATTTATTAAGAATGAAACTTTTGTAACATAAATCAATCGATATCAATATTCTCTGATGCAATCCATTTAACTGTTCACCAATAATCACTTTTTCGTTGCACCAAGTAAAATATACTGATACATATATTCTTACACACAAAAATTGCCTTTGCACATGAGCGTCTATTTTTGGACTTACTCGCACGTCCTTTCACCATGGAAGTCAAATGAAGAAGACGGAATCAGGTTCAGGTTCAGGTTTTTATTTTCAGTTTCATGGCCTGGTGCCGGTACAAAGTGACCCGGCTTACAGGCTAAAATTTCCATTGGGGATATATTTTGGGAATTAAATGCTTATTATCTACGTGGGTATATATAAAACCCATACGGTGACCTTTCTTAGCCCATCGAGAACAGTTTTATTATGTTAGTGTACAATATTTACAAGCGCTTATTTTGCACTTTTATTTACACAAACAGACGCACACACACTTCACTATTTACACTGCTCCGTGCGGCAGCGTGCTGCTGTCTCCTGGGCTGCTTTAGCGGCGGCCTCTGCATATGGGGAAAGGTCTGGGCCGGAAGGACTTGGGCGCACATTGTAGTGTAACGGTGGCAGAGTATTTTTATGCGTGAATGCTTACGGTGTTTTGGTTCACCTTTCCCAATGTTATTAATTTTTGGATTGCTATGTTGCTGTATGCGCGCCCAGATGGAAGAGGCTCGTTAGACGGAATCACCTCCAGTCCAGGTGCTTATATAGTATTTTTGCCGTTGCCATAAAGACAAATCAACACCATTCAACTTTTATGCATTTCTTCATAAATTTGTATAATAACATTTTCATACTATTATTCAATATTCTAAATAATTATTTTTACTTATTTAAATTATTAAATAGATTAAAATAATCATTTAAATCGTTCCGGTATGTACCACTTATCTGAAGCTTTATCGACAAGTAAGTCTCTGCACTAATATTTAGGCAGGAATATCGGGATACCCTAAAAATGTTGCCGGAAGAAACTATTGCTGGGCATCCTACGGAAAGCTTCATGAACGCAAGTTTCAGGTCTTGTTAGCGGAAAAAAGTTTCCTTACAATATTTGACCTGGGTACCCTCTATGCAGAGATACCTATTTTCCTTAACTTGCTAAAGCAAGGTGTCGCTGGTGGCGGTGACTTCATATGCCACCATCGAAGGAACATTTAAACTTAAATGTCGAGTTTACATAAACACTTCCTTATTTCTTAGTATTATGGGTATGAAATTAACGTTCTATGTGTTTTAGTATTGTTTTACAATTGTTCATTGCATCTCGTCAGGATCTATGGCACTCTAGAAGTTGGCAAGTACTTAGAAAATACGTCTTACTCTCCTCGTACGTGAATGGGCTCCGACGCGGGTCCAGGATCAAAGAAATTCTGGATTCCAGAGTTTGGGATCAGTTATGGAGATTGGGCTGGTACTTGGTATAAGGTTAAATAAGTAGATAATATTAATGGAGGACCTGGAGAATACCCGCTCAGACCCAGTTCGTCCAAAATACAGTCACCGCAATGGAAATCTTTACATTTTAAATGCAAGGAAAATCTTTACATAGACAATGCGCTCAGTTTGTCCTCCCACCATTACACAAAAAAGCGGTTAGAGTTGCAAATCACGTGATTCTCAAGTGCACAGCAGCAACTTCCTTTCATTAGCAGTCCAGATCTCAGTCTGCCTCTGGTATTTGCATACAGACATTTTTATTGTGTGTTGTTGTCATCGATTTTTGATCTCAGTGCTTTTTTTGAAGGCGTGTATTGCTGCATCCAATACACGAAATGGTACACAAGAAGCTCACTTGTGAGGAGAAGACTCAAGCTTTAACTCTGTTAGAGGTAGGTACCTATGTAATTCGTATAACTGCTGATCTAAAGGTTTCAAGACAAGCCATTTACGACCCAAAACCGCAGCAGCACCTTTACCATGTGGCACCAGAACAACTCAAAAGACAGACTCAGGTGGTAAAAAAAGACTTCTCCAAGGACTACTGACCGTCTAAAACATGAAGTAATGGCTAATCCATGGATTACAGCAGCAGGTTTGAAAAAGAATCATCAAGAACTGCTCAAAAGTGTTGCAATAATGACCATTCAGCATCGGCTTCAAAAAGAATTAGGTTTACCAATTCGTTGTGCTGCCAAGAGGCCTCTTCTAACTAAAGCTATGGTAAAGAAAAGAGAACCTTTCTGCAAAACATATCAGCAATGGCCATCAGAGGAATGGCACAAAGTAATTATTTCTGGTGAAAGCACTTTTAAATTGGTCAGAGGAAAGTCCAGAAAGGTGAAAAGGCCAAAAATGTGTCACGCTATGATCCAAAGTGTAAGGTCAAAACTGTTAAACATCTAGAAAGTGTGATGGTATGGGGTGCCTTTAGTGGTAATTGTGGTTGAGGTGCTTGTACTTTCTCCCTAAAAATGTAACAATGAAGAGAAGTAACTATTTAGAAGTGTTGCAACAGCATTTGGTCACATTCATCAGTGTCAGTTCTTCAGGCATGATATACATGATGGTGCCCCTGCTCATAGAACAAAGATGGTTCAGAGGTTCCTAAAAGACAACCATATACCTGAACTTGACCAGCCTGGTAACTCTCCTGATCCAAATCCAATAGAAAATGCTTGGAATCAAATGAAAAATAAAATACAACAGCTGCAACCATCAAATATTAAGGATCTGCAGGAGGTGTTGAAGAAGTTATGGGTGGAAATGGACAAAAAATATTTTGAAAATCTAGCAGACTCGATGCCCTGGAGACTCATGAAGTTAAGGGAAATATGACGAAGTACTAATTCTACGGATAAGTTCAAATTAAAACCATGTAAAGTCAGTGTTTCTTGTTTTTATTACCATATAAAGGTTTCCACTGCGGCCACTGTAAATCCGCACTCGGATCGCTTTGCAACCGCTTGGCTACGACTCCTCCATAGCATGTATTCGACATACACCGCGGCAGAATTTGAATTGATGACGTCGCTGTTATTGGAGAATTCCTATCGTTGCCGAATAGTTTGAAGGAGGTGCTGAAGATGTCGCATAGTGATAGAGAGGAGCAGAAGAGGCCGGCATGGACATGTGAGCGCCATTAGTAGCCCGAGTTACTTGTAAGAACTACCACGGTTGTAGCATTAACTCTAGTGGGTTGGACATGAAGTATTTTACAAATGAATGTCGCAATGCATGTGTGACAGCGGCCCTAAGTAAGTTTTGTTTGCAAATTTTTGTTCTGACGTCCTATCTACTGTTAGGATCTTGGAAAGCATTACGAATAAAGGGATTTAGGACATGATGCAAACAGTTTTGTGGCCCATTGCGCTTGCAGTCAAACTTAACTTCAGTTTAACATTCTATTACAGTACTAATTTACCTACTCAGAGTGCGATAAAAGTTGATCCAAGTGACCAGCCTCTTTCGCAATACGAACCCCGGCCTTCCCGTGTCCTACAAGTTTCCAGGAGAACATAAATCATAGAAGAATAAAACAGAAGCAAAACATAGCAGCGCTTCGCTTATGTAATTTAATTAAAGCATAACTAAACCATAAATGTACTTCAATCTGCGGTGTTGACGTATTTCCAGGTAACTTGCTGCATCCTCTACCTTTGCCAGTTTACATAGCCTGACAGTTGAAATCAACTTTCTTTGAAAGTATGCAGCATTACCAACATTTCGTCAGCGTCAAAAATGTCCAGGAAATGAGTGCATGATTGAACTCATGAAAGAGTTACATGAGTTACAAGTTACATGAAAGATGGCGAGATAACTGCTCTGCAAAAAGTAATTAATGATGTCATTAGGAGTGCCATCAGTTGTATTAATGATTAGCTATAATTATTATATCGACCTACCATATGCTTTTTATAAAGTGCTGCTGCAAAGAATGCTGAAATTACACGATGCTCAATTTTTCACGCTGTTCCACAGCAATCAAGAATGATATTTTTCATGCACTAGGTTCCGTCGTGTATCAAATCTGGCTATCATCGCATATTAGTTCTTTAATGTACGCTAAGTAATGCTCTGGTAGGCATTCGTTTTATCCTGGCTGCTAGATGGAGTCCTAGAAGGCTCCGCTGAAACTCACGTCATTATTTCAAATTCTGTTGCGGCAAATTCCGAATAGTTTTGATCACTCGGTATTAGGTAAATTCTAAACCTTTCCTTTTAATTATATATATGTAACCATTCTTTAAGAGTGTAGAGTATAGGTATAGAAATTATAGAACAGAAAGACAGAAAAATTGGTAAATGGACCTCAGAAGTTTTGTTTATTTATGCTTTATATAAAAAATAAGAGTTAAAGTCGATATATAAAATATTAACATTTGTTCAAGAAACTCCAATTCTTAAAACGTTGAATGAAGTTTATTGTTTAACAATATTTAAACTGCGATAAAATATTTCCAGGTGCTCAAATATGTTAAACACTTTTGAACTAAAATCCTGTTAAGTCGTAATTTTGCTAATACTTATTATAGAGCTAACAACAACAATAATTATAGTAATAATAATACTAAATAATAATAATACTTTGTAACTTACATTGCTACTTCATGATCGAATTTGCCTGGACACCTTACCTGAAAAAAAAGAAAATATTATTAGAAAAATATGTGGGGCTGCCATAAACAAATTTGACCAATTTGTAATAGTATCTACTTCACATTTCTGTGTGTTATCTATTTAGTCTCCAAGGGACTTTTATTATTCTTTGCCAAACGCTCCAAACATTAACACTTTAAAAACAATTACTCTTTAATGTGCTATGTTATTTACCTAATTATAACTTAGAAATCTACCATATAGTTTTGTTTTGCTTGCCTCAAGTCAAAACAAACAATTTTTAAATTCTGTCATCAGAAATTTCTAGCTTTTAAACAACAAAATAAACGAATAACATCATAGAAATAGTTAACTCACAACGATATGTGTTTGACGTAACCGAAAGGGAAGTTACCTCCAATAAAGAACACTTACACAATTATATCCAGAAGAAGACTGGCATTAAATTCCGTATCAAGGGTAAAATCCTGCAGATCTACTACGTGTGTGTGTGTGTGTGTGTGTGTGTGTGTGTGTGTGTGTGTGTGTGTGTGTGTGTGTGTGTGTGTGTGTGTGTGTGTAGTGTTTAACGCCCGCTTTTACTGCATACGGCGCCGCAGGCGATGACACTGATGATACATGAGATGAAGATGGCGCACCGGTGGAATGAGATGGCGGGGGAAACCGGAGATGTTTATCTCAGCTTATCTCTCATACACGGTGAGTCCAGTGTATGTATACTCTGTTCAGATATAATCATGTCTTTTGTGTCATACATCAGCAGGCGCGAGAAAACAAATCATATACACACACGCAGCTTAGAATCGCTCTATTTGTGTTTCGTAACTTACTGTACGTCAACTTACTAATATTTCACTCTTCTAATCGACCAGATAAGAGCTGATAAGGGACGACAGCAGCGCTGGTTGCATGAAGGTCAATACGCCTTAACGCTCTGTCGAGTAATACTTGTCATATCCAAAGATAACTAAACCTATTTTAATCTCTGTTTCATATAACCTTGTCATTCGTTTTTTTACTTTCCTTACCGTTACCGAGCGGGATGGCGCAGGCGGTTTCGTCTGTGGGCCGCATTCGGGAGGCCCGAGTTCGATTTCCGTGGCCGACCTACTGACCCATGGGTTTTTTCGGGGTTTACCCGGGTCACTAGGCGAATGCTGGGTAGCTTAATTACATTCAGCGAATTTCCTGTCCCTCCATTTCATCTCCATTATCATTTCATACCATCTCTCATCTGGAAGTCTCTTTCAGGGTAGAAGTGTCGGCGGTTGTCTCGGCGGTGCATTGCAGGATGATATGCTCTGAGGAAAACTACTTCCTCCTCCAGTAGGTCGGTTGCCGGTCTCCGCTCCTCTGCTGGGACCATTTCGTGACCGCGAGCAGGGACCTTTGGAGCTCGGATCGCTTGCCTGGGATCATTAGGGCTCTGCTGCTGGGCTCGTTGCCGTCCCGCAGTAGGGGAGCGAGTTCGTTGTCCTGGCCTGTCGGGGAAGTTTTCCATCCAAGTAAACTGTAGGGATCCTGCCCTCTGTACTGTCGTGACTCCTTGGGTCGATCTCCCTCTGTCTTCTTCGCCTCATCCTTCCTCCCGGGAGTGCCCGGGAGGGAACAAAGGGCCCAGCATGGTGGCCTACGTACCGAATTCCCTCCGCAATGAAATCCCAATCCCTTACCCACATATATTATGTAGAGAAGCTCCTGCATTACACCTGAAAATTCGATATGATACACAACATATATAAATCTCCCACGCTTCCCAACTTTCCTCTTTTTAGCTCGGTCCCAGCAACGCTTGGGGCCCGCTAGTTGCGGCCCGTTACATGAAGTTTTAGCATTCGTGTAATTTTTGCTGGAATATGAATTGTTTGATGTAAAAAGTAGTAGGGCTATTTATTGAAAAGTCCCTATTCATTCATTAAATGTAGAATAAAAACTTCAAAGTAAACGATTAGGTGCACATCTTCCGAATAATTTTATGTTTACGCAATAAGATGGCAAAAAGAGAGGTCTTTTTGTAACAGTTGGTTAAGTAAGAAACCGTGCCTAACTGCAAGTAAGGTTTAACAAAGTGTCTTTTGCTTTTGCTGTTTATCATTAGGTAGGGACGGTCTATGGTCGACGGTTGGATGTAAGGATCTGAGACATTTGAGTGAAGAATTGGAACATGCGAAGTAAATGCACTTCACTTATAAAATGTCTTTACATTTAAATTATTGAGAACTGTAAGCATTGCTGCTCAAATTTATTCTGAAGCAAACCTGAATAAAGATGCCAAAGAGGTGTGTGATGCAGTGGTCAACCAAATCAAAGGACGATTTGAAACAGTCCCATATATTCAATGATTTTGGAATTATTTACCCAGGGAAATTTCGTATATTTAGAGAAAACCTCTTCTGACTCTGTAAGAAAAAATTCGTCAAATTATAATCCCATTATCACCTACGAAAAGTCAAAAAGTGAACTGTCAGTGATTTATCACAATGATGCATTCAAATATATCCCTTCCGTCTGTGAGCCCTTCAGCTTGGTCATGCAACACTCCTTTGAGGAAGCGTTTTCTAAAGTACAAAAAACGCTGCAAATTTTACTAAAAGCTCCACTTTCAACAGCCGAGGTAGAGAGAAGTTCCAGTACATTAAATAGAATTAGGCAAGTCTTTCCTTAGGAACACTATGAGCCATGATAGGTTTATTTCTTTGGCAGATTTTCCATTCACAGAGAGGAAATCGGAGAAATCCCTAACTTCAACAACAATGTATAGTGCCCAGAAGAATGGAAGTACTCAGCTTTTGAACAATTAGTCATTTGGTGAGTTCTACTTTATCTTTTATTGTCAGTTACTTGATGTTTAATAATGTACAGTGTTTTGACACATTTCTGCCGTTGCAGCTTTTGCCAATTTAACTAAAGGTGACCTGTTTTAAAAGGTATAACCCCAATTTACTTTCTATAGAAGCATTTTCACATTTGGCCTCACCAAAAAAAAAGAACGAAAAAGAAAATAAAAGAGAAAAAAAGAAATTTTCACGAGCTGCCACTGAGGTGAACCTGCGTGTAAATAAGGAAGATTATAGCAGCACAAATGGAGTGTTACAAACACTTAAAGGGACATTGTAGAGACGTTATGAAGTGTAGCATTTGTTAAAGAGAGGCTGATTGTACGTTAGAATTGAGCTAAATAGCTAGATAAACAAAGCAGTGATCCTAGGTGCTCAAAGAATAAACAAGAGAAAGTCTAGACTCGAAAAGGAGGTGGTCTCAAAAGAAAGTCACAAGATATTGGGCTGGAAGCAATACAGAGAATTATTAAATACAAAATGAAGACTACCACATATACCTATCTCGTAAATTAGAGGTAGACAAACTAAGTTTACACAAAAGGGTAACTGCAAATGAGAGACCAGGTTAAGAAATAGAAAAAAAATGGCAGAAATTTGTGTCATTTACTACTTTACCGCACCACAAACAGACAGAACTCTTACAAACGTAAATCAAAAACAAAAATCAACTTTGATCTGAATGTTATTTCTTCAAAAAGTGTACAATTTTTCAACACTGTGGATATACGGTCCAAATCCTCTCATATTACTATCACTCAATTACATTTCAATTAACCTGAATACAGAACATTAACTTCCAGATACACCATAAAAATGAAACCGAACTAAGCTGATGGAGAGGAGGTAATAAATGTTGAACTGTTTAAATATTTCAACCTTCTCATTTTACACACTTTTATTATTTTATGAATGTATTATGGTATGGAAAACATCACAGAGAGCTGTAATATCAATATATAAAAATGGACACAAGAAGTATGAGAGAAGAGGAAACAATTCGTCAAGTACTGGATACAAAATATATGCCAACATATTTAAGAACAAAGTAAGCAATCATTTTAGTAATCTTCTTGGTAAAGCCCAGAATGGCTTTCCTAAAGTTGGAACACCTGTGCCATATAAATTGTTGATAAAACTAGGGGATTTAATGTGGAAACATCTTCCTTGAGTACATTTCACAACAGCCTTCGATATAGACAGTACAAGTAAAGTATTACAAATTTTAGCCAATAATAATCTACCGCAAAGGTGTATCTTATAAGCATAATATATGTACAAAAGAAATCTCATTTCAATTGGAACCAGCAACAAACAAACCGAATGGATCGATGTGAACACTGGAGCAAACACTGTACCCCTAAATGTTCATCATGCACATGGATTAAGCTATTGAAAAATGACCACGGAAGGATTATATTCTTTTGGATAGAATATTGACAGTAGAATCCCTGACTTTTGCAGATAATTTCATATTAAAATGCAAGAAAAGGATTTTCAGTATAGTCCACGCAATTTAAATATAAACTGCAGGAAGATACACGTAAATGAATAGATAGAAAACCAATGTGTTGGTCTTTTATGGAACATATCCCGTATCTAGGGTAAGTGATTTATTCAATATTTCAGAACGGGTAAACGAGTATAAATATTTGGCTTATAATATGACCTTTGATGATGAAGCTGATTTAGCAGATAAACGAAAACAGTAGAGATAATTAGAAAATCAAGCTTAAGACAAACGAAGACAATATACAGGACCAGTATTATATTATGTTAGGGACATCACGAAGATTACAGGAGGCTACGCAAATGAGGTGCCGGGTATACACCCCAAGTACTCGGTATACTTATCACTAGACTAAGTATTTGTATGTATATTTATTTTCTTATCCCTTCCTCAGCAATGCTGATGCTAGGAGTCACTATGGTTCCCTCAGAGCGAAGGAGCCGAAAAATTTGATCTGAGATACCAGGGTTGAGAGGTCGGCTCAACGCCTGGGATGATTAAGAGATGAATCATGGAGCAATTGGTGGAATGATAGTGGGGGAAACTGGAGGATACGGAGGAAACAAGCTCCAGCGCCATGTTGTCCACCACAATCCCACTTTGCGGTCGCCTGGGGTCGAATCCGTCCCGCCTAGGTGACAGCCAAGCAGTCTAACCACTCAGCCATGGCGCGGCTTATGTATATTTATATGAGATAATATAGTGCAGATCGGACTCACTCAGTAGCCCGATCCGCTTCAAAAATTACAGTGGAAGGGATATTACAGCTCCTAATGGCTGTTGCCACGAATGAGCATATCATTAATTATAATAATGAGCACAGTCATTAATACCAAAAGATGTTATTACTTCATTTGCGTATCATTGAGTATAAAGTCGTAATTTGAAAAATAAAATGATTCATGTTCCCTGCACGTACTTTCTAAGACTTACAGTATTTATTTTTTGTTCATTTTTTCTTTTCTTTTCGACTATTTTAGCTTATTTTCACAAATAAACTCCAAATAATATGCTGCTGCCATCTGCGCCGAATGTTGAGATTCTGCCGAACTACTAGACGCAGCAAGGACATCTGTCGGGCTATAGGTATCAAGAGTGATTTGCCAACTCCAGCTTGCAGCTTTAAATCCGGGAATTAGGAAGTACTGCTACTTATACTACAAGATTGTTCTAATTCCATCTACACCTTAAATGATAATAAATGCTACTTTACTCTTCAATATTAAAAATTAAAAATTTCCTAAAGTTTAAACTATGTGACTGCCAATTATTTGTTACATTTCGTTGCTGAAAACTAAGTAGATAGTACTTAAATGCCAAAGATTAAGTAAATTATTGTTTATTCTTTGAAATTTATCCACTTTATAATACAGTATGTCGAGGACTGATGGTGTAAATATAC
Organism: Mantis religiosa; assembly: GCA_030765055.1. Classification (NCBI taxonomy): domain Eukaryota; kingdom Metazoa; phylum Arthropoda; class Insecta; order Mantodea; family Mantidae; genus Mantis; species Mantis religiosa. Next base: position 407,330,363 of record CM060950.1, read on the forward strand.
CAGGCGAGTCTGTTGCCAATATTTATTCTTATCTATGGAAACCAGTAGTTTATAGTCTAATGTGACATTGTAATATTGATGGTTTTAGCACCAAAGGCGTTATTGCAGCTCTGAATTTCTATTCGGTAATATAAACTCCCAGTATTGATACTTACAGCTCTGAATGAAGACCAAGAAGTTGCGAAAAGCTTAAATAAACGACGGTTTTTCAAGCATGTAATACTAGCAAGATGATAAAAGAATGCTTTCCCAAAGAGCAACAGAGAGTACGGGGAGGCTGGCGGAGTGGGTCACTTAGCTGCTGAATTATCACTCTCTAAAGACTAGGTTCGAAACGTCACATTGTTTTTCGTTTTTTTTCCATTTTCCAAGTCTTTATTGTCTGTATTTTAGTCAAGAATTTATTCATTGTTGCCATTGGTTCTCGTGTGAGCCAAAGACACAAGTCTTACAATTCGATAATTAGGACCTACTGGGGCTAATCTCCGTTTCATATAACCTTACCCGTTGACATGCATCACTCCGCGTGCAATTTCTTTCCCCCTTACCCTAATTGGCTAATACTTTCGCGCCATAGTCCATATTCAGTGCCTTCCCGTCACATTTAAATCTGCAGTAAACGTCATAATAATTGACAGGAAGATAGATAAAATCATACAAATAAGAATATGAAGGCATCCAAAAATAATGAACCACGTTATAATGACAAATAACCACGGATCTTCTGGTCTCCGTCCAGCCACTCTTACCATTGAGCTACTATGGCCAACGTGGCAATATGATCCGTGGTTCAAATCCCGGCTACGGCATTGAATTTTTCAGTCTGTCTCTACGTTTCCACAATTTAGCCCACACAGGGCTGGTGCGAAAGAACAATTAATTTCCATTAATTGAACTGATAGTGGTTAACTATAAAGCTTGGGCCTTAAAAGTACTCGCCATTAAGGTTGTTGTCTCATGTGTTTGAGAACTCCTAAGTGGTTTACCGGAAAAAATACGAGTCAGTTGGGGAATTTAATGTCCTATCGGCACATTGGCCATAGTAGCTCAATGGTTAGAGCGGCTGGACTGAGACCAGAAGATCCGTGATTCAAATCCCGGCTATGGCATTGAATTTTTCAGTCTGACTCTACGTTTCCACAAAAGAGTCCATAGTTACGCGCCTGCCCAAGATCTGATAAGCTACCGAATTGAGAAATGCGCGTTCGTTCACGAGTGTAAATTAGTGATTACAAACTTATTAATACACAACAAGCAATCATTAGTATAGTACTTGTATCAATTTATCTGTCTCTGTTGAGTGGGATTAGCGTCTTTGCCTCAGATTCAAGAGATCGCGAGTTCGATATTTCGTTATATAAATTATTCGCATACAGCTTTCTTCCGGTTTTTCTCCTGATGCAAAGAAAAGTAATTTTTGGAAACAAGTTGACTGTGCCTTGAACTAATTTGACCATTATTTTACATATTTCAATTAATTCATGGTTACATTTGACCTACGCAATTCAAGTACGCTAAACAAAGCAAAGAAAACGAAATTATAATCCTTTAAGAGTGTTGGGGTATTTAATACCTATTTTATTTCAATTATTAAATCGATATTTATTTTCAGGTCATTAGTTTATAATTTGCTGCTTTTTCTCCTTTTGATTTCCATTTGATATCTTCAACTGTACCTATTTAGAGTTTCACCACACTTGAATAACTTTCTTACAACTGCGATAGTAATGCTACGCAACTTAATAACAGATGCTAGCATTAATGTAATTACTTACATAAATATTTCCAATTCTTAAGGCCATTTTATTTTTGTTTTCTTGAAGAAAGATTTTTTACTGTGTACCTATAAGAAACATTACTTCTCCCACAGCTCCATTACTTCTCGTCACAGTAGGAGAGCCATCGAAGTTGCAGCTAGAATCGCGATTGATTCTATATACGCTAGAGGGCAGGACAGGATTGCTTCCTTTGATGGCACCAGCTGGTTGCTAAGTCGGTAAGGCAGCTGGCTCCTTTCTTCAGACGACATCGTTAATGATTTCCGTGTAACATTGAGTTCGCGGGCAAGATAAATGTAAGCGAAACGACTGAGGAATTTACACAAAGGGATGAAACAATTCCAAGTTTTAGTGTGTGCCATGGTAAGAGGGGACTATGTATGGTCTGCTATCAATCTGATGTTTGATGTGAAAGCGTCATGGGGCTACTGCAAAAAGAAACAAACATTTCTCTACCCATTCATGCAGACTTAATTTACCTATACTACATGGGCGAAGTATCGTATTGCATATAAAAATTAGATATATAAATTTGATTTACAAATAAATATTTTATTTAGGTTACCTGAATCTGTACAAAAAGTGGATGCTCCGTGTGCCAATAGCACCGGTTAAAAACTGATTTTTTACATTCTCTACTCATTTTTCAAAAACCTTAATTAACAAAAGCTATTAACTAAATGAATAAATACATAAATGTATTAGATAAATTTTATCTATTACCTTTTCATCAAGATAAACACTTTTAGTTTTATGTTTTTTTTTATTTTCTTCTAAGTACAATGGAAATTGGGAAGGTTTAAGCAATCTTCAAATTCTTCGTGAGCTGCTTACCTATATAAAAAATTCTATTATCTCTGTATGACCTAAAGCTCACAAAAATAACAAAAGAAAAATGGATAGCGACTTCAGATTTAAGTAAAATGCAATACAGAAAACTTCAAAGCAATATCAATAAACAAGTCAAAAATGGTTAAAAAGACAAACACAGCATGTATTTAACATAAATGGTGCGCTAATGTGATGTACATTTTTTGTGTGGCAACACCTTGTCGGAAGAAAAGTCGTTTAAACACTAAACTTGGTATAAAGCTCAGAATCTACCAAGTATACCACACCACAAGTTAGTTAGAGTGACTGAAATAATTACTGTTCAGTGGATGGACGATCTTGATTTCGGTAAGGCATATTTTACAGCTGAATTTAGAACGCCAGTAGTAAAAACTACAAAACTAACCAATAATTAAGTAGTTATATCGCCTAATAACATCATCTGATGGTTTCCAGGAGGCCGTGATCAAAGTTTAATGTTCTAAGTGTTTCTGCATAAATAATTATATATAATTAGTGATAAAGTCATTTTAAAGATTATTAAATATTGAGATTTACACCGTGTAACTTCAGCACAGCTATAAGAATAGAATCCGGTGAGTGGATAAACGTAATAAGTATTAATCAGACAATATTTGATGATATTAACCTTAACCTAAAATTGGCTGTAACTGTTCGCTGCCGTCTAAACAGGACCAATGGTTATAATACAGCTAATGAGTCATCTAGAAATGTAGTTCATATTCTAGAAGTTTACACCCAAACAGAGAGAAAGCTTAAGTAATTAAAGCCCACAATGATATATCAACTAAAGAATATGTCCTAGCAGTGGGCCAAGTAACCGATCCCTCAAACACACACGTTTTGTTTCAAGAATATCAAACAACAAAATATGCATGTATTTAACAAGTAAATCTGATGTACATGAATTAACCACAAGACACCCTAGATTGATAATATTTCGCTTCAAATGAGGCCCCTTTTGAAAAAAAAATAAGCGGGTGATCATATCTAATGTATGTCCAGTGATACCAAATTCTATTCTCCAACAAAGCTTACTACAGCTAGGAATCCAGCTTGTTTCTCATATGGAGTATGTAAAGGCTGGGATTGCTGCTCCTGGAATTTCTTATATCCTAAGTTTTAGACGCCAAATGTATATACATCCAGAAAGTATGGTAATTGAATATGAAGGTGTAAACAAGAAGGTTATTTAGCTAGACAGTGTAAACAAAATGGCCAAGCCAAAACTACAGATCACACACACTCACAAGTTCATAACCTAATACTGCCTGCAGAAACTGAATTTCCACCACTTAGCGGTACTTCCGAACCTATTTCAAGTAAGCAGCTAGAAACCACACATACAAAAAATCCAGAGCACTAAATAATTTAACAGTGAATTTAACTGAAAAGGAAGTATCCATTACTAATACAAAAAAAAAAAACACAGCAAATGCATGTATTAGCTGACGATATCACAGCTGACAAACCAACTAATGATGACAAAACACAAGGTTTTGAAGAAACTAACTTGAATTAACAATAGATTTATCTCAAAAGGTTTCATATGACAATAGTACAGATGACATTTTAGAATCAGTTCACGTTCCCACTACTCAAAAAATAAACATTGGCAAACAGAAAACAGGTTGCAAAAGACAAATTTCTGAACCAACCATCTCTGAGGTGATTGACCCCAAAGAAGATCCCAATTATTACACTGAAAGTGCTTCTTTTATATTAGATGAAGATCCCTTATAGGATAAAACATCTAGGAAGAAGACAGAAAATAAGGAACGTATACCTCCTGTCAAAAAAGTCTAAACTAGTATTGACGAAGTCATTTCAACAATAAATAAAGTAATAGAAGAAGCACCACAAGATTATGCATTAAACTACATACAACTTTTAAGATTCTATGAGAATGCCACTGAAAATAAAGACATTAGGAAAATTGCAGAACATTATATTAGTTTAGACATACTAATTGAAACTTTGAGAAAAGTTAGACAGCATCTCACAAACCAAAGTTTAAAGAACAAAACCACACGAATGGAAAAAATTACTTGCCGCCATAAATGAAAGAAGCGCTCAATAACATACCCATACCAGTAATGGCTACATCATATGGAAAGACCTTTATTATTATTCATTATTATTCAATTTTGTGTTATGCCCTGTACAATTTCGCAGTGGAATATTAATGGAGTAAAACCCCAACTAGAAGAATTGCAATTCTTGATAAATAAGCATCAACATAAAATTATATGCCTCCAGGAAACAAACTACAGAGAAAATTACATTTATCCAATTAAAAAGTATATGCCATATAATAAAAACTGACTTGATACTCGCCATGCAAGTGGAGGGGAGGCAATCTACATTAATAATAGTATAAATTAATAATTGTACAGCTGAATACTGCACTTGAAGCCATTGCAGTTAAGGTATATTATATATATAACTAAAGAAATTTGTATATGTAATGTCTACCTGCCAAGCAGCGTTTATATCAATTTAAATGTGTTATTAGAATTGGGAAACCAATTACCCACACCATTTATAATAATTGGTGACTTTAATAATCAAAACAGTTTATGGGGCTCTACTTTCACTGATAAAAGGGGGAAAATAATAGAACAGATGATTGAGAGGACTGATATAATATTATTAAACCAAGGACAACCAACCTATTATAATGTCAAAGTTGCATAGACCTCACTATGAGCTCACCAGATATAGCACATTTGTTTAATGGTCAGCTTCTCAAATTCTTCATGGAAGTGAGCATTTTACGATTTGTATAAACAGTGATTCAATTTCTACTAATAGCTATAGAATACCTAAATTGATCCTAAATAAATGTGATTGGACAAAATTTAGACTCTCCATCAACTATATTCTGAAAGAGCTGCCACCACCTACTGAATTCCAAAATTATAAGTGACTTAGTTGAACAATATTCTATGGCGCTAGTTAAAGTAGCCAAATCTAACATCCTACAAACGTCCAGTATTACAAGCTCCAAAACTGTTCCATGGTGGAATGACTCATGCAAAACAATTACGAGAGATAAAAATTGAGCCTTCTTTAAATACAAAAAGTGCCCCACACTAGAAAATAAACTGAATTACTTCAGCACTACGCAAAGGCACGATGCACGATTAAAGGCAGTAAAAAGGAATCCTGGATATGTTTTGTATCATCACTAAACTACACAACATCGCAACGTGAAATTTGGAAAAAAAATCAATAAAATCAATGGCAGCCTTAACTTTTTCCAAACAAATATGCTCAAGCATCCTAAAATGACTTATATCTAACAGATTTCAAGCAGATGGCTGATCTTTTAGCTGAATCATTTTCTGAAATATCTAACAATAATGATCCAGAGTTCTTAAGAATCAAAAACGAACAACAAGCATTTGTAATACAAAGAATGAAGAACGATGATTCACTGGAATTTAATTATGCCATACAAATTCAAGAATTGAAAGAAATTCTAACAAAATGTGGTAATATTAGTCCAGGACCTGACTCAATACCCTATGAAATAATAAGGCAGTTGCCTGAAAACGGTCTAATATACCTACTGGCATTGTATAACTTTATGTGGTCTACTAAAGTATTCCCTGAACAGTGGCAAAATGCCATAGTAATACCAATTCTTAAGCCTGATAAAGATGACTCAATACCTCAAAGTTATAGACCTATAACATTGACATGCTGAATGTGTAAAATATTGGAAAAAATTGTAAATAACAGGTTGAGATGGACCTTAGAAAAATCCAAATTTTTTACTTGTGTACAAAATGGATTTAGAAAATATCACTCTACAACATATAATCTCTTATCCCTTGAAACAGCAATATGGAGCATTTAATGCCTCTCAACATTTAGTAACAATCAGTCTGGACATAGAAAACACCTATGACACTGTATCCAAGGAATATATACCCAAAACCCTAATGGAAAATAATATTAATGGAAACATGATATATTTTGTAGAAAATTTTCTGAACTGTAGGAATATTCAAGTAAGACTGAAAGATCAACTTTCCAAAAGAGTATATGTAAACAATGGTGTCCCACAAGGACCTGTATTAAGTGTGACACTATTCTTAGTTGCTATCAATGACATAATATCTAACGTTCAAGCTCCCGTACAAGCAACTCTATTTGCAGATGATCTCACAATATTTTTTCAAGGTAAAAATATGTCTACTACGGAAAAACTGTTGGAGGGAACGATATCAAATATAGAGACTTGGTTACAAGAGACTGGTTTAAAAAACTTTTAGTGAACAAAAAATGTATAGTTTTTTCGTAAACTAGGAAAAACCCTATTGAACATGTAATACATGTCCATAGTCATAAAATTCAAGTAGTTAAAACAATAAAACTACTCGGTGTTACATTTGATCCAAGATTAACATGGGTCCCTCACATAAAACAATTTCGGGATAGTTGTAAAAACACATCTGAATATTCTCAAATCATTGGTAGCCAACAACTGGGGAGCAGATTACTATATTCTTAGTATGACCTACAAAACATTAATCCGAAACAAGATAGACTATGGATCTATACTCTATAATTCAGCCAGACCCAGGCACTTAAAATGCTTGATGTGATACATTCAACAGCACTACGAATAATTCTTGGAGCTCATCGCAGAAGTCCTATTGAAAGCTTACAGATTGAAGCAGATGAACCGCCACTAGAAGTAAGAAGAAAACAGTTAAGCCTTGCATACCTGTTGAGAACAATTGCATTTATTAATCCATCTAAAGTCGTCGATGCCAAATACACTACAACAGACGAAACATCACAAATATTTGCAGTTCCACATACACAGAGCATTTCCTATTACTTGAAACAACTTAGACTAGAACTTCCTTTGCTAATATGCAGAACTAGTAAGAATTAACTTCCCCCATGGAGACTTTCAGTTGCAAAGATAAATTTGGAAATTTGTGAGTATATTAAAGGTCCAGTGGACAGGACAGTGTACCAGAAACTATTTAAAGATATAAATGCACACTATCCTGGGTATATGGAAATTTATACTGACGGTTCCCATTCTCAGTTTGGAAATGGCTGTACTGTTGTATTCCAAGAAGTTACAATGCTATATAAACTACCAGAATTCTACACAATATTCTCTAGTGAATTATGTGCACTTAAAAAGTTGCTAGAAGTGATACAATCTGCAATGCACCCAAAATATGTGATTTACTCAGATTCCTTGAGAGCTTTAATGCCCCTCCAAGATTTGTCGTCCACTAAATTGATAATCAAGGATATCCAAAATTTATACAATAAACTTATTCTAGAAGACAAAGTAACACTGTTGACGTGGATACCATCCCACCAAGGAATAGCCGGAAACGAAAAGGCTGATGTAGCTGCTAAATAAGCAGCAAAACAACCACCGGTATACCCTCCAATACCTATTCCACATGAATATGTGATAAGCCATATCAACAAGGAAATAATTCAGGAATGGAAATATCATTGGCTAGAAACTAATGTACAGAGTAAACTCCGACAAGTGAAACTAAACACATCTCCTACTCAGTGTCTTTATAAACATCCAAGTCGAAAACAGCAAATATTACTCTCCAGACTTAGAACTGGACATACAAAGCTTACACATGATTATCTATTTTTCAGAGAGAGGCCTCCACACTGTGAACCATGCAACCAACAATTATCAGTAAATCATTTTATAAATGAATGTTTTTGCTACTCTACCTACAGGACTCTTCACAAAATTCCTGCAGATCTTCATACCCTACTAGATGAACCGAAGAGTCTACAATCACTGTATTTATTTCTACAAGACTGTAAATTAACTTCTTCAATATGAAAATCTATTCAGTGTTACCTGGTTTCGGTGTATTTTGTGAAGTAAGAATAACTATAATTAATAAGCAATACATAAAAAGTATGAACATAGTAGTAGTTCCTAAAATGTTAATTGTACTGACCGACTGTATACAACAGTTGTTATACCATCTTATAGTTGTCGCTATAAGACCATTGTTGTTAGGCAACATTAAATAAAGTTATCTTTAAAAAAACATCATCGGTTTTATTTTTGTACAGAAAAATTTACTCCTATAAAACTGTGCTGTACTTTTGTGTATTGAGATTTAGGATTTATCAGTTATAAGAAACTCATAAAAATAAAGAGAACTTAAAAGACTATTCTCAGACAATTCAACATATGCATTTATGACTTAAACATGATCTATTTTAATCGAATTCTTTAGTATTTTTGAGCATATTAAAGGTTACAAAAATGTTTAAATAATACATTAAATTAGATTTTTATTGTACATATTCCAAAAATTTTACAATTTACAACTTTTGGCTACATTTATTTGTCGTTACCTTGTTGCTACCTTGGCTTATATGACACCCTGGTCTTTTGCTCTGCCAGGTAGCTCTTAACCTGCATGCCTCCTTATTACTTAATTCATCCCATTCTCTCCCCATCCATCTTCCTTTCTTATATTCTTTACATTTCTTGCCCGTTTTTCTTCTACATTCTGCAAGAACTCATCAATACTTCTTACCTTCTTTTCTTTCCTGCCCGTTAACATTTTTATAGCCACTATCCTCTTCTCTGCTTTCTCCCATTTTTCCTCCCAAACCTTTTTTCTCCACATTGCAACCTCCTCGCATTCTGTTACATAGTGTTCTGTACTTTCTTTTGCTCCACACAATTCACGAATTCCCTTTTCCTTACCTCATATCCCTCTTAGAAATATACAGGGCGTTACAAAAAGGTACGGCCAAAATTTCAGGAAACATTCCTCTCACACAAAGAAAGAAAGTATGTTATGCGGACATGTGTCCGGAAACGCTTAATTTCCATTTAGAGCTCATTTTATTACTTCTCTTCAAAACACATTAATCATGGAATGGAAACACACGACGACAGAACTTACCAGCGTGACTTCAAACACTTTATTACAGGAAGTGTTCAAAATGTCCTCCGTTAGCGAGGTTACATGCATCCATCCTCCGTCGCATGGAATCCCTGATGCGCTGATGCAGCCCTGGAGATTGGCGTATTGTATCACAGCCGTCCACAATACGAGCACGAAGAGTCTCTACATTTGGTACCTGGGTTGTGTAGACAAGAGCTTTCAAATGCCCCCATAAATGAAAGTCAAGAGGGTTGAGGTCAGGAGAGCGTGGAGGCCATGGAATTGGTCCGCCTCTACCAATTTATTGGTCACCGAATCTGTTGTTGAGAAGCGTTCGAACACTTCGACTGAAATGTGCAGGAGTTCAATCGTGCATGAACCACAATGGGGTATTTTGACAATTGTCTGCATGAATGATTTCAATTTACATTTTAAGAGAAATACTAAAATGAGCTCTAAGATGGAAATTTAGCGTTTCCGGTCACATGTCCACATAACATATTTTCTTTCTTTGTGTGTGAGGAATGTTTCCTGAAAGTTTGGCCGTACCTTTCTGTAACACCCTGCATAAAGCGCAGCATGATGTAGTGGAACTTTTTAAACATCTTCCTGTTGTATTCTTGAAAGCTCCTGACCTAGATACCAAATCTCATATCTAACCGAATGACTGTTTTTGAGTTATAATGTTCACAGACACACATGGACATTGTCTAAAGTCACTTTAGTTCTGTGCTTCAAAATCTCTGAGAACATTTATTTCGATAAAATCTTAGTATTGAATTTTCGGTTGAATGCAATATTTATAAGTAGCAGAGACGTAATGATTTCAAAATGTTTAATTTAAAACTGTTGAATTATGATTACAGTAATAGTTACTTAACAGTAACTGTTAAATAATTAAAAGTCCTCTTAATCCTGTGTTTGATTACCATGAGATTTGTGTACGGAGACATTCCTGTACAGGAAACTCAAAATTTGTATTAGTTAACTAACTGATCCAGCTAACTATGTAACGCCAGTGAAAGTTGTCTCAACTTATCTATATAAATTAAACAAATACGGATTTAATAATCATTTTTTTTTCTGCAAGTGGGGTTGATGTTTAAATACAACATGGTTACAATTTAGTTAATCAATTAAATGCTTTCTGATGCTGATCTTCTTTTGTGGTGCGTAAATATATAAAAATGATGGTTTTCCGACGCGCTAACACTGACGCATAATTTGTCCATGAGAGTAACAGGGAAACTGCAAGTTGATTTCGCAAACTTCCAATGACTGCCCTGGCGGTGTATTTATGGTCATCGCAAAGGCCAAATGCACAGGGAATTATACACGCTTAAAATCAAAATGAGTACGAGTGATCAAGACATTTTCTCCTTTGATTAGATTAGATTATATTGATTTGCGTTCAGTAGGTTCACTTGTAGCCAGAACATGTCCAGAGGTATAAAGTTTAATAGCATATATATAATGTATATGTATATATACATATATATATATATATATATATATATATATATATATATATGTGTGTGTGTGTGTGTGTGTGTGTGTGTGTGTGTGTGTGTGTGTGTGTAAAATATGAACAACAAAGCAGGGATAATTATATATAATACAAAATCAAACACTTTTTAATTCAGCTTTCACTTGGCTTATGTCAGGACGTCTCAACCTTTTTGCAATGGATACCATTCTTGTTATTTCTTAAATACATATACATTAAAAATAAAGTTTCAACGTGCATCAAAGATTTATTGGTAATGATTTGTCATTGGAACAGTTAGATACTATTTACAGAGCTACAGAAGTATTATTAGGATAATTTGTCATTCAGATAATCTTGTACAGAATAAAAAGATTTTGAGCAAAGGTACTCTCTAACAGCTTTTTTAAAAGCACCGAAATTATCAAGTTTTTCTTTAAGAACATTAGGAAGTGCGCCAAATATTTTGATAGTTTCATAATACACACCTTTCTGGAAGCAAGAAAGTTTATCACTGGGATAATGGATATTATACTTTTGTCTAGTGTTTATTTTATGAATTACATTATTTGTTGCAAATGAGGCACGATTGCATACAAAGAATTTTAGGATCGAGAATATATACATGCAAGGAAGCATTAATATCTTCAATCTTCTAAAAAGATCTTTACAGGAGCATCTGTTGTGGGTATTAGTAATGATTCTTATAACCTTGCACTTTCTCTTGATGATTGCTACCTCGATGACGTTAGTCATTAGTTTTTGCACAGTCAGTCCCGTTTTATTGCACAGTCGTGGTTGGTTAATGTCACACAGCATGATCACAACTGATCCTATTTTTTATTTTCAATTGTGAGGTTAAGTCCAGGCAATTCTAATGAATTTAAAAACTCTGTTGGATAGTCGACTTCATCATCCTGGTTTATAACTGTGTCAACTGATCTGAAAGAAAACAGCTCCTCCGAAAGAAAGAGGTACTCTGGAATGCAATTCTGATATACCAACACGACGCATTACTTGCGTCTCGCTGCTCATCAGTGCGGTTAGCACGTGACGTGCTAGTCGAACATTTCACTGAGTTCTACGACCTAAGTCAAGTCGTCTTCTCCTTGGCATAGTATAAAAGTTTCCGTGAACTTCACAAAGTAACAATTCAATTAATTTTCTATCAATTAAATTCACGTTGACGAATTCACAAATTATAAAGAAAGTATCCAAGGATTCACCAATATTTGACAACAATTATCTGGGTCAAATATTCATAATATTATAATGCGTCCAGAAATTAGTTTTGTGTCTAATCTTCGAAAGGTTTGAAATGCTACATTGATAAGTCCAGTCTTTATAACAAACGATAAACGTTTTTTAATACAATATAGTAAATGAAACAGCTTTGAAGACTTTGGCAAGGAGTAGTATATCTTTCTACTTTGTAACGCTTTTGTTTGACGAAAATAAAAGAAGGTGTATGTGTTTCGTAAAAGTTTGCATGTAATTTTTTATATTTAGTTAATGACCCGATCCGTTATCACTTTCGGTTTTCTTTTTCTCAACTTTTAAACCTTCCTTGGGCTTATACAAACATTTCGAAACCAAAATTCGGCAAATCGTTCTCGGGTTTTTGTGGGACTAACAAACATCAATTCATTATATATACATCGACCACCACTACTTTCAGTTTTATCGGAAATGACTTAAAGTTTCTTCTTTAAAATGGAGTAGATTATATTTTTACATTTTTACATATCCTCTTCAACAGTTTTTCGAAATATCTACGTGGAAAATTCAGTGTAATTAATTACTTTCAAATAGAAACAGATGTAGGCTTAATAGAATTAAACTCTTTTCCATTTGATTTTCCTACCCTATGCCTACATCCATTAAAACGCATTTAATTGTCTATGGTTTGTTTATATCTACGGAAACATATTCATTGATACTGACTAATTCAGTGATTTATGGGATTGAATCTGACATTTGTGTAATATAAATAATATTCTGCCTCATGGTCATTGGAAAACAAAGGATTGTGATTTTATTTATGGTCAGCTGTGGAGACAAGCAACGATTTCACCACGAGGTTGCCAATTGATTTAATAATGTGCATCCGGATCGTGCTCCAATTCCACAAACAATGGTGACAAGGATTGTACAAAAATTCACGAAATTGGAATCAAGATCAGATCGTCCGATGAGTGCAAGTGATAAAAACATTTCACTGCATGTTCTCCTCTGCCTGCAAGAAAATCCAAAAGTATGAAAAAGAAATTTGGTCGTCTGCATCCAATATAAACCAAAGTACTGTGATGGAAATCTTTAAAAGTACCGGGCGACATTCTTATCTAATGCAAATTTTGCATGAACTTTCAAAGGACGATCTTGATAGATGTATGCAGTTTAATGATTTAATGTTGGAGAACATTAACAACAATCCGGTTTTTCAAAGACAAATTGTGTTGTCGGATGAAGCCACGTTCTGCCAGAATGGATTTGTCAACAGACACAACTACCAATACTTGTCACATATAAATCCATAATGGATGGAGAGCCACACGCAGCATCCACAGAAACTCAATGATGTTCTGTACAAAACAGCTTAGTTCTACTAGATACTTGAAGCTGCTTCAAGATCAAATAATACAAGCCATTGCAAACTTGTTTCTACACATAGTGAACTATCAGATGCCACAAAATGACATTTTCCCAACAAGATGGAGTTCCAGCTCATTTTGAATAAATCGTTCATATGTACTTAGAACAGATTCACAATTTACAGATTTTATAGACTCATTTGAGGTTAGTGGTACATATATCAAGACTTATAGAAGTCGGTAGAGCACCTGCCTGTCGTGCTAGGGGTCCCGGGTTCGATTCGTTGTAGTGGGGATGGGGAACTTTCTCCGACCAAGAGAACCTCATCTTTCCCAGAGTCTGGAAGTATGAATTGAGAGTGTGAATTAGTCCAAGAGCTTATCCTAAGCAGTAATATTACCAATCACCGAGGATTGTCACTTCGAACACAGAATTTAAAAGCTGATCTACAGTTTTCTTTCTATATTGTTTTGCTGACATTTCCTTTCTATTGGGGTACTTGCTGAAAAACTATTGAAGAGTATTTTCATCATATGTAAAAATATAGGGTACAAAACTTAAATATGAACATTTTAGTCATTTTTTTCGTTAAATTGGAGGTAGCAAAAACCGTTAATGTAATTTTTGTGTACCCTTTATATGACTATCATCATGTACCAAGTTTCGTGTTAATCAACCTCATTATTTAAAACTAATTTTGGTGATGTTGGACTTTTAACTAACTCTGATTTACATTTTGTTCCTCTGGAGAATTTCTATTACATTTCTTAGGCTTCCTGGTCCACTTTTCCCTTAACTTCCTAAACATAATCTAATAATTTTAATCCAGTTTATCCCTTTAACAGCAAACATTTTAATTGTTACAATTTCTTGGTGAAATTTGTCACAATTTACTTACGCTCCCTCCAATTTTTACCCCCACAAATACTAATAAACAATGGAATAATCCCTCAAACTACTTCCCTATAATACAACTTTCTTCAGTGTTTTCTCTGAAACCTTTCAAATTAAACGGCTTCAAACTACAAGTTCTGAAAACATTTTGTCTGTAAGAATCAGAGCAAGTATTACATTACAAAGATTGCATTAGGAATTCTAACAAGAAGTATAAGTTTCGAGGGCTCTTGTACCACAAAATAAAATAATTTTTAGACAGGGTACGAGAGTGACTTTGAATAGCTTAACTTAAAAATAAAACTTCGGATTTAAGTGCAGTACCTACAACAGAGGCGAAGAAGATTTTCAAAAAGTTCCGCCAACCTAATTCAGCATTTGTATGGAACAGTTTGAAAATGTATTATTCAATTAAAGTACCATTTATTTCAGATACCGTCATGCCAAATGAAATGATAATAAGATGTTAAACCATCATTGTAAAGAATAAATTATATTTATTGTTGTAAAATTGGGAAACGTTAAACGATAGATAAAATATTACTACAAAAATATTGATTTCTTTAAAGTCACAAAATGTAGAGCAAGTAACTTTTCTGTGGCATTATCAATTTCTGGGGTATTTGTCATTAGGTAATTGTCCGAATTGCTCAGTATTTTCATTCTTTTAAAGTTCTGTCGATGTTCCGTTGTTTCTCGTGATTACATAAAAAGTGTGGAATTTTAAGTGTCCATTTCTCAAATATCTTTCTATAGTTATTCCTTTTGTTTTCAGAACGAAAGGGATAAACCAACCATTTCTGCAAAGGTTTCATCTCCATGATTGAATGAAATAGATGGAAAAATAAACCTATTAAAAATAATTTTTACAGTTACTAATAAAGAAACAAAGCTTAAATTTTATAAAGTTAAGGCCATCCCAGTTATTTTGTACGGGGGTGAAAGTTTTGGTTTTAAGATAGAAAGGTAAAAGTCATATTTGAGCTGACATTTTTGATAGCAGTTAAGAGAGTAACAAAATGAGATCGATTAGCTAATGAAGAAATAAGAGAGGAGTTAAAGATTAATGTTATAGGAGATATCAAAGAAAATAATAAACAGAAATGGAAAGATCATCTCAGTACAGTCTGATTAACTTGAGGTGGCAGCTAAGTAGAGATGCACACTAAATGGAATTAGTCTGTTACCAATCCTGAAAGGAGACTGAGGAAGATCTATACATGTGGAGCCTTTGATGGTGCATGCATCAACTTCAATATGTGTACAAATCATCCTCAGTCTCCGTTCAGGGTTAGAAACAGCTAATTCCATTTAGTGTGCATCTTTGCTTAGCTGCCACCTCAAATTAATTGAACTGTAGAATGTATTCAAGAATACTGCCAAAAGGTGTACTACAATACAAACATAAAGACAAAAAAATATATACGGAGGAGGGGCCCAAATGACCTTGTTGTCGACGGGCCCTTAAACGCCACATACTCACTCACTCACTAGACGGAGGATATCGAATGTAATGTGAATATAACAAGTCATACTTTTAGAAAACATTTCGTGTGTGTGTGTGTGTGTGTGTTTGTGTGTGTGTGTGTGTGAACGCAATGGAGTCAGGTATACAACGACCTAATGTGGAAACAAAATACAGTCGGGATTGGCAATGTATTTGGGCCAATGCAACCAACTGTAACCTTCCGTCGATCTGGAGAGAAATTGTTTATGAAGTTGTTAATGAAACGGTTCCAACTGCATTGAAGATGTGGCGTCACGGGAGAGTAAATTCGAAGATCTGTGGAATATTTGTGGAAGATGATACACTTGAGCATCGCCTGTACAACTGTCAGCGGGCTGACTTGATTTGGAACTCCCTCCGAGACGCCTTACATAAACTTCCTCCAGAAGAATGCTTACATTTGGTACCACAGTTCGTACAACTGGAGTTCCGCTTCAAAAACAAAAAATTGCATAATTTTGCAGTGTCTTTAGTTGCTTGTACACTGCATGGCTGCTGAAAGTACGGAGAGGAGACACTGTGCTAGGAAAGCACTTACGTATATTTTTGGAGGAGCAGAGATGGACCTATATACGGAAGAAAACCTTGCGTTCTCTGGAGCCATACATTTATCACTTGAAACAAATGCAGATCTAATAACCATTTAAGCAAATATAGCCCGTCCTATTGTCTCACAGCAAAAAGCAATAAAACAAAAAAACAAAATTTCTAAACGACTTATCCTGTACCCGTTCCGATCATTAAAAGTAAAAAAAATAAAAAGAAAAAATTAAATAAAAAATTAAAAAATATATAAAATTTTTTAGGATACACTTGTTCAATAGTCTTTCTCTGCTTAGAGATATTTAAAGATCTATGTTAAAAAAAGAAGAGAGAGTAAAAAAAAGAAAAAAAGAAACATGCGTGTGCGCGCGCATACGTGTGCCCTATCTATACAAGTTTGTGCATATCCTTCTGTTTGTCTGTCTGTGCACATCATACCTTAAAATTGAAAAAGGCTAAATACCAAATCTATTACTTAAGTACAAACTTTTGTAAAGATGCGCCACAAATATTCAAGAAAATCTCCCAATCTCGAATTACCTTTACACAGAAAAAGTTTAAGAAATTTAGTTTTCTCATAAGAGAATAACGATATTGCTAAACTATTTTCAATACAAGTTCCATGGCGTATTGGGCTTGGGCGTTGTGCATTTGTTCCCTACCCGAGATCGTCCCCACTCCTGGGGGATGTGGATTTCAAGTCCCGGGTATAGGACTGGTGCCCACCCAGTATCGTGATGAAATTGAGGAGCTACGTTAGGTAGCGAACCCTGATTTAGAAAGCCAACTTCCCAAGATCTTCACCATGTCTCCTTCCCCCATCGGTTGGATGATCGCCCATCTCTGCCTTGGGTATGTGCGCGTGAGATAGGCAGTCTTGTTGGCAGGCTCTGGCCTGTTTGGGCTACTACACAATGAATTGATTTGATTTTTTGTGTAGTTGGAATGGGGATTTTATTGAAAATATTGGGCAAATTCTTGAATTTATTTTATTTTAGACTTCACATTTATAATTCTTTAATGTGTAATACTGCTGTCAAAGACAGACCTTTCTACTTCCGGGGAATCCTCAATTTCAAAATTAATACAATACCCACTGCTACTTGTTATAAATATGGGTTATACAACCTAAGGGAAAACTCGCGCATTGTGACCCACATACATTTATTATAGCTATCATTCCCCAGGATAAACGGATGAAATGAAGAATAAACTGGAGGCTACAGATCACAGGAAGACGGGCCACAGAGACGCTTGGACGACCATAACAGTTTCCCAGGCTCGAAGACCCGTCCCAATGATGGACCTGCTTTAGAGAGGGCAACGAATAGCCCGTTGACAAGCACCTTATGGAGGGTCCTCTTTCCCTTGAGCAACAAACCGCACAATATGTCCCGCACCGGCCAACGCCACGAAACCTTGAACATGCCAGAAATATGCAGAGAAAGGGAAATCGTGGTATAAGTGACTGTGAAAACACTTACCACCGACTGTTGTAAACCACGAAATACCCAAAGATCCGTTATTATAGAAAAGTGATGGAAAGTATAAAAATACATTTAAAAATACTAATTTGACGCAAGTATGTCAACCCTCTCATTAATGACCTTTCTATGCAAAAATTCCGTTAAAGAATTTTGCTACTGCACGAATACCTTGAAAATACTGTGCGAGGGTTGTTCAATTAAGTACCCGAAATTCAAAATACTCGTAGATGTTGTTGCTAAGGGAAGTTTGGTGTTACCATTGTGTATTGTTATTTTTGCACATTGCCAAAACAAATTTGTGACTGATTTATCTGTTAGTTTGTATTAGCAGGCACTTTATTTGGTCCTTCAATGTGTTTTGCTAAAATGGAAAAACTGCGGAATCGTTCAGCGACTAGATTTTTACTTGTGGATGAGAAAGCTTTCGAGGAGATTTCAGCAAACTTTAAATGTGGCTGAACATCTGTTTTTGATGAACAAAACTCAAGAGGACGAACAGATCCAGTTCCCAAGATAGCCTTTGGAAAAACGACTCTATCGTCAAACGAACGTTCGTTAAGCAACAGAGGCCATAGGTGTGTCCTCTGGAATGTCATTTCATATTTTTCGTGATAATTTGGAGATGGAAAAAAGACCAGTCCGATGAGTATCCGTTTTATGATGTTGGAAAAGTGGGCGGGACTTTCAAATTTGAAGCTGTGCTTGGAAGTACTTAAACGATAATCAAAGGGCTTTCTGCCTCAGACTATCACTGTCGATACCACTTAGATTCATTATTACACTCCATAAACCACGCAACGATTAAAAGAATGTTCTACTTCCGATGAATCTGCTTCAGAAAATTCAAAAACGGTCCCGTTGTGGAATAAGTGATGACTTTTTGCGATGCGAAGTGTTCCATAGTGTTTTCTTTTAAAAAAGTAAAACTGATTACTGGACAATACCAAAGTTAGCTATTGGCCAGATTATACAAAAAGCTTAAGGAAATACGGCCAGGTTTGTAGAAGAAGAAAATGTTTCATCACAACAAATCACCAGCACATTCATCAGGTGGTAAAGTTGCCAGCAAACTGCAGGAATTGCGTTATGAATTGCTGCCGCACCCCCATATACCAAATAGAGTTTATTGTCGAGACAGAGGCGTATGATTCAGAACTTGTAAATTCCATTTGGCGGGGGGGGGGGTATAGAAAAGAAGGAAAAGGAAAAAGAAATCAGCAGAATATATCCCTACGCTGAGAAATAAACAAATTATGTTTAAAATAATTTTTTCCTTCAATACTTATAACGATATTTATTATACAAGCCTCGTTCATTTGATAACAACACGAAAACACTGTGCTGCGTGAATATTTATATAAAACGAACGTCCGCCTAGTACCGCGAGCCGCAGTTTGAAGACCGGGTCCCAACAGAGGGCCAGGGTGTTGTGTATACATGCATGCCAACCAAATTGCGCCTTCCACAAGCTGTCACACCTGATCGATGTTGCTACATCACGTACGGAGTCGTCAACTTTTATTGCTCAGCCTGAAAAATACTCTGTTACTGCATGCGAGAAGCTACGAGCAACAACGTGCTAATGTTCGTAAACGACTCTCAGCGAGCGATAAAATGCACACTGCTTTACCAGTCACACACACATACACATACACACAGTTACAAGGCACTCGGAATTGAAATCACTAAAATGAAAAACCTGCACATTTGGGGAGTTCCGATTCAAATCCTGTGGGCTGAGCTATTTTAAGGCTTGTTTCATTGTTTCTGCTAAGTTAAATAGCATTTTGAATATTCAATACCACAACCCAAAGTCAACCTTAGGTTTATAACAACAGCAGGTAAATATGAAAATTGATGGCGATACCGAGAGCTGTACCAACAATCCACAGTGTCCCCCTCCCCCTGTCTGACAGTCTGTCTGCCTGTCTGTCTGTCTGTCTATCTGTACGGGCACTTACTTTTTAGACAATCACATACATAGAAGGTAGACCAGGTATTCTAATGCACCAATTCTTTATACCAACATTTGAATCGACATACCTGTTTCGAGCTTACAAACATCCTGTTTTTCTTTCATTTTCTTTCCTTCTTTATTAGAAAAATGCTTTATCCGCGCACGTTCTCATGTACTACGTAGCAGAACTTTAGTGATACACAAAGCTCTATTCGTTAGTTATCTTGTCTACTAGAAGAGTGAAATATTAGTAATTTGGCGTACAGTATGGACGAAACAGAAATAAATCACTTCGGAGCTGTGCGTCTGACATGAAAGGTTAGTCAATTAATTATTATACACAAATCTAAGCTGGCATTGAAGCCATCCTTGACACAAGGAAATTTTCTCCTTATTACAATATTCAATCACGTTATATGTGACTTCTCGCGTCTGTCGGTGTATGACATGTTATATTCGAACAGAGAGTACATACATAAGGAAATATAAACATATTGTAACTTTGTGGGTTCGTAGAATTAAAAGTCCAATTTGCCGAAATTCTAAATGTTCTTTATTTGCGCAGAAATACACTCCGTAACAGCAAAATTACATCACATATCACAACACAATCTTCCAAGGTCGATGACAATTACAGCGTTCAGTTTACAACAACACTCTCAGCTGTTCTCTACTTACCTCTCGCGACTCACTCCCTCTTGGCGAGTCAGCACTTCTTTATATACCTCATTCCTAAATTTCAGATATTTCCAGAACAATAAAGAAGCCGAATAATAAAGATATTACCAGAAATTTCCATTTAATTAAGTCTGTTTGTTTCAGCAAGTCTTTTATCAAAAGCGTTATGATTATCTGCTTATGCAAGCTCGTTATCGACGTGAAACCTATCAGTTACTTTGTGTGCGCAAGTCGCCTTATCGAGATCGGGTTCGCGACAGTATCTATTTCTTCACATTCCTTCCGATACGCTTCCATGCCTTGCCATGTAGTAAAGTCTGTTTAGTTAACTCATGTGCAGTCGGCCGCTGCCTTTGACGAACCCTTTTACAATCCTGGCCCTCCTCGCAGACCTTTCTGCAAGGTTGCCACCTTTCTCGATACGTCATGGGTATCGTGCGAGGTTTCGTCTAAATAAATTATCTTGTGTCCATTACTGCAAAACTTTCTTAGTTTTGACGATATATATATATATATATATATATATATATATATATATATATATATATATATATATATATATATATATATATATATATATATATATATATATCGCCAAGCTACAGTTCTACTGGATTCCATAATAACCCTTATCTTATTCAAAGTGCGGTATTTGAAATCCAGCTCCTTTAGGAGACCGCGCAAGGTGCAGTGCCCATAAGGAAAATCACAAATTTCTTGCAAATGTGCAACCAATTCGTATAAGGTAGGCGCTCTCCCTTTGGCATAGAATCTATAAATTTCTCGACGAATTAAATAGCATGTGAAATTATCTACTTTAGAGAAACGTTTCCTTTAGTTTTCACACTTGATCGGCGTCTTTGGTATTCCTTTCGTCACAATATTTCTTACTGTATTTCTCTGAATTCCCATAATTTATCATCATTGCCTGAACCCTTACCAAGATTATTTGTCAGCACATATTTATATGTGTTCAAAACAAGCGCTTGAATTTGCTTAGAAACAGTTCCCGTAGAAGCTTTTGTTTTTGAGGCTTTTCCAGTAATATAACTCGGCCCAGTTATTCACACTATGTCTCACTTTGATTATTTTTACGTGACTGAAGGTTATCTACTACTTCATTTGCATTTACCACTACATTTCCCTCCCATGGTCTCCACATCGTGATACACAAGGAATTGCTGCACTTAATGAAACAGATCAACTGGAAGTTGGAACTTTGGCAACTGAGACTCCACGTGGAGTAGACATGCGGCTGTCACTTCGAGAAAATCAGGGTTTTTATTGGTCCTCAACGACAGTGTTCCGTTTCTGAAGTGTGGAGCTAGATTTATGACGGTCATTAGTGGGCGGGAAGGTCAGGTCCCTTGAGGTCCCTTAGAGTGGCAACTGCACACACTTTAACTAAACAGACTTTACGTAAGAGCCTGTCTCTCTGTAGAGACTATTACTTAAAAACGGAAAGGTAGTAAATACAAAATTTGGTATTCAAGTAGAGCATCCTCCAAAAATGCGGCCTCAAAACTTCAAAACAATTTCTCTTCCCAAAACTATCCCTTATGGGCTTTATTAAGTTTTGATTTCCTCAAAGCTGGCTCTAAGGAATTTCACTAAATACATAAGTCCTTTAGTCGTGAATTAAGCCCTCTTCAGTGTTAATGACTTATATAAAAGTATTAAACCGGTAGAAGTAGAAAAAATTTACTGCAAAAATATTTTGTGGAACTTAAGCAGTTTTAAAATATTCCTTTTTATTACTTTGATTTTACCAAACCTTTCTGAAACTGGAAATTGTTATTGTTTCTTTGCGACATATGATAAGCATTGGTAATATTGTATTCCAACTAACATTTTGATACTGAAATTTCACCGAAATTCCATGTTTTGAAAATTTTTAATAAAAAGGAGCGTTCTCAGAAAAAGGTGTTTTCGTATGTGTCTGTTTATTTTCTGTGTGATTGTGTGTCTCATTAATATATGAAATGAGATTTTTCGTATAAGAGAATATCCATTTAAAAATGTTCTCGAAATTTTGGATTGCAGTAGTTATTAGTTTAATATAGATACGTGTTAAACAGAAGTGACAACTTTTATTCAGATGTTTTAAACGTAAAAATGTTCCAAATGCCTGAGATTCCCTTCAGTGAGTAAGAGAGACATTTGCCAAGGATTGAGATAGCTTCCGACCGAGGTGCTGCAGCCATGGCTGTGCGCCTGCCGAAATACCACCCGCTCAACTCCAATGTAGGAAGAGTTGCAGAACCAACTGTCTCATTTTACGGTTGAGCGCTTTGAAACAATATCGCGGCTCGCTTCACCAGATGCTAGCAACCACTACAAATACCGCTTTTTCTGCCTTTAAGGGAATTACTTTACTATCCCAAGTTTTGCTATAGAAAATGAGAAGAGCAGTAAAGAAAGTTTTCATCCTTTACTACTCCTTCCATATGTGGATATAATGAAACAAAAGCTTCTATTTCTATCCTACATTTTATTTAGCTCTTATCTCTTCCAATAGCAAGTAGACCAAGTATTGTATTCTAACAAAAATATTCACTTATGCATTAATTTGCTCTGAACAGAAACATTTGAAGCGTTACATTGCTAATAATTTTTCTAGTTATGCATTCACAAATTATTGTTGAAAAAAGTTCTTATTGTATCAACTGCACATTAATTTAGATAATTTATAGGAATGCTTTGTTACACATTACCAGGTAGATGCAATGGAAATAGTAGAACACAGTAAGCTAGATTCAAATCTCTTAAGACATAGTCGCTATATGAAGACTTAGAAATTGCTTTCTATTGGTTAAGCCAGGAGAAAGAGATACAAATAATAATCTCCCATTTAAGAAAAGTGTTAACATCTCTGACTAGGAATACCTAAAATATATTTAAATATACAAAGGTAATTGCTACCCATAGCTGCATATTTTAAAGATATCTACAGAGTTTGTTTAATAATATTTTGTTTATCCCTCACGGATTACCAGCTATGCAAATGTCATCCCGAATGAAGATGAATTCAGATTTTATTCCAAGGTAATTCAATATATACATTTCATTTACCTTAAACATAAACTATAGCCATTTAAGATAACCACAGTTTTGACATATTTTCCACATAAAGCGTAGCTTGTGTTCGGAAAATTTTATGAAAAATATTTGTATGCCAGCCTTTGAAAATGTCCAGTAGATTAAGTAGCATTTCTCGCTTTTTATGTTTTTTATTTTTGTGTTATTTGATCACAGACTCATGAGAAGATGATCAAACACGAAAATTAGGTTAAAATCTAAAAGTAACATTTAAATTTAGCAGGATGCGGCACGAAGATACTCGAAAAATCCATCCAACCGAATTACACTTTACATGGAACATTTTTGGATGTTGATCATTTTCACAAAGGTGGCTCTTGCAATTTTCACCAAAATGTTATATTTTATCTTTTTATTTATTATTTTTAAATAACGGAACGGGTACAGTGTAGGACATTTAGAGAATTTCTGGTTTTATTGGCTTGTACTGTGGGACAGTAGGAAGGTTTCTATTTTCTTAAATGGTTATTAGATCTGCATTTGTTCCAAGGGATAAATATATGGCTCTAGAGAACGCAAGGTTTTCTTACGTATATAGGTCCATCTCTCCTCCAAAAATATACGTAAGTGCTCTCCTAGCACCGTGTCTCCCTGGCGTACTTTCAGCAGCCAATGTAGTGTACCAGCAACCAACCACACTGCAAAATGATGAAATTTCCTCTCTTTGAAGCGAAACTCTAGTTGTACCAACTGTGCTACCGAACGTAAGCATTCTTCTGGACAAAGTTTATATAATTTTATTTTTAAATTTTACGTCCTCCGACGTTAAGTCATATCGGCCGATGAATGGAATGGGCGAAATAATGCTAAAATGAGCTCAGGGACAGTAGAGCTTAGAGTTGCCCTACATTCGTCTTTCAGGATAAGGGAAACCCCCGGAAAAAGCATTATCCAGGTAACTCACCCTGTCCGAGATTCGAACTCGGGGCCTCTTGAACGTGAGGCACGCTAAGGAGGCGGGCTAAGTTTATGTAATGCGTCGCGGAGGGAGGTTCAAATCAAGTCAGCCCGCTGACAGATGCACAAGTGATGGTCAAATGTCATCTTTCACACATATGCCTCAGATCATCGAACTTACCCTCCCGTGACGCCACATCTTTTCTGCAGTTGGAACCGTTTCATTAACAACTTCATGAAAATTCTCTCCAATTCGACGGAAGGTTACAGTTGGTTGCACTGGCCTAAATAAATTTCCAATCCCGACTGTATTTTGTTTCCACATTAGGCCGTTGAATACCTGGCTCCATCAAGTGACGATGGAGGTTCTCTCCAGTGGCTCCCCGGAATTTGCAAGAGCACGAAGCTTGGCGACCAAACGTTGAAATTCCCGTGCCGGTCTTGCCACGGTATGTAACTGGTCATAAAGAAACTTCTTATCAATCGGAGACACACTGCCAAGTAACGTGGTCAGTCCTATCTTTCGAAAAAGTGCCAGACACTTCTTGTCAACATCCACTAGGCCACAACCACCTTTCTTTAGAGGAAGACGCAATTGCGGGCGAGCTACTCGATATGTTTCCCCATTATTAGGAAATTCTTCTTTCACAATAGCCGTGTATAGGACGAAGTATGGATAGGTAGAGTCAGACTAAAAAGAATTCAGTGCCATAACCGGGACTTTAACCACGAATCTTCCGGTCTTCGTCCGGTTGCTGTTAACCATTGGGCTACTATGGCCAGCGCGCCAGCGTGACATTAAATTATCCAGCTAACTCGTGTTTTGCCCAGTAAACTATTAGGAGTTCTCATACACAAATGCGGCAACTATCTTAATGGCTGTTTACTGTACTTTTGGGGTAATTTACCTTCTCCAACGTTAAGTCATATCGGACGATGAATGTAATGAGTGAAATGACGCACAAATGAATCCGGGGTCCATGATGCTTATAGTTACCTCACATTCGTCTATCAGGATAAGAGAAAACCCTGGAAAGAACATTATCCAGATAGCTCGCCCTAACCCAGATTCGAACTCGGCACCTCTTTAACGTGAGGCAGAGACGCTACCAATACGCTACCCAGTCGAAAACTTACTGTACTGTAAGCACTTTAAGGCCCGGGCTTGATAGTTCAGAAGACTACTAGTTCAATTAAATAATTAAAGCCCGGGCCTTAAAGTACTTTCAGCATAGTAAGTCGCCATTAAGGTAGTTGTCGCATGTGTTTATGAAAACTCCTAGTGGTTTACCGGGAAAATACGAGTAATTTGGAGAATTTAATGTCACGCTGGCACGTTGGCCAAGGTAGCTCAATGGTTAAGAGCAGCTGGACTGAGATGGAAGATCTGTGGTTCAAGTCCCCTCTATGACATTGAATTTTTCATTCTCACTATACTTTTTCAAAATGCTATTTATATAACACACCTGCCTTGATGTTTAGAAATCCCATTGTTCATCCGGAAGAAACTTTGTATAAGCCTGTATATCCAGTACACGTTAGGTAATAGATGAAGACGTACTGCACAAAAACACAGATCTGTTAAAAAGCAAAAAAGTATTTTTTGTGGCATAAACAATTTTCCAAGATATACTTTATCTATAGTTCGAATTCTTTATGTCAATGGTCACCTATTTCTCCGGATTGCATGAAAGGAGTATGAAGTTTAAAGTTCAATATATTCCGTGTAGTTTTTAAACTTTGACGCATCAGTATTCCGTTTGTATTTATAAAAATAGAATGCAACAATTTTTGCAAAGATTAGAAGTTCATAAGAACTATTTCCATAGCCGCTAATAAATAATGAAGGATGACGAAGGTCATATGAATGAGATTTTTGTAAAAATAATTTCCTGATTTTATGTCCCTCTATAAATACATAACTCAAAAACTTCCCATGTTAAACACCAAAATTGTATTTAGCATTTTGCAAGGATGCGACATTAGGTCTTTAAAAAATTTCGCCCCATATTAAATTACCATTTACACAGTTAATGTTTCAAAAAAAAAATTTATCCAAAAAATGACAATTGAAAATGTTGACGTTGTATGTTTAAGATATTTTCACACCAAATTAAATATTGTAACCCGATCGTCGGAGTAGCAACAGGCCAGCGGGGAAAGAGACAGATAGCGTCCGAGCCACGCCCACACGAGGGTGAATGGTTGGCACTTGCCGAGGGAGAGACGGCGGCAGGGAGAGAAGGAAACAAAGCAAGGTCTGGATGATTACTTTCCTTTTCTCGCCATCGTGAAAGATGTGATGCTTCGGCAACTTTCGAGAAACAATGGCTTGGGTATAAATAAGGGAAAAGGAGGTTTGTTAGTCAGTCATGCAGTGAGAGCTGCTAGTCTGAATGGGAGTCGCTAGTGAGCTGTCTATTTTCTATGTAGACATTTGAACTGTACCGAGTTGCAAGTTGAGAACTGATAATGGTGTAGTAATTTGAAAGTGAATTCTTTTGTTTGCTTACGTGTGGTGAAGCCACGAGACACTGTGTTGGTGTATGTTACGTCATACTGCTGCAAAGGGCTGTACAAACGGTCTTTCTACAGAAATAAAGAGCAATTTGAGTTTCTGCAAACTCGACTTTTAATTTTAAGAACCCACAAAGTCAGAGTATCTTAAATTTTCTGGGAGCAGCTCTGAAGCATTCGTTCAGAATGACTTGCATAACTAGTAAATCGTAAGAGATAGAGAATATCTTCCTACACAAAGCTGCACGTCTCAGTTAAGCACACAATTTATTTCACATTATTAGTTTATTTATTTTTTTATTATGTGATGGAAAAATTATCTTCGAAGTATTCTTTGTTTTAACTTTGAATTTTTAAAAGCGTTTAGTTTCTCCAAAGAAACTTGTTATTCCTATTTTATTTTCTGGGAATGCAAAGAGAATGGACAGCAAAAGCCGTCAAACAGCAACCAGCTTGTAAAAGGTTTCACTATTACTATTTTATTCTGTTATTCGTATTATACCTATAAGAAAACATACAACTTCTACAAACGTTAGTCTTAATTAAAAGTTCATGAGGCAGAAGAAAAGCGATTTTAAGAATTACTCTAGAACAATGAGTTTGAGCAAACATTTGATTTTTCTAAATATGTCTATTATTCTTTCGACTAATTGAAGAAAGTACGGGAGGCATTGTAAGAATTACATCCAGAAATCCAATACAAATAATTCACGGAAAGTTTCGTTTTGCGATACACGAAACTCCACACTCAAAAGAGAGAGAGAGTGTGTGTATGCCTGCGTCGTGACCACCATAACTGAAAAAGAAAAAGTTGTTAAATAGCAAATTTGGAATTTAGGTTGAACATCTTCCAAGGATACGACACGAGGATTAAAAAATTATAGATTCTTCCCTCCCAAATCAGCTTTACGCGAAAAACGTGTCGAAAATATTGTGTTTCTCAAAAATGGTTCTAGCAATTTTGTTGAACTTACAGTAAACTCAGAGTATTTTCATAACCAAGAAAAACTTTTCTTGAATGTTATTGGAAAAGCTTCTGAAGTTCCCTTTATTCTGAGTGATTTTTATATAACTGAGAGTTCACAACTGATCTCTTCAAACATAAATTATGCATGTCGTTTAAGCACGTAAATGTGTGGAGCTAAACATTTCCGAGATATTTCTTGTTATTGATTCGTATTTTCCAATACCCAGACTTTTCTCAAATGCGAGGTCGCTATTCGCTTTTCTTTCCTCTCGTTATACTAATAGAAGGTAATTTCTATGCCTTCAACCAGCTCTTAAGAGATTGGGCTCTACTGAAGGGAGTGAAATTTGAATATAAACCTGCACAAGACTCAAATATTACCATTTAATAAAGGGGCAAAGTTGAGTAAATTTGAGAAGTGGAAGAAAGGAAACCAAGAACAAAGTGGTTAGAGCTTGTATGTATGTATGTATATATATATATATATATATATATATATATATATATATATATATATATATATATATATATATATGGAAGAAACAAAAGAAGTTGGTTTTTAAAAAAGTGAAAGGAGCACTGGCAGCAGTTAAGAGGGTATAAATATAGATTATGAATATTAATGTCAGGAGATTAGAAAAAAATATATATAACATGGTAGGATTGGGAATAGGTATAAGTAGCAAGGAACGACATGATCATGAAGACAGCACTTAAGTCTTGGTTTGGAATTTCAAATATAAATCAAAGGAATGTGCTAAACAATGCTTAGAATATGAAGAAAATGGTTTAAAATGCAATGTATGGTGTTATAGTCTGCAGTATAACCTGGAAAGCAATGTTCAGGGAGAAATTTGGAGAATGAGGGAAAAGAATGTTTAGGGGACTGGGAGGTTATTTTTTACCTCAAGGTAAAAGGCTAATTTTTACCAATATTGAAATTTGAATATATAGAAAACTAAACGTTATCAGAAATTTAAATTCGGTATGATTACTGGATAAGGATGTGTGCATTTATCCACTGTATAATATTTAAATTACATTCACATAGGTCCATGCAAAAGGGGCATAAATCACACCGTGTGTCCTGACAAAAAAATATTGCACCCTATACTTCAGGTGCACTTTACTCGTAGGAATTTAAAGCTACATGCACCAAACTTTATCCTAAATAACCTAAGATACAGTTTTATAATATCGGCTAAATGAAAATCACATATAGGTCATACTATGCACGTGAAAAATTAATTAGTTTTGAGTAAAAAAAGGTAATATTTTCAAGGACTGAATATTTGTTTTCATCCATTTTATAAATCACATGAATATAAATGTTAGCCGAATGTGTTCAAGGAACATTGAAAAATAGCCACTAAAATTTTATGTCAATATCCTTTACAGTTTTTTAGAAACATGCAGCTAAAGTATGAAAAATCAAGGTTTTGGGAAATCACGATCAAAGATTAAGCACCATTCTCAGGAAGTGGGCTTATCATTACGCCGCCATCTTTAAATTGACGAATTAAAGGACTTTAATACCAGCTGACAACCTATGTTATATATCATTTTAAAGCTGAAGCATTATATAATTTTTAACATTAAAAACAAAAAAATGGATTTTTTGAAACCTATCGACCTCCCAGTGCCCTTAAGGGTATTCGAGGATCTCTCAGGCTTCAAGCCAGGTGTAGATGTGGTGACGTACCAACGTTTTGAGAGCATACATTGTTACCGAAATGTTGGTACATCACCACATCTACACCTGGCTTGAAGCCTGAGAGAACCTGGAATACTCACGCCAGCAGGAAAGCTACAGCTCCTGATGTTAAGGGGTTTTGGGAAGGAATTAAGAGAATATTTGAGGATAGAAATACATCACTGCTTGCTGATATACTTGGTAAAAGATAATACATTACAATAAAAATATACCGGAAAGAGAAGAACGTATAGACAAACTAAATAATGAACAAATATCATAGGGGAGAGAGGTGTTTGAAGACTGAAAGGGAAGAGAATTTTTTTTTCATAAAATGAGAAAATGAGTTTAAAGTACTTAATATTTGAGTGTGATGGACGGAGTTATGGAGGAAAGAATGTATAAATGCGAAATTGCTCCAAATAGAAAGATTTCATTAATAAAAACTTTTAGGAGAGGCTATATGAAAGCTTGGGGGACTTTATATACAGTTGAAAAGAAACGGAATGGGTCATTGAAAAGAGAAGTAAACAATGAATATGGCAAGACAACAGGCTGGGCTGAAGACATGACGATATTCCTTACATCCTTTTTTATAAGAAGCTTAGTAAAAATTAATATATAAACAAGTATATGTATCACTTAAACCTATTGTATTCCGCTATTTGTTATACTTTTCTGGAAATATGTAATAAAATAGTTTTATAAATGTTTATCTGGATTAATGTGAAGACTATAAGAATAATTTTTTAATTATTAGGTAGAACAAATATTATTAATTTAACATTTCTGATTAGAGAAACTAATAGTGTAATGCAATACTTGGTCTACTTGCTATAGCAAGAGATAAGGACTAAATAAAATGTAGGATAGAAATAGAAGCTTTTGTTTCATTATATCCACATATGGAAGGAGTCGTAAAGGATGAAAACTTTCTTTACTGCTCTTCTCTTATTCTATAGCAAAACTTGGGATAGTAAAGTAATTCCCTTAAATGCAGAAAAAGCGGTATTTGTAGTGGTTGCTAGCATCTGGTGAAGCAAAGCGCTCAACCGTAAAATGAGACAGTTGGTTCTGCAACTCTTCCTACACTCTGACATAACGTTCACTTAGAATTCTCAAGAGAAAAACACGAATAACGACTTCCCATTTGAGAATAGTTTAAGTATTCGTAAATTCAAACAAATAGCAAGGAATGGAAATTAATTGTTCTTTCACACCGGCCGTGTGTAGGCTAAATTGTGGAAACGTAGAGTCAGACTGAAAAATTCAATGCCATAGCCGGGATTTGAACCACGGATATTCTGGTTTCCGTCCAGACGGGAAAATACGAGTCAGTTGTAGAATTTAATGTCATGTTGGCACGTTGGCCATAGTAGCTCAATGGTAGAGCAGCTGGACGGAAACCAGAAGATCCGTGGTTGAAATCCCGGCTATGGCATTAAATTTTTCAGTCTGACTCTACGTTTCCTCAAATAACAAGGAATATTGCAGAATTAGTTATTCCACAAAAAAATGTATCTGACATAAATTGTGTGCTTTAACGGTATCTACATTTTTTTCAGAAGTAACAACTTTTTTATCTCTTAGGTTCGTCATACATGGAATATCATTTAGAAATAAGAGGACTTTACTCGAAAATTGGAGACATACTTTGTTTTATATGAAACATATTACATATGAGGGGGAACACAAAACAAACCCGATTGTTGTCATAAAAACGTTATCGATGAACCTTTTTACAAAATTACTTCAGTCACCTTCAAGATACTCTCCATTACATGCGATGCACTTGGCAAGTCCCTTTTCCCACTGTTGGAAGCATGTTTGGAACTCTTCAAGTCTGATATTGTCCAGTGCCCTTTGCGAAGCTGTTTTACCGCCCCCACATCGTCATAATGCTCCCCTATTAGCGTTTTTTTTCATCCGTGGAAATAGGAAAACGTCGCACGGGGCTAGCTCCGGCGAATACGGAGCGTGGGGAACGACAGAGCACCTCTGAGATGCCAAATAGAGGGTCACTCGTAAGACCGCGTGTGCTGGAGCGGTATCGTGATGCAGAAACCAGCCACCTGATCGCCAAAGTTCCGGCCGTTTCCTCCTCACATCCTCTCGCAGACGCCTTAAAACATCAAAGTAAAAGTGCTGGTTAACAGTCTGTCCAGGGGGTACGAATTCTCGATGCACAATTCCACGAACATCAAAAACGACAATGATCATCGTCTTCACATTTGACCTCACTTGCCTTGCTTTTTTTGGTCTGGGAGAGTTGGGAGTCCTCCACTGGCTTGACGCTGGCTTGGTTTCTAAGTCATACCCGTAACACCAACTCTCATCCCCTGTAATGACTTTGTTCAAGAAGTTTGGATCACGTGCAATCTCTGTTTTCAAGTCATGACATACATTCATGCGGATGGTTTTGTGCTCCTGTGTGAGAAGACGCGGAACAAATTTAGCAGCAACACGTCTCATGTGCAAATCCTCCCTCAAAATCCGCTGGCACGAGCTCCAACTGATTCCTGTCGCTGCTGAAATTTGGTTGATCGTTTGGCGACGATCCTTGTTGATCTTATGGTGGACCTTTTCAATGATCTCCTTATTTCGCGATGTTGAAGGGCGTCCAGAACGAGCTTGGTCTTCAACACATACCTCACTACGTCTAAAGCGCCCAAACCACTCGAAAACCTGTGTGCGGCTCATAGCGTCGTCCTCGAAAGCTTCCTGAAGCAGCTTATCCTAAAGGCCAAGTTTAGTATTGAACCAATTATTTGTATTTAATATACTGTTCAGGGTTATGCATATAGTGCGTTATAAAAGTGCCTTTTCAATTAAAATAGTCGCAAAACATATATTTCCGCTGAAATTTGGCTTCTTATTTCTGGTTAAAATGCAATGATTCCTTATTTGTTACTTGTAATAGGAAAATTGGCTTACTGATCTGAAGTCCCGGCTTCAAACCTGGCCTACACCGATCGTTTTACGTGCTCTTAAACGTGATAGACCCATGTTAGTACATTTATTGGCATGTTAAATAACTCCTGTAGGACAGAGTTCCGGTAGAGCGGTGGTGCTTATATGATCCTAGCAATTGACTATGTGTGGTCAAGAAACAATATATTTGTTTTTGTTTAGTGAAGGAAATACCCATTAGGTACATCTAATACCATTTCACAAATTAAACGTTTAAACATTATTTAAAAATTCCCTTATTCTTATGTTCAAGATGTTCTCGGGAAACAAGCCAGGTGAAAAGACGATCAGAAATCGACGTTTCGGGAGCTTACATCTCTCCCATCATCAGGATATATTTTAAGAAATGTTATAAACACAGATTAGAATAACTGTATGTTATATAAATTTTATAAATATGTTTTATATCTGTTTTGTAGTTTTAATATTTCTTAAAATATTGCCCGATGATGGGAGAGATGTACTCTCCCGAAACGTCGATTTCTAATCGTCTTTTCACCTAGCTTGTTTCCCGAGAAGATCTTGGACATATTCGCTGCCTGGAACGCTTCAGGTCTTATTATCCCTTATTCTTGAATACGAACACATTTAAGTTATAAAAGAATATGGTTATAAAGTATGTTTGAACTTTAAGGTGGGAATGCCACTGAGTACAATCAATAGTTGTAACTCCACAGAATATACATTGTTACTGTACTCCGCAAAGAAGAAAAACAAAACTGGTTACTTAATCTTGTAAAGATTACCATGATCTAACACTTAAAGAAACAGCAGACAGAATTTAGAAATCGATTGTTGAATGTATTAACGTTTTTAAAATTAATTTCCAGTTAGTGCAGATATGTATGTAATAGAACGTCTGAGTAACGCTTATTCAATTCTGTAGATTTTATTTTATTTTATTCTAATTTATGGCATTTAAATTTGAATTGAAATTTCTGGAGCCAAACTATTTTATGTTATATTTATTTTTTGTATGTTGTAATAAAATTCATTAGCAAGAAACACTGAATATGTATAATGAGAGAAAATATTTCTCATTAAAATTAATGAACCAGTG
This sequence comes from Mantis religiosa, assembly GCA_030765055.1. NCBI lineage: Eukaryota > Metazoa > Arthropoda > Insecta > Mantodea > Mantidae > Mantis > Mantis religiosa. The sequence continues at coordinate 407,364,263 of CM060950.1, forward strand.
TTCCATATCAACTGACAATATTCTTTCCCTTGATTAGGGGTAGATTATATCCTTAAAAATTGGTTAACCTGACAATCTGGAATTACGGAATCTTACTTTGCTAAGGGTTTCTACATTATATATGAGTTGTGTTAGTTGAATAACTAAGACTCCAAAAGAAAGGTATGAACGTTTAAACTTTAAGCTATTTCAGTGATTTAAAAAGTGGCCACCATTCCAACCGAGAACTCTTCCATCACCAAAAGCTATTTAAAGACTATTGAGCATTTCCAGAAGTTGCAATAAATACTGAGTGGATTAGGTTATGGATGCTAGAATACCACCAATGTTTCACATACTTAGCCGTGAATATCGGGGGACTTTCATCCATTATTTGAAATATTTGGGCCTTTACAAAATAAGAGATTGAAGGAGTAAACCGTTCATGTACTCTAATCATGTAATTCGTGTACTCTAACCTTAGAAAGTTATTCAAATTTATTCATTTGTTAAAGCAGTGTAAAAGGATTAAGCCCCCTATTTCTTATTCTGGAGAAACAACAAACATCGTTAGGCTAATATGTTACACAGATTTTCAATATTTCCCTTCGTTTTACAATATTTTGAAATTTGCACTAATTTCACAATTTCTTTATCTGTCGTGTGGTCTAGGGGCTAGCAAAAAGAGAACTCTAATCACACCTTACTAAATCACTCTTCCGTTCACTCGAACAGTATCTAAAATATGCCAAAGGATAAGGAAAACCCACGGACACCTCCTGGAAAACAAAATCAATAAATATGAAGGGGAGGACCAAATGGAGCTCTTACCAAATTGGCCGAGAAGGGCAGCTGTTGCTACAGGACATGATCGCTTGGCTTAACATTTGCACCACTTCGGAATACTAAAAAGTTCAAATTACATGATCTATAACTATGGTATTATGTACCCTAAACCACCTCAACAATTGCACCACTTTGACTACCATTACACTCATTGGCAGACACTGGGAGGTGAGAAGGAAGATGGTGGTCACAATCTCGCAGTCAAATATTCCATTGTCTATTTGAATCGGAATATTGAGAAACCCCACATGTCCAAAAGACAAAATTTTTCAGGAGATACAAAAAATATTCCAGGTGTTAAAATTATGCTTAAATAAAGCATCTGTCCTCATTTTTTGTTGAAATGAATGTAGATGGAAGCATGCCATGGCAATGTAGGCAATGTTGATACATTTTCTTGAAGTTATCTTATCATTTATTTAGTGAACATGTGGGCTTTCTCAGTATTGTGTAATAAATATGCATAAACTATTACTTAACACATACTTTATTGCTGAAAAGGACAAAAATGAGACAAATTGTGCCAAATAGAACGCTTTGGCATTATATTCTACACAAGGTTCATTCTATGGCACATGTTGGCCAATGGTATATGTTGTCGTAGAAGCTCTGAATGGTTTCATCTTTTGGTGAGAATGACACAAATCGGCTCAGGTCTTGCATTTTCTTCTCATTTATAGTCATATCATCTTGATAATTCTGACTTATAAGGTTTGGTCGAGCTAAAATGGTTCAACCAGTTGGAATGTGTGGAATGTTGCAATGTTTCGTGATACAATGGCTGTATAACAACACAGAAAATGCCAGAAATAAGGGGTTTATCTACATTATGATCGGCTCACATGCTTAAAGTGCAATGTCATAGATAACTCAATTTTGTTAAAAAATGGACATGTGGGGTTTCTCAATATTTCCATTCATTTGAATTTCTTCAAATTTTAATTTTGTAATTGTATTTTAAATATTGACACGTGCTGTTGTGCACTGATTGTGCATGGAAAATTGTTTTATGTAAATTTTGGAGAGCACTTGCTTTGATGTAATTCCAGAGAATGCAGTCGGTATATGATATAAACTGGCGGAGGAATTCATTTGTGAAGTCCCAAAAGCTGTGACATTAATGAAGAAGATCAATACAAACGTTCATAATTCCTGATTTTGATATCTTTTCCTCCGTCAGATCAGAACGTATTTGACACACAATTTAAACCGCAAGGTATATTTGGCTTAACACATAACTGCGTGCAGAAAACTTTCATAAGCACCAAACCACACCTATTGTTCAGAACTCTACGCTACTCTACATAAAAGGTAATATTTATTTATCATATATTAATTGATTCAATGTCTTTCTTGATTACACCCATTATCTCTTCAAGGTAAAGCAGAACTTTGTTTGATTTAACTTCCCCAATCTTCAAAATATATTTGTCAATGTTATGGAGAACCCATCACTTTAATTTAACCCTAATCATGTCCCTAAACTTTGTCCTGTTTAGCTCTACCAACTGCTCCCTTATCCTTTCAGTAGCTACACCCCCAGTCGTTGATTAGGTTCGTAAATCCTTCATCCCCCTTACAATCCTGGGCTGCAACAATACAAAATTTCCTTTTTTAAAGCAATAAATCGTATTTACAGTAAATGGAAAGGGGCTCAGAGGACCTTAGATATTTCCAGTGAAATAATGGTACCAAATCCTTTGGTGGAATTCAATATCTCCACTATCTGCTATAGATAAGCGGTTGCGGGTCTTAAACGAAACGTAAATAAGAGAAGTATCTTTATCATATAGAAAGTTTCACACTTTAAAACATATAGAAATGGTACTTTGGACATCTTTATTTTAAAAATCTATATATTATGATTACGTTTTAACCTCATTTAACATCTAGCCTTAAAGGATAGCAAATTTCAAAGATCTTTATCAATTGTATGTAGTCCAACTTGAGGTATTAATTCAGAGCAATTGAAAGTTATTTATAGTGGAGCTGTTAAACTATTATTATACTGCGCTGCTGCTTACCAAGATGTTTTGAGCGAAAAGTATGTCCAGAAGAAAATATATCAAATTTAACAGGGATTTCATTACATGCATGTAAAGGCTGTTGGGCGAATTCCATAAAGGAGTACTTGATATGATATGATATATTTATTGTGCATATTGCAAAATTTTACAATTTACAAATTTTGGCTACATTTATTTGTCGTTACCTTGTTGTTACCTTGGCTTACATGACACCCTGGTCTTTTGCTCTGCCAGGTAGCTCTTAACCTCGATACCTCCTTGATTACTTAATTAGTCCCTTTCCTCCTACTTCCTTTCTTATATTCTTTACATTTCTGGCCCATCTTTATTTTACTTTCTGCAAGAACTCACCAATACTTCTTACCTTCTTTTCCTCCCTGTCCGTTAACATTTTTATAGCTACTAGCCTCTTCTCTACTTTCCCCCATTTTTCTTCCCAAAACTTTTTCTCCATATTGCAAACTCCTCGCATTCTGTTACATAGTGTTCTATGCTTTCTTTTCCCCCCACACAATTCACAGATTCCCCTTTCCCTACCTCTTATCCCTCTTAGAAATACTGGTCCTGTTCTCATCCATGCTAACCCTTCTCTCTCTTGCCTATTGCAGCAATCTACATATGCTTCTCGTCCCCAATTTTTTTTATTTACTTGTAAAATTGTAATGATCTCATATTTTCTAGACTTCCCCATATTTCCTGTCTTTCTGTGTCTTCTATGCTGCATTTTACTAATTTGCCAACATCGCGTGTATTCCTTTCCTCTAATCTCCATATATCTCCCATTCCTATTTTCTCCATAATTCATCCCATCTCTGTCCATCAACTGTTTGAGTTCTCTAATATTTTTTACCGTCTCATGCATAATTTCATAATTTCCCCTTCTTCTTTAACCAAACATCTATACCAAAATTGTATTATTCCTTCCATTATTATTCCATTTCTTCTTGTCTTTCCTAATTCTACTAAAGCTACTTCCCTAGGTACTGATCTTGGTAAGCCTAGTAGCTCTTTACAAAAGCTTCTGTAGTTTTGGTCCACCGTTTTGTTTACCTCTTGATAATGATGTTATACTTCCACTGCGTCTCAGGGTGATTTATTCAGCTGGCATATGCAATACTAAACAGAATCGTAAGAATCATTTTCAGAATTCAAATTTGATTGTGGACATATGTTTTTTGTGGGTTCTGGAACCCTCTCACACAATACGACAACCTTTATATACAAAATATGTGTACATTATTTATATACATGGATCAGAAGTTATTAAAGAAGAAAATGATGTACAAGTTAGAAATACTTATGTTTATCATAGATAATGTGGGATATATTGTAAACTTTTCAAATTGCATCCCATTTGTTCTTTGTTCTAACCTGAACTGTAAATAAAAGGAACTGTGGTACACTGAACAAAAATAGAGTGCACTAATATTTAGTGACTCAGAACTGCCTTTCTATCTATCACTGATAAATTCAATTTGAACACAAAGTTAGTTCAAATTATAAACAGGATGAATGCTACACAAAGCACCTACTTCTTTTAGAAACAAGGACATTAGAGAAGTGTAAAATATAAACCAGCTGACCTAATTAGTTAAATGAACAGCATTTTCTACTTTACATTGTATATATGTACAAAGTTCCCTTATTTTGAGTTAAAAATAAAGCACTGAACTACATTTTTGGTTACTGCAATGCCGTTTTGGACAAGAAGTGTCAATAATGCTTTGGCTAAAGAAGTCTTCTTCTCTACAGTACTGCACAGGTGAATGCAAGATATTGCACTCCAAATTTCGCTTTAACTCAATTTATGACAGAACACGAGAAACCGGAGTTTATTTTATGAGATTTAATATTAAATCAGACAGTGGTTTTTATTGTAAATATCAATAATTCAAACAAACTATAAAACCACTTTAATTTATTTTTCAGAATTTCAAAACCAGACCCCACCTGATTTTAATTTTTGAAGAATACTTTCGTTTGTCATTATTTACATTACTACATATACTTTGTCGAATCTATAACACATTATCAACCATATATGTATTTTAATTTTGTAAATTTACTGTACGTATTTTGTTGTGTAAGTTACAACCTGATATGCCCTTCTAGCAAAGCAAATGCTACCTAAGTTACTGGTAATAAAAATGCTGAATGAAGAGTAACAATCCCAAAAGTGGTCCTATTTTTAGGGCTGCAATATCTGATATTTCGAATAATCTGATTGTAGGGAGACAAAATGTTTCCGAATTTTCAGAGTATCGGTATGTTCGTCCTTAAAATCGTCAAACAGAGAGAATATTTGATAATCTTGTTCTTTATCAGTGTACTGCATTTTACCCTACGATGAGGCATAGTGACGGGTGCGCCACGTGTCCAGCCCATTATTGGAGGAAGTGGATTATGTGTAACTGCTTATTGGTTCGAGAGCAGTCAGTCGACCACCTACTACCATGTGGGCTTCTTGAAGTGTAACATTTGCGTAATAAAAATCGATTTGAACGCTGTGATCCATTTAAGTACCCCGGAATGTAGCCGTTGTAACATCGGGTATAGATTTTTTGTCGTGGTAAATGGTTTAAAGCCCAGCAATCTGATAAAGTACCATACAATGCGCCTGATTTTAGCACTATCCAAAATGACGTGGAGTTTTTGTGTGATAAATGGTTTAGAGCGTAGTAACACAGTCCAGTAACACAGAATGCAATTGGTTTCAACACCATCCAGAGGTGTGTGAACTTTGTGGCTCGGTAAATGCTTTAAAGCAAGGTAAATTGACACAGTGCAATAGAATGTGACTTGTTTCAACGCCATTAAGGGAAGTGTGGATTTTGTGACATTGAATAGTCCTGTGCGGTGCTGTGATCTGGTTTCGTATTGCAGAATCGCTCAAGTTTTGACAGCATCATAACAGTTTTGAGTTTCTGAGGTTCCTCAATATTTTGTAGCACATTGATTGGTTTACCTAACGCAAAATGTGTCTCGTTTGACACCGTCTATAAGGTTATGGATTTTGTGAGGTTTCTTAATATTCTGGACGGCACTGTTAAAGTTTCCTACCACAGAATGAGCCTGATTTTGGAACTATCCAAATTACTGTGGCAATTATGGCTGCACAATAGTTCGTAGTGCCACGATTTGCTTCACTATCGAAGAATTTTTCTGGTTTTAACGCATAACAGGGAGGTCTGAAAAGTTTCCGACCTCATCATGAAGATGGCAGCCTTGTAAATAAAAGCCAGTGAATTTAGTTGTTCAACTGTTGACAGTTACTCACCAAAGTTTCAGCCATTTTAGACGCTCAGTTGCTATGTAACAGTCGTTTGAGTAAGTTCATGTGAGTGCTTTTATGAATATAGACAAAATCGAGTATCGAGTTGTCATTAAATATTTGTTTTTGAAAGGCAATACGCCAACGCAAATCAAAGATGAGTTGAATTCTGTATATGGGAACTCCGCAACATCATTTACCACAGTGAAAGTTTGGGCAGCTGAATTTTAACGTGGCCGTAAGGGCTTGGGATACGATGGACGTTCGGGACGTCCAGAACCTGCAACTACCGACGTAAACATCGCTAAATTTCACCAAATGCTGATAGGTGATCGCCGAAATAAAGCGAGAGGGATAGCAGAGGCTATGAACATGTCAAAAGAACGTGTCTGTCACATATCAAATAAACGTTTGGACATGAGAAAGCTGTCCGCGCGCTAAATGCCGCGTTTGCTCACGTAAGACCAAAACCATGTGCGAATGAACATTTGCAACGCTCTGTTGGCACATTTTAGGTGCAATAAATCTGAGTTTTGGTGCCGATTAATTACTGTAAATGAAACTTGTATACACCATTATATGTCCGAAACAAACATACAGTCCAAACAGTGGACTACAAAGGCAGAACCGGCTCCAAAAGAGCAAAAACTGTTTTGGGGGGGGGGGCTGGGAAAGTGATGGCGACTGTTTTTTTATAGTTATGGAGTTATTTTAATCTATTATATTCAAAAAGGGAAAACCTGTTACAGGAACATGCTACGCATCATTACTTGACAAGCTGTTAGCAGAACTTGCGGAAAAACCACCACATTTGCAGAAAAAGAAAACCCTGTTTCACCAAAACAAGGCACCGTCTCACGCCTCAGCAGTTGCAATGGCGAAACTCCACAAATTACGGTTTGAAATGCTTGGCCATCCTCCTCACTCACCAGATCTAGCCCCAAACCACTTCTTTTTGTTCCCTCATCTAAAAATTGCGCTCAAAGGACAGAGATTGCCGTCAAAGGAAGAGGCAATCATCTTCGTGAACAATTATTTTGCAGAGAAAAACGCCGAGTACTATTTGGACGGGGTACTGAGATGGCAGCATCGCTGGGAGAAATGTGTAGAATTACAAGCTGACTATGTTGAAAAATATAAAATAAAAAACTCTGAAAGAAACATCTTGTATCTATATTAGGTTGGAAGCTTTTCAGACCACCCTCGTACATAGCAATAGAATTTTATTATGTAATACAATATTTTGGATTCCGGTGTTACTCTTTCCTACCACATAATATACTTGGTTTAAACGAAATCCAGAAATGATGTGAATTTTGTTATGCGACATAAATCTGTGGCGCTACTGTGCAGTTTTGCCCTATGTCGTAGTCGGTTGTGATGTGGTGATATGAATTCTTGTCACTAAATGCACTTAGTGACAAGCTAGCCTTGCAAACGTGTGGACTATGTATATTGCGTTACCATTTGGAGATGTTTGTACGAATATTTGGTTCATAGATGTAAGCTAAATCTAGGTTCTACACTACGCTTAAGGGAATGTGAATTTTGCTCCGTGGCCTCATCGTTTAGCGCCCATCCATGGAGGAGGTAAGATCTCATTCAAATTGCGTATGAGCTGTAGAGCTGTCATACAGCCCACGGAATGTGTTTTGTTTCAACTCTAAGAACGCGATTTGTGGATTTTGAGCATCGACATAAACAGTTGAAACTTAGTTATCCGCTAAAGGTTCTTTGAAAGCTTTTTCTTTAAAACTGAGTGCTATTAATTTATCTGATGGCAGACTTTATTATTATTAAAGTGGCCTGTTTTCTAGATGTGGCTAAAGCATTTGATAAAGTTTGGCATAAGGGACTAATATGTAAGATTCAGCGTGATTTGCCCAGTCAATTTTGCTAAATTTTAAAATCATATATAAAAGAAAGAAGCTTCAGAATAAAAGAGGGTAATGAATATTCAAGCTTAAGGAATATAGAAGCTGGTGTACCACAAGGGAGCGTACTGGGTCCTATTTTGTACCTTCTCTACACCAAGGACTTCCCACAAGAAGAAGAAATAACTATGGCAACTTTTGCCGATGATACAGCATAAATTGCAGTAGGTGATAAAATAGAGGAGTCTACAAATAAACTTCATAAAGACCTTAATAAGGTCACTAAGTGGACAAAGAAATGGCGTGTTAAACTGAATGAGACTAAATCTGTACATATTAACTTTACAAATAAGAAAATAAATGCTCTTCCAGTTAAAATAAATAATGAAATGATTCCTCAAGCTCAAGCATTGAAGTATCTAGGCATGACTCTGGATTCAAAGTTAAACTGGCGAAAGCACATTGAAGACAAAAGAAAGGAGTTAAATGTTAAATACAGGAAAATTTATTGGCTCATTGGGAGAAATTCTGTACTTGAACTTTATAACAAGTTATTAGTATATAAACAGATGCTAAAACCAGTATGGACATACGGAATGCAGTTTTGGGGCTGTACAAAGAAGAGTAATGTACAACGTATATAGCAGTTTCAAAATAAAGGTCTAAGAGCAGCAGTTAATGCACCATGGTTTGTACGAAATGATAGCCTACACAGGGATCTTAAAATGAATACGGTAGCTGAAGAACTTTGAAAGGCAGCCAGCAAACATTTGAAAAGAGTGCAACAACACGTTAATACCGAAATGGTGAAAGTGTTAAGTGAGTGTCAAGTGAGATGATTGAAAAGACTTAAAACATTTGACTTGTCAAGGGACCACAAGATATAGTGTGTGTAATGATATGGGAGTCCTCACTGGAGGAACATCCATTAACAGTGCATTTTATATCAAATGGATATTACTAGATGAGTATACGCTCAGTTCTAATTAGTCTAATTTATTAAAAAAAGAGTGGCCTGTGTGGCATTTTAGATGAAATTCATCAAATAGGTCCTCGATTAGATGTGATTTCATAAGAATAGCATTCTCTACAATCAAAAAGCCGGTTGGGTATCAAATAACGCTTTCTGTCACAGAGCTTTCTTCCTCCAAAGATTCGAAATACAGCGCCAATGCCAATGTTCGTCACTTGCGCCCCTTTTGCTAACAGATATCTGGCTCTCTACTAAAGCGTTCACGTGTACACTCAACCAAACTAGAATACACATGTCAGAAGCGTACTTAAACTTGACGTCTCCATGACAACGCCTGTTGACAACTTTCCACTAACGCGCCATCACTGTTGACATTAGGTGCTAATAAATCTTATTTGCTGCATCATGCGCCCAACGGGTTCAAGCTGCTGAAAATTCCTTTTATGTGACGGCAATATTTGACTTCCTCTTGAGTGGTAACTCACAGGCAATTTTTCAAGTACGGCAGGCTCTGAACACAAGATTTTAGCTGGCTAGTCTCTGTGGCGTAGATGGTATCGTGGCTGCCTCGCATTCAAGAGGTCCCAAGTTCCAATATTGATCACAATGAGTTATCTGGATGCGTTTTATTCCGTTTTTTTCCTTAACCTGAAGGATAAATGTTGGGTAACTTTAAGCTCTATGGGTCCTGGAGTTATTCGAGCATCATTTTATCCATTTCATCCACCATCCGATTTAACTTATTTAGTATTTTCATTGTTATAGACACAGATATAATTATATGCTTAATTAAAATTTTACATTTCCAGACTTTCCTCTGTCCTTACTTGATCTTTTATTTATCTTATTTATTTCCACATTATCACAGCTTTTACATCATTATACCCTGTCTAGTTTATCCGGAAATGCTGCCTTGAGACCAACAAAGAATACAGAAAGACATTCCAAATGTTATATCACGTAGACATTACTATACTTTCGAACATACCTGTGAAAATTTCGTATAAAGAACTTTTTCTCTAATTGAAGGTTTGTTCAAACTAACCCTGTAGCTACAAGGTCCAATGTTATAACTTTACTAAGCATAGCCAACTAAATTACGGCTCATTTTATAACAGATGGGAACTGGAAATTCATTATACATAGAAGAGGAACCCACACAGCATTTAACTACCAGCTTGGGAAAACTAGAAGCAAAGGAAAGATCAGGGTAACGCGCAGTATGGCTCAGACGGTAGCGGTTGTGACCTACTTTCAAGTCCTGAGTTGAATTCCTATGTGCCAATGGAGGTTTCAGGGTTATTAACCGGATGTAAAGTGATATTTCAATTCTCATTCCGCTTCACCTTTCATTCTGGTTGGCTATTTAAGATTTCTAAATGTCTGTAGGACTTTCGGCGTTTATGGCAGGGAATTTACTGCTTTCTAGAAATATTCATCCTCCGGATCGGGGAAGGTCTCCGGGTTGTGGCTCCCTAGGGGTAGGCCCTCAGAGAAGCTCGTTATACGAGCCACCAAGTTTTTATCAACCTTGCCCTCTACTGACGTCTTTTCTTAGGTCTGACCACTCTTTATACCCTCTCAACTCATCCCACCATCTGTAAGGCCCACTCCGAAATTTGTCATAGTCTCATGCATAGACATGTATTGGTTACAGAAAATATTGGATGGGGTGCTTTATTAGGGGATCTTTGGAAGGAATATGGAGAAAACTGCTAGAAATCTTGACAAAGCTGTTGAATAAAGTAAAATAAAGCAAAAATATCCCAAAAATCTGCAAAACGAGTATGATAGTATCTATAGGTATATAATGAATGAGTGAATCATTTACTGTTCATTATCCAATTTAGAACTTTAGGCTACATTTATTTGTCTTTACCTTGTTGCTACCTTGGCTTACATGACACGCTGGTCTTCTGCTCTGCCAGGTAGCTCTTAACCTCCATGCCTACTTGTTACTTAATTATTCCCTTTCATCAACCCCCAACTTCTGTTCTTATATTCTTTACATCTCTTGCCCATTTTTCTTTTACTTTCCGTAAGAACTCACCATTTCTTACCTTCTTTTCCTCCTTTCCTGTTAACATTTTTATAGCTACTATCCTTCTCTCTTTCTCCCAATTTCCCTCCCAAACCTTTTTTGTCCATATTGCAACCTCCTCGCAATCTGTTACATAGTGTTCTATACTTCCTTTTTCACTACACATTTCAAAAATGTCCTTATTCTTAGTAGGTAAAATCGATAAAGGGATACTAGCTGACAGTTTGAGAGATTTGCCTAAATAAGAAACAAAATTTGCAGATATTCAAACACGTTTTCGGAAAGTTAAAGAAACATTGGAAAACATATTTGGAAAACATTTGGTGGATAAATGTCTAAGCAAGAAAAAATAGCACAGTGTTCATGTTTTTCGAGAACTTTGGGAACGTTTTGATCCAATGAATAGAAAAGCAGTAACAATCAATTTGAAATTTAAAGACGTAAGAGAGAAATTTATTACACAAGTAGAGGAAATAAATATCTAAATCCTTGCATGAGGTTAGGAGGAGAAGGGATAACAGGGTGTAATTGAAAGAATACTTAAAGTCAAATATCACTGCACATTCATTATTTATTAAGAAAAGACAAACAATCGATCTTTAACGCTAGAAAGCTTGCAGTTGGCAAAGAATTCGAATTTTTGAATTGTGAGGCTAAGTATTAATAGAAACTGGAAGGCTCACATCAGAAACATTAGAGGCAAAAGGCAAAGCTTTCAACACGTAAATATACATCTAGAAATGGCTACAGAATAACTGAAGATGGTGGAAGTAAGAATAAGAGGGCAGTCTGAGAAGTTTCCGATCTCTAAATGACGATGGCAGCACTCGTAAATTAAAGCTAATAAATTTCGTTGTTCATCTTTTTACAGTTACTCACCAAATTTTCAGCCATTTTGGACGCTCAGTTGTTATGTAACACTCGGTTGAGTGAGTTGATGTGAGTGTTTATATGAAAATGGATAAAATCGAGTATCGAACTGTGATTATATATTTGCTTTTCAAAGGCAATACGCCTACCCAAATCAAAGATGAGTTGCATTCTGTGTATGAGAACTCTGCACCATGACTTACCACAGTGAAATTTTGGGCAGCTGAATTTAAAAGTGGCCGTAAGGGCTTGAAAAACGATGAACGTTCGGGACGTCCAAAAACTGCAACTGCCGACGAAAACACAGCCAAAGTTTACCAAATGGTTCTAGACGACTGCCGAATTAAATTGAGAGGGATAGTAGAGTCTATGAACATGTCAAAAGAACCTGTTTGTTACACATTAAATCAACATTTAGACATGAGAAAGCTGCCCGCGTGTTGGGTGCCGCGTTTGATCATGTTAGACCAAAAACGTGTTCGAATGAACATTTCTAATGCTGTGTTGGCGCAGTTTAGGCGCAATAAATCCGAGTTTTGGCGCCGATTAATTACTGTAGCTCAAACTTGGAATCAACATTATACGACCGAAACAAACATACAGTCAAAACAGTGGATTGCAAAGGGAAACCAGCCCAAAAAATAAAATACTTTATTTTCGGCTGGGAAAGTCATGGCGGCTGTCTTTTTGGGATAGTTATGGAGTTATTATAACCGATTATTTTCAAAAAGAAAAAAATTAGAGGAGCATATTTTCAGAAGCATATAGGAGCATCATTACTTGACTATCTGAAGGCAGAACTTGTGGAAAAATGGCCACATTTGTAGAAAGAGAAAATCTTGTTTTACCAAGACAACGCACCGTCTCACACCTCAGCGATTGGTATAGCGAAAATCCACGAATTACGGTTTGAACTGCTTCAGCATCCTCCTTACTCAGCACATCTAGCCCCAAGCGACTTCTTTTTGTTCCCTCATCTGAAAATTGCGCTCAGAGGACAGAGATTCTCGTCAAATGAAGAGGCAATCTCCTTGACGGAGAACTTATTATTTTGCAGAGAAAAATGCCGAGTACTATTTGGACGGGTTACACAGATGGAAGCATCGCTGGAAGAAGTGTGTAGAGTTACAAGGACACTGTGTTAAAAAATAAAAATTCAGAAAAAAGGTCTTGTATCTTTTTGTTTTTATCTTTGACACAGTTTTCTATACTCACGCCATCTCCTGACCTGACTGAGAGCAGTCTTTTGTTCAGTAATGCGAATTTTGATAGTGTTTTGTCTTTTTTATAGTGGTGTTATATCCAGTATATCATTTGCGGTTGTAGCATTTTATAAATATCCTGATGATGGGAGAGATGTACACTTCGAAACGTTGATATCTAATCATCTTTTCACCTGACTGGCTGCCCGGGAAGAAAGTGAGCGTATTGTACCTTTATTAGGACGGAAACTTTTCAGACCACCATCGTATTATGCGTAAGAAACAGAATAATGCGGACCAGAATTTCAGGCATTTTGGAACCAGCTACTGAGTGTGCCACTGGAGAAATCTCTTTATGATAATTAAGAAACACAGGAAGTTACGTATAGTGCTACATAAAACGTTGAAATTTTGGTACAGAAGCTAGACAAAGAAAAAAATTATACTGAAAATGTACATGTTACTACAAGACAGTACAAAACAGAGAGTATATGGGGAGCGGGGTTGCAATATATGGGGTAGAAAAATATATAGCTACAAGTGGAAAGGAATAAACCAGGTTTTGGAAAAAAAAGTGACAGAAAGGGTAGATTATAGCGAAAGACAAACGTCTAATAGAGAAATATAGGACCATAAATTTCCTAAAAGGTTTTTATAAAAATAAGATTAGAATGGGATAGTGAAAATTATATGGAGCAGCATAATAAAGAAGAAAAGACAGGATAAGAGTGAATGAGAGCGGGAGATAAGTTCTTGAGTGACTTAAGAGGGAATAATAAAGGAATTTGTGAATTTTGTGAAGGTAAAGAAACTGTGCAGCATTATTTAACTAATTGTGAAGTATTAAAAAAGATGGAAAAGGAAATCTGGGACAAATAGAGGAGCACTATGGTGGGGAATTTAGGTACATTGAAAACGTTAACAAGCAAACATGAGAACAGAAATAAGACGTTAAAGGATAATTCAGGAAGGTCAGGGAAAATAAGAGGTTGCAGGGCTGGAACCTAAATTTAATCGTGCTATATTTTAGATGAGTGCAAAGATCAGTGAATAAATGGCATTTATGAATAAATAAACAAACAATAAATCTATATATTTATTTAAATAATACTATAAAATACATAAGCATATACGATGGGGTGTCGTAAGATTTTAATTATCAACTTTAAAAAATGTAATAGAGAGTTTGTGTTGATATGCGCTTGTTATTTATTCTCTACGTAGTCACCATGCAGATTTATACACTTTCCCAGCGTTTCTTGACTTTCCGAATACCTTGATTGTAGAAAGTCTGCAAAATTCGCTATTACCCATTCCTCCACTTCATTAATGACGGCATTTTTGTTGTCAAGTTGGCGACCACGCAATGGATTATTCATTTCCGGGAGCAAGAAAAGGTCACTTGGTGCAAGATCGGGCAAATAAGGCGGATGCTGTAAGATCTCAAAGCCACATGCCCTTGTTTTGTCAATTGCAACTTGAGATGAATGAGCTAGTGTATTGTCAGCCAGAAGACGAACAACTTTGGAGAGCATACCGCGTCATGTCTTAATCAGAGCTACTCGTAACTTGTCCAGAAGATTGCAGTAGTATCTGTCAGTGATGGTTTGACTCTTGGCAAGATAATTTGTAAGGATGACTCCACGAGAGTCCCAGAAAACTGAAAGCATGACCTTCCCAGCTGACTTTTACACCTTTGCCTTTTTGGGAGGAGGTAATCGGCATGTTTCCATTACATGCTCATTGATTTTGTCTGTGTAGTGTTTAACGCCCGCTTTTACTACATACGGCACCGCAGGCGATGACACTGATGATACATGAGATGAAGATGGAGCATCGGTGGAATGAGATGGCAGGGGAAACCGAAGATCCCGGAGAAAACCCGCCCCAGCGCCATGTTGTCCACCACAAATATCACTTTGCAGTCGCCTGGGATCGAACCCGGGCCGCCTTGGTGAGAGCCAAGCGGTCTAACCACTGAGCCATGGCGCGGCCCTGATTTTGTCTGTGGATCATACTGATAGATCCAGGTATCATCCGTGGTTACCACACGACTAAAAGAATCATCTTCATACTCTTCCAACAGCATCAACATCTGTCTCGAAAGGTAACGCCATGTTTGCTTTTGAAAAGGGGTTAGCAAACGTGGAACCCACCGTGCAGTCACCTTAGACATGTGCAGTTCGTCATGAATAATTTGCCACACATTATCATAACTAAGATGTGTCTCATTCATGATCATTTGGATGGTTGCTCGTCTGTCTTCCAGTATCCAACACTCCACTTTCTTCACTGTGACAGCATCTGTCATTGATGGTCTACCAACTCTTGGCTCATCTGTCAGGGACATGTGACCAGTTTGAAAATTTCTTTTCCTCTTCACAATAGTATCACACGATGGGCAATCATTTCTATAAACAACCGTCATCTCATAATGGATTTCCCGGGCAGTTTTACCCTTCAAAGCAGGAACTTGGTCACACTACAAGCCTCAAATTTGTCCATCTTACACCTCAGTCACTTCTGGCACCCACTGTAGAAAACAAAAGGCCCGAAATCACTGAAACCACCAACAGTATGTCCCACGGCATCAATGATGACACTGAAAAATTTTCATGACTCTAGCATAAAAATTACCGGGTGGTAATTAAATCTTTACGACACTCCCTCGTACATTGAATCTTACCAATCGCAGAGACCGGCAAACCATAAGTGCTTTTATTATAGATAAAAATTAAAGCTGACGAAATTAAAAATAACAGCGCTATAAGGAAACACTTTTTTACGAAAAAAAGAAGCTATATCAGCCCATTCAAATAGCATCTCAAGTGTGCACAACGCAGAAAAAGGGCAGTCATTGTATTACAGTATATTATAGGTACATCTTATTGCAGTAGCAATTAATTAACAATGAAGTGAAACAACGCAACGTTAAAAATAAATGGAAAGTGACTTAAAAATTTAAAAATTACTTACACAAATGTTTAGCTCTGCGTACACACCTAACCTACTCTACTATCAACGTGTAGCAGCTAAAATGATGGTGGCGCAGGGTAGAGCACTTTATCCTCAGGGTGGAGCAATGATTTCCGTCAAAGAGTATGCGTGGATATGTTTGGGAGTAAGGATGGTTCTAATGACACTGGAATGCCCGTTTCAAACTGATTTAATGACTTTCTTTTTATCATCAAATCAAACTCGAAGTTGCCGACCAAGGGTTACCGATATATCAGTGTTCAGAGTTACCGTATGTAGACTGCTTAGTTCGCGATAACACTTGATTCGTTACTCACATACGAACCGATAGGTATCTTTTATCATCGCTTCTGGTCTGCCTTCCACCAAGACAGAAGCAGATGGCCGTCTTAATAGGGTGCCTGCCGCGGACTGCCTTAACTACAGATGCGTGTGTGTGGCTTTCACCTCTTGAAGCCCTTTATTCACAACAAAACTCCCTTTTGTGACTATTTTGTCCATTGTGAATATTAGTCTCAGTCATGCCATTATTAAGGTTCCGAACAATTGTTTTCAAACGGAGCCAAGTGTTACACATTAAGAATTCTGTTTCTCCCGTGTCTTTTGTTACACGACTCAACCAACTGCCCCTGCACGTTTTGTAACAAACATCCAACATTCCTTTTGAAATCCATTACGATTCTTCACTCATTGCACTCCTTAATTTCCGTATCAAACGTTGCCAGTTCATTCATAGCTAACGTTACCTAAATTGATTTATTTACAACTTTAAGAATGGTTTGTTTTAACTAAAAGCTTGCTTTTTGTGTAAAAGCATTTAACTAATGAAATATATCTGAGTTAAATAAAGAACTTATGGTTGAAATATGGCTGGCTGGGTAAATCTTTAATAAGATGTTTAAATATACTTGTGTATTTTTTATTTATTTTCTGCGGTTTAAACTGCATACCAGTAGCTTCCAACATGCCATTAACTCTTCATTCGAGGTAATAAATGAATTGTGTTTTATATTTTTCTCTCCAATCCTCTTTACCTTTATCATGTACCATGCTCCCAGTGTAATTTATTTGACATACTAAAATATGTAGAGAATGTTAATGAGCTACATCGAAGTATTTTCAGAGAAAACGGAGATATCTTAAACAAGTAATTTGAGATAGCAGACACATGGCTTATTGGTGCGAATGTGGAAGTTATGACTTTAGGTTTCCAAAGTACCAGTATGCCGTTGCTTATCACAGTACCATTTGAATGCACAAATGACGTAATGGTTGTGACATTACCTTTCAAGTGAATGGTAAACGACTTCGAGTCTTCAACACCTTTTTGTCTTAGTTTTAATTTTTTCTTAACTTTTTGTTTCTTTCTTAAATATTTTATCTCATATTTTTATTCATGTGTAAAGTGTATGAATTTTATGGATTAATTTCACCTTGTCAGTGCAATTAATTACACTTATTTCTAACAAAGGTTGAATCCTGCTTAATACTTTCCTATGTTGTACGTGTAAATGGGGGGTAGTTTAAAGAGTGAGCTAACTTACAAGAGGGTGTCGTAAAGATTTAATTATCACCTTGAATTGATCCCTTGGGACATAATGTTGGTAGTTTCAATAATCTCAATCATTTTTACAGTGAGTGCCAGAAGTGACTGCGGTGTAAGATGGGGAAAATTGAGGCTCTTAGTGTGATCAAGTTCCTGCATTTGAAGGGCAAAACTACCCGGGAAATCCATGGTGAGATGATAGCTGTTTATGAAAATGATTGCCTATCGTATGGCACTACTGTGAGGTGTAAAGGAAATTAACAACACAAATGACGTCATTAATGAAGTGAAAGATCGGTTTAAAGCGAAGTATGCAGACTTCTACAATTAAGGTATTTGGAAGGTCAAGAAACGCTCGGAACAATGTGTAAATCTGGATAGTGACTCCGTAGAGAGGAAATAGCAAGTACATATCAACACAAATTCCCTATCACATTTTTAAAATGTGATAACTAAAACTTTGCGCTACCCCCTTGTATATAGAGTAAAAAGTAAATGCAACTCTTTACGTCACCTTTGTAGGAACTGTTCGAAATGGCGACCTGCGTTTTCAATGCAAAGTTGACAGCAGCGAAGGAACGAATATCGTACTCTGTCCAAAATTCCTTGTGTGTGTTGAATAACTTCACATGCTGGTATTATTCGGGCGAGTTGGGTTCCCTTCTGAGATAACAGGTATTTCATACATCAGGGAATTGAGGTAACTCCAGACAGACGAATCAATCATTTTGAGGTCGGGAGAGCGTACTAGCCAAGTACAGCCGGACCCACGCTTTCATCGGTTAACATAAACATGACTTAAATCACATTAGTGTTACTACACTGGCCAATCAGATTCACGTTTCTGATTACGAATCACGCTATTTCTTGCTATTAGAATTAACGCATTAACAAGACGAAGAAAAAAAAATTACTACTTGAGAGGAACTGCACCAATGACCTTTGTAAAACCACTTTGCAGCGCTACGGATTGGGCCACCAGAACACTTACAGAAATCGCCCTAAATTAGCCCACATGATGCTAGAAGGAGTTAATCGTCGCTGTAGTGTGACAGTGGCAGGTGATTAGTTCGAGATTTGCGAGATCTTTGAGGCATTAACAAACTACTAAGAATCGATATTTCTATACTCGGAAAGCAGCTTTAAAGACATTCTAATCCAATAATTTCACTCACCTTGCTTAAATGACAGCTTATTAGCATCTGATGCCAATTAGGTTTAACACAATTAACTGAGTTATGTTTAGCCGCAGACCTTGCATTGCCTACCTTAACTTGCTTATACTATTATGTGTTTCAAATGAGGAGAGTTCTGGAGTTCAGCTAATCAGATGCCGTATCACACTCAGCGTTGCCAGCTT
Organism: Mantis religiosa; assembly: GCA_030765055.1. Lineage (NCBI taxonomy): Eukaryota > Metazoa > Arthropoda > Insecta > Mantodea > Mantidae > Mantis > Mantis religiosa. The sequence continues at coordinate 407,383,228 of CM060950.1, forward strand.
GTCACCCCAATCCTTTTATATTTCCCTCTCTCTCGTACACTCATACAACATGCAAGTCTGCTTGGCGCAGACGTAAGGGTAAGCGAATTATATTTTACAAACTTTTACAATGATGCAGTTGACAAAATAAAAGTTGGAAAAAGCATTTTCGCAAATTATGTATATTTTAAAATACTATAACTATAATTTTAGTTTATGAATTACCTGTTTTTCTAATCAAATGGAACTGCTAGTGGCTCATCCATATCACTGTCAATGTCACTTCCGTTATGAGAAAATTCGTCATTGTCTCTGTCTTCATCGTCTGAATCTTGCAAATTTATGATTATAGGTTCCAAAATCTCGTCACGTGCTATTTCTTTCTTAAAATTGTCTTCTTGAAGGTTTTCTGCATGCCTTACGCAGTTTTCCTAGTCCTGTTGTGTTACCTTGTCAATTTCTTCGTGAACAAGTCGCTCAACGTTCGTCAGTTTACAAGTATTATTTCTATTTGCAACCCCCCCCCCTTTTTATTTGAGCCCACACCAACTCAATTGGATTATATTTGCAGTGGTAAGGTGGGAGGGGTGTCCTCGTGTCCCATTTCAATTGCAAGTTTATCCAGCTGATACACTTTTTCCGCGTTTTTAAACGGAAGTACTCTTTGCAATAACTCATTTTTAGTTTCGGTTTCCGAAATTTTTTTGAAGAACGCGTACACCTTAAAAATAATACTTCGAGTCCGACTTCGCAATACCTGCCTTTTTGACTCGCCACTAAATTCACCGCAAGAAGCCATTGCACTATTTAACTCTTTCTCTACTGTTGTGTACATAACAACTGAATAATATTGATCTGAACTCTCAAGAGTAAATAAACACTTCTTATCCAGCATTCATACATACAGAAACATAAACATACAGCATTCCACAGGCTAACAGGAGATGAAGTGTTTGCTCTATCTCGAATTTGACACCTTGACTTATTCACAGTAATTCTTTTATCACGTCAAGTCAGAAGTTTAAATTTCAGTTCTGAGTAATTAAAAGTATGTATATTGCACACACCAACCACTTTGAGCTCTCTAGAGTAAGTAGAGATTATGAACCATTCATAAACAAAGATATAATGTGACCAGACACGTTCTGCCAGGGTAACAGGAAATTTATTGTTTCCTTTCGTTCGAATTGGCTTATTCAAAGTAATTCTTTTATCACGTCATGTCAAAAATTTAGGTTTCAGTTCTGAGTAATTACAAATATACGTACACGCATACATGCCAACCAATAATGATATTCATACAGTGCTTACGTCTCGATTTATTGTTATAATACAGGTATTAGTGGTTTATTTATTTACATTATAACAACTATTTGAGCTAAAACTATGGGGTTTTCATGGTTATGTTAGATACATTACCCTCTACCTTCCACATGGATCAGTTTTGGCAGAATCTGAATTTTTTTCTTAGCGCGAATAGTATTTGATACAAATTGATTAGATGGGCGCTCGTCACACACCACTTAGCGGGAATGCAATACGACAACACCTCAGGACTCCGATTGGTTGCTCACCTAATAGCGCTCAAGGATAACACCTTCCCATTTGAAACAGATAATAGTCACAACTACAATTGCTGAAATTATTTCGGAGTAGTTCATTAACATCCTGTAGATTGAATGAGACGTTCCTTTCGAAGCATGTTGTAACAGACGATTGTATACTCACGTATTCATAAAGCGATGCCCGCGCATCGCCCTTGTCCACTACAAGAGACCGCTGTTAACGTGTTTGGTGTTAAGGAACACAAAGCACACGGGGGAAACCTTGTTTGTATTGCGGAATGTTTAACATGCACATACACAGCGGCGAGTGAGGCAGGGGGGGCAGAACTCCAAAAAGCAGAAAATAAAAAGGAACCGGCAATTAAAACCGAAACAAGGAGCTAGGCGTGTTGACTACACAAAGAAACATCCACTGATGTTAATTGGTGAAAATGAAGGGAAAAAATAAAAAGGTATCTCCAATAGAACAGGTCCAGAGGAGCTGTTCATTTGGTACCTTGTTAGTCCCATAATGGGGGAATTATTTTGCAATATATGCCGTTGTTGCTCTAATTCCCAAACCGGCTTTTATATCCCTTTCACTGGCACCACAACCCAAATGACTGGAGTATAGCGTGATAGTTAAGATGAGACAAAATGGACTGACTGTCCTTAAAAGTCGTTTACATATATGTAAGGAAGGGGAGGATCCACGTAGTATAATTAGTTTGATGGAATGACTGGATGCATGGGTGTCACTTGTTATTGACAATCCAATGCTTTCACAATGTAAAACAGCTAAAAGTGATGTTCTTTTATTCCTTAAAGTTCCTATAATGTAAAATATAATAAATAATGAAAACGAAACAGTTAAAGGAAGAAGTGAAGGTCGCGGCCTTGGCTTATCAGAAATTGCATTGCTCCTGTTCTAAGAGTCATATTTCAAGAACAACAGTGTTATATGTAGTTATTCTACCAATTATACAGGAATGTCTACTGCAGTTGCTGTGTAAATAAAGGTAGCCTTGTTACAATTATATTTCAATAGTTATTCATTAAAGTTTTATCAGCGTTAGGGCTGAGGTTAGTGAAAACAAATGCCAGTTGTCGATTAAACAACTGCGCATCAATATTCACATAAAATCAACAGTTTTTCTCTTCCATGGCGGTTACAGGCCTACCAAAAAAGATGCTGAAAAAACCTATGTAAATAACCACATAATGTATAACTCAGCTCCTAGTTATTCAGCTATAACCCAAACGGGACCCAATAAAGAACAAGCCACAATAATCGAAGCCCACAACGGCATAACACTTAAAGAATATGTAACAGCAATAGGTAACCTAACCAACCCCACCAACATTCGATTTGTATCTCGAATATCGAACTTCAGAATCTGTATCTACCTCGCCAACAAAAAGCTAGTAGATGAACTGGTATCTAAACACCCGAAAATAAAGGTGAACAACTTGTACTTGGAAATTAGGCCGCTTCTCACTAAAAATAAAAGAGTGATACTCTCTAATGTGTGCCCTGTTATTCCCAATAATGTTATCGAAGAACACCTTCTGGCCCATGGAGTTAAGCCTGTATCATCCATATCGTATATCAGGGCGGGAATAACTATCTTTGGATATACACACATCATGAGCTTTCGCCGACAAATGTATGTAAAACCTGACGACTTTGCTAAGCTACCTGAAATCTTACAGATAAACCATGAGGATACATCCTATTGGATATACCTTTCTTCCGATGTTCCTACCTGCTTTTCATGTAAAATGGAAGGACATTTAGCTAAACAGTGCAAGTCGTCAGCTGAAATAAATGCTAAGATGCTTAGCTGCTCATCTGAAAGAGATAGTAGACACACCATAGTCATGCCAGTAAATGACAAAACTAAAGACAACGCAGAAATAATTGAAACTGGCACAGGAAACACAGAAAAAGTGTCACTAGAAACTGTTTCTATACAAGAAAGTGGCACCTCGCAGTCTGAACCTCCTTCGACACCACTGCCACAACTTAGCACAGAATTTAACTTCCCTCCTTTAGGGCAAAACCTTAGGACAGGGTCCAAAAAGCGACCTATTTCAACATCCAGTAAGTATACTGAATCTGCAACCGATGCTGACGAAAACCTATCTGACTCATCTTTAATGACTTTAGATGAGACAGAAAAAAACAGAACCTAACCTAGTAAACAAACATATACAAAAAAAAAAAAAAAAAAAAAAGACTGTCACTCTCTCGCTCATAAATGACCACATACCTGTAATAAAAGGTGCTATGGAAGAAAGATCTGACGACTACGTTTTAAATTACCTCCAGTTCAAAAGCTTTTTTTGAAAATACAGTTGGAGCATCTGATATAACATCAGTTGCGCTTAGCTACACTGATGACTTGAAAGGACTCCTGGATACAGTAAAAAAGCTTCATCCCTTATTGACCAATAGAACAATGAAAAATCTAAACACCCGTATAGGAAAAAGACTGATTTCTGAAATAAATAGAAGAAACACAGTTTATTAAATATTTTGATGGTTATGTAGTAGAAATTTTTGCTAACACAATCTAAATGAAGCTCTATACATAGTAAACCTTAAAAATAAAAACCATAGCATATAATGGAACACAACCTATTACAATGGAACATAAATGGATTTCATTCTCAACTGGAACACCTCCAACTCTTATTTAATAAACATAACCCAGTAATTGTTTGTGCAACAAGTTTTAAGCATGATTATGTTGCTCCATTAAGAGGTTATAACGCCTATAATAAAAATCGAAAGGAATGTACACATGCCAGCGGTGGAGTAGTCATCTATGTTAAAGAAACACTGCCGCAACGTACTATCTCGCTCAATACTACTTTAGAGGCTACTGCAGTTTCAGTTCTTTTGACAGTAGAACTATGAATATGTAATATATATCTCCCCAACAGCCATAATTTAGATCTTGTAAAACTAAATGAACTGGAGCAACAACTACCCCGTCCTTACCTTATTCTCGGATATTTCAACAGTCACAACACAGTATGGGGATGAAGCTCCACTAATTCACGAGGAAAACTCATTGAACAGTTTATAAACGATTTAGACCTAATTCTAATCAATTCACTGGAGCCTACTCATTTCAGTCTAGCATATGGAACACTCAGCTCCATATACCTAAGTATATGCTCACCAAACATACCAGATTTGTTTGAATACTTCATTATAAAAAACCTCAAGGAAATAATGATCACTTTCCTATTATTCTTACTCATCTGAGTGACAGTCCTCAGAACACCACATTCACGCCAAAATTTAATTTTGAAAAGGCTAATAGGGATACATTTAAGAGTTTTATAACCAAAGAAATAACCCAGCTCATGCCTGCCACTGAAATTATTCACGATAGTATTAATGAAATAATTAAAAATTTCAATGAACGTACTTTAAAATATGCAAATATTTCTATACCTGCAATAGCCCCTTACAAGAAAACAGTTCCTTGGTGGAGCAGTGAATGCCAAAAAACTATTAATTTTAAGAATAAAGCATGTTACCAATACATACGCCGTCCTACTGAAGAAAATAAGCTTAAATATCTCCAAGCTAGAGCTAAAGCAAGAAAAACTGTTAAAAAAGTAAAAAGGATTCATGGCTGAATTTTGTCACATACCTAAATTATCAAACCCCTCAGAAAACAGTGTGGGGAAATATCCAGAAAATTAGAGGCAGGTTTAAATATAACTCAGAAATCGTTTTGAAAGACCCTGACTCAAAAACGACTACTACTAATTCACAGTCAGTAGCTAACATCTTAGCAGATTCATCTGCATCTACATCATCCGATGCTAATTATGAGGACGAATTTAAATCCTTTAAAATGAAAAATGATTGATTACTTGATGAACCTATAACTGACAGTACCGAAAACTTAGATGAGACCATCGAATACTATGAATATGAAAATGCCCTTGCAACATGCAAAAGCTCCAGCTCTGGACCAGATAATATACACTATGATATGCTGAAACAACTACCTATTGAAGGACATATATTTTCTTGAAATATTCAACCATATCTTGTCTTATATGTCATTTCCCAATATTTGGATTTCAGCTGTAGTGATACCCATACCGAAACCTAATAAAGACCTCACACTATCAAATAACTACATACCAATATCTCTCACGTGTACATTGTGCAAAGTTCTAGAAAATATTATAAATAAAAGATTGCGTTGGTTTATCGAAACCAGGAAACTTCTTTCTGAGTCACAATATGGTTTCAGACAATTCCGTTCCACTACAGACTGTATAATCACGATTGAGTCTGAAATAAGAGAAGCCTTTCTCCATAATCAACATCTCATATTAGTTAGTCTAGATATACACAGGGCATATGATATGACCTGGAGAACACGTATACTTCAAATACCACGACAAAATAAATTATAAGGAAATATGTTCTATTTAATTCAGAATTTCCTCCAGCAGCGCACCATTAGAGTACGTACAAAAAGCACATTATCCAAGGAAGTTAAGTTAGACAATGGAGTACCCCAAGGCTCCGTGCTTAGCGTTGCACTTTTCCTGCTGGAAAAAAAGGACTTCATCCCCCTGTAAAAGCGTACCTATTTGCCGATGATCTGACCTTTATCTGTAAAGGTAACAACAACTCAACTACCTAAGCTTTACTGCAAGACACTGTAACAAGAATGCAAATTTAGACATCACAAACAGGATTCAGTTTTTCTCAGCAAAAATCAAAATGTATTTTCTTTACCAAAATTTCAATACATCCTCCAAACCCTACCATCCACCTGTATGGAAAACCCATTGAAACAACCAAATAATTGAAATTATCGGGACTTATCTTCAACCACAGCCTATGATGGAAAACACATATTTCGAACCTAAAGGAAGAATTTTCAAGGCGCTTAAAAATATTAAAAACATTATCACACCGCAAATAGGGTGCTGAGCAACATGTCCTACAACTGACGTATCAAGCTTTAATCCTAAGCAAACTTGAGTATGGAGCTATTGTGTACAACTCTGCAGCACTGGCGTTACTTAAGCTGCTGGACGTGATTCAAAGTTCAGCTATGAGGATTATATTAGGAGAATATCGTACCAGTTCGGTCTCTAGCCTACTGATAGAAGCCAAACAACCCCGTTAAACACCAGGAATATACAATTAAGCATAAAATACGGAATTAAAATAGCAATAAGGCTTCATTCAAGTATCCATTCATATGTTTTCCCAACACAGAAAGCAACAAGACCTGCCATAAAAAAGCACTCGTTAGCTTTCTATCAACGACTTGCTAACTATTTAAATCTAACAGCATAAAGATCCCTCCCACAATGGCCTGGGACTTCCATGAAGGACCATACTGGAAACTCAAAATTCCCAAGATATATACCAACTTAACATTTCACCAGAAATGGAATACCGCTGCAAGTGTTTACCAAACACTAGTTTATGAAATGTGCAACAATTTCCCTAATTATCAGTTTATTTACACTGATGGATCAAAAACGGATCATGGTACTGGATGTGCAATAATAACTCCTAATAAAATTCTACTGCAGTGGCTACCTGACCATTATTCTACCTACAGTTCTGAACTATACGCCATTTACCAAGCACTTACATACTGACAGCACAGCACAACTGCTATGCAATATGCTCTGACTCCCTGAGTACCTTGCAGAGCATGAAGAACTACACAACAGTCAACAAATTAGTTCAGGACACACAGACACTATTCAGTAACATCACCAACGCTGGTAAAGACGTGGTTTTCATTTGGATCCCTTCCCATCAAGGAATATCAGGGAATGAAAGAGCGGACGAAGCTGTTAAAAATGCCACATCACTTTACCAACAAATGAACGTCCAAATTCCATATTCAGATGTTATAAATCATGTCTCCAAAATACCAGTACAAATATGGAAATCTGAATGGAATCAACAACAACCAGGAAAATTACATCAATTACGAAAAGGATCCACCGCTTTTCACACAACCAAACCACTTACTAGAAAGGAACAAGTCATTCTCACCCGTCTACGAATTGGTCACTCCAGCCTCACCCAATCATATCTTCTCTCAAGACAGCCGCAGCCTACGTGTAAAGGATGTAATAAAAACCTTACCATTTACCACCTTCTCATAGAATGCAATGAATACAGAAGAAACAGAAAACAACATGGAATCCTACAGAACATCTCCATAATGCTAAACAGTTTCAAACTACGCCGCAATCTGTTTACTTACCTAAAGGATATAGACATTTGGAAATTAATATGAATTATGTACAATATACTTTAATGAATTGTAACCCATGATCTACACAATGGTGTAAAAGTAATGGAACTTTTTTTTTGCAAAATACTGTTGTTAACTTATATGAATATGTTCTTGTCTTTGTTTCAGTTATCTGTATTTAATGTAAATTGTTTTCCTAATTTATGTTATTGTGTATATTTTATATGTTTCGTTGTAAACAGTATATTTAATGTAAATTTTTATATATGTTACTAATTGTATTATTTTGTTAAGATGGTCGCGATATGACCCAGGAAGTTAGAGCGAGCCCGCCTCGGTAGCCTAGATGGTAGCATGTCTGCCCGTTCAAGAGGTCCCGAGTTCGAATGTTGGTCAGGGTGAGTTACCTGGATAAGTTTTTTTCCCGGGGTTTTCCCTTATCCTGAAAGACGAATGTTAGGTAACTCTAAGCTCCATGGACTCTGGACACATTTGAGCATAATTTCACCCAATTCATTTACCGTCCGATATGACTTAACGTTGGAGGACGTAAAATTACAAACAAAAAAAGTTAAAGCGACCTTAAAATAAAAAAAGCAGTTAAAATGTTAAACCTTTACGATGCTATACTATGTTTTAGTGTATTAAACGCGAACATCAAAAGAATTGGGCCAGGTGCTGTTGGAATTAAATTAAATTTCTGACCAATCTGAATAGGCTTTTCGCAGCTTTCTTCTGTCACTGTCACTTTCTTCTGTCATACAGTAATATAACTGATGATCTTGTTTAGAATTTATGGAGACAACCAATCAACTGTCTCTAGCCTTTTCGATCTGTCAACTTCCACGTTTTGTCTTAGAATGAAGGTTGGGATAGAACACAAAACGTGTAATGTTTACGATTTGAAATGACATGACATCTAGGCAAAGCTTTGCTGGAGTTTGTTAATTTGTAATCACGTAATTGGCATATAGGGACAACCTAACTTCGCTCTTCTACATTACCTGAATTTCTAGTTATTCATAGAGTCTCTGGGTGCCGATGGTGGAGAGTGCGTAGGACACCTCCGTCCCAAATTTAGCGCCTTGGAAGAAGAGCAGGTCACTGCCTGTATGTAATCGCAAACGTTCTGCATAAATTGGGTTAATTTATATACCAATAAAATTAAATGATGACAATAGCTTTATTTTTCTTCTCATTAGAGTTATGCCTTGTAATGTTGCGCCCCACTCAAACATCCACTGCCGTCCATGGTCTTGGGGACATCTAGACCACTAAGATAGGAGAGGTCAGGATAGAATTTAGGGAGGGTATTCAGCACCTCGACCAGACCGATATTCTGTACATGTACCCCAAGTTGCGCAACCACGGGGGAAGGATGAAGCGAGTGGAAACAGAGGATGGTCGACAACAAGGAGCCATGACAGAAGAGAAGGGTGGGTCCCTAACCATTTACCAGTGAATAACTCCCCGACAGTCTAGTACAACCGATATACCACCTGCCGTGGTCCTGAAGCAGCCCACCAAGCCGGCAAAGAGAACAGAGAGGACGAAGATGTTTGCCAAGAACATATCCTGCCATGCAACGCCAAGACGACCGCCGGCACCTCTACCCTTAAAGAGATCACCTGATGAGAGATGATGTGAAATGATAGTGGGAGTGATCTGAAGGGACAGCACTTTTGGGGATTTAATGAAACCCCGAAAAGTCGCATAGGTTAAGTAGGTCGGCCACGGGAATCGAACACGAACCACCCGAATGCGTGCCACAGACGAAACCGCCTGAACCATTCCACTGGGTTCTTGACCACACAGGAAGATTTTCTTTCGTAAGCGATGTCCAAAGTTATTCAAAATTTATGTGAAATTACAAATAATGTTTGCTGTAGAATTATCAGAAGCTGAAACTTAAATCTTTATTAATTTTTTAGATTATGCAGGCTCCGAAGTATAACCACACAAAGATATCAAATACTTCTGAACATGACTTTAACAGTGAGCGTGATATTCTCTCAACAGTTGAAGTGTTTGCCAGTGACATTACAACGTGAAGCCAAATGTGTTACGTAATGCCTCTTTATTACGTCACTCACTTCCGTATCCAGAATATCAATCAGTTATCGGAGGTAGTTTCTAGAAAATGGATCCAAAACCACTTGCTATATATTTCCAATCTATATGGCCAACTACAAATCTTATATCTAAAACCTTAGAACGGCTTGTATTAGTTACATTTATAGTTCAATATTGCATTTTGAGCATGTTAATTTATGTCACAGAGAGCTATAACTTTTAGGTACTACATATACTGAATAAAGGTATTGAATTCCACCTCAAAACTCTATGAATGTATTAGTTTTAATACATGTTTTGAGGCCCCATGTGTAAAATAAATTGTTTTAAAGCTCCGTGCACCTTAGTCTGCATGCGAACTGAAATGCCAAGTTTCAAAAATGTGACACGAAGATTTTCAAGCTAATCCCAAACCCCATCAGGCATATTTTAGAAATTTGTGACATTCTGACAAATGTTTACAACGATTTTAATTAAAATACACGGATATTTAAGATATTTCATTGACATGTTAATTGTAGATGCAGAATTTTCTGGATATAGTCTCTGAAGTCCTCTACTTTATGAGCGACTTTTGCGTAACTCATAAACCTAAGAAATAAACAAATCTTACTATTGATAGAAATTAATCATTTCTTCATAGCCGCATATAAGCTAAGGTTTTTGATAGACGGAGTCAACATGAAAAATTCAATACCATGGCCGGGATTTGAACCATGGATCTGCTGGTTTCCGTCCAGTCACTCTGACCTATTGAGCTACCATGGCCACTTGCCGTCTTGACATTAAATTTTCCAATTGACTCATATTTTTCCGGTAAACCACTAGGGGCTGTCGTACTCAAGATACACTATTTGTGGCGACTTACTATTGTAAGTACTTGAGTCCCAGGCTTCATAATTAAACTCTTACTATTTTAGTTAATCGATTTTTTTGTGTTATTAACGACCACCAACATAGAGTCATATCGGACGATGAATGAAATGGGTGAAATGATGCTCAATTCTTCCGGGGTCCATGGAGCTTAGAGTTATCCGACATTCGTCTTTCAGGATAAGGGAAAACCCCGGAAAAAAACTTATCCAGGTAACTCACCCTGACCGAGATTCGAAGTCGGGACCTCTTGGATGTGAGTAGTTAATCGATGGAAATTAATCATTTCTTCACTATGTCAACATTTATTCGTAGAGAAATTGTATTCCAAAATATGCTATTTTACTGGTTTGAATTGTGAAATGCTTTTCTATAGTATAAAGTCGTCCAAGCTATCGCCTAAGTCTATTGTAGTCTATGATTGTCATTGGTTAAAGAGATACGGAATACAACAGTTTCTACATGTTTATGTGAAATGAAAGAACAATAAGCCTGTAAGAATAGTTTGTACAAGATTACAGAGACTAAATGGGCTAATCCCCAATCCTGGGTATTCTCTCGGATCCAGAGTTAACCTGCTCCTCCACTGGCGTCTGACCTCAAACACCTTCCACAAAGGAAATAGAAGTGTAAAAAAGGATTTAATTACAATCAGAGAGCATTTTGACAATCTCCGATTCCAAAGAAAACATTTTTAATAATGTCTCTGGTTTGTGATCATGAGCATTACCCCTCTAACTTCGGCCATATCGGACGATGAAAGAAGTTCAAGTGAGCCATGGCTCCTTAGAGCTTACAGTTACCGATATTAATCTTTCAGAATAAGGGTAAAGCTCCTCAAAACCCAGAAACCTTTTGGACATAAGGTAGAAACGTTACCACCAATGGGACAGAGGCGCGCAAAGGACATAAAATCATATTAACATCAGTAGAAAGAGCCTGCACATAGATGGCATTTAAAAGTCTGTCTAGTCAACGGGTGTGCAGTTCGGAATCAAAGGAACCTGACCCTCTCCACAATTCAGAAATGGAACACTGTCGTTGAGGACCAATAGCAACCCCGATTTTCTGGAAATGACAGTCGCATGTCTACTCCACGTGGAGTCTCAGTTGCCAAAGGTCCAACTTCCAGTTGATCTGCTTCATTAGGTGCAGAAATTCGTTGTGTGTCACGATGTGGAGACTGTGGGAGGGAAATGCAGTGGTAAATGCAAATGAAGTAGTAGATAACTTTCAGTCAAGTGAAAATAATGAGAGTGATGACAATAGTGTGAACGCATTGGAAAGTGTTGCTGGGCCGACGTATATTACTGGAAAAGCCTCAAAAAACTAAGTTATAAGGGGAACTGTTTCTAAGCAAACTCAAGTGCTTGTTTTGAACACTTATAAATATGTGCTGACAAATAATCTTGGTAAGGGGTTGTGCAATGAACCTGATGATAAATTCTAGGTAATCACAGATATACAGTAAGAAATATTGTGACGAAGGGAATACCAAAGACGCCTTTTTTTCTTTTTTTCTTTCTTTCTTTCTTTCTTTCTTTCTTTCTTTCTTTCTTTCTTTCTTTCTTTCTTTCTTTCTCTCTCTCTCTCTGTGTAATTTACGTCCTCCAACGTTAAGTCATATCGGACGATGAATGCAATGGGTGAAATGCTGCTCAAATGAGCCCAGGGTCCATAGAGCTTAGAGTTACCCGACATTAGTCTTTCAGGATAAGGGAAAACCCCGGAAAAAACTTTATCCAGGGAACTCTCCCTGACCGAGATTCGAACTCGGAACCTCTTGAACGTGAGGCAGGCACGCTGCTGCCACCACGCTACCGAGGCGGGTACCAAAGACGCTGATCAAGTGTTAAAACAAAAGGGAACGTTTCTCTAAAGTAGATAATATCACATGTGATTTAATTCGTCGAGAAATTTACAGCTTCCTTGCAAAAGGTAGAGAGCCCACCTTAGACGAATTGGTTGCACATTTGCAAGAAATTTGTGATTTATTTTATGGGCAATGCACTTTGCGCGGTCCCCTAAAGGAGCTGGGTTTCAAATACCGCACTTTGAGTAAGATAAGGGTTGTTATGGAATCCAGTAGAATGGTAGCTTGGCGTGTGTGTGTGTGTGTGTGTGTGTGTGTGTGTGTGTGTGTGTGTGTGTGTGTGTGTGTGTGTGTGTGTGTGTGTGTGTGTGTGTCAAAAGTATGGACGTTTCGCAGTAATGGACATAAGATAATTTATTTAGGGGAAACCTCGTAGGATACCCATGACGTATTGAGAAAGGGGGCAACTTGCAGAACGAACTGGGAGAAGGAAGGCCGGGGTTGTAAAACGATTATAAGGGTTCGCAAAAGGAGTCGGCTGACGTGCACACGAGTTAACTAAACAGACTTTACAAGCTTATGTGTGTATTGTTTCGACTCCGTACGAAAAATGTTTGAATATTAATGTATATATCGATAGTGAATATTCCTAAAATATTACCAAAAGGGAGGTCATAGTCGCTACATGGGTTAGTGCCACTTTAACAGCGTGGCCGACTGTATTAGTATGGAGTAAGGCGATGGGTTGGACGTTGTTATATAGTGGTGCTTGCACACCAGGTAAGTGACCCTGTAGCTTCGGACCTCCCCACTAAATCAATGAGCAAGCGGTAATATATATATCACACGGAGTGTGTGTTTTGTATCCACGAATTTGTCGATGATATGTTCAGTTCTTGCAAATTAATAGTTACGTATTTTTATGCCAATGTTGCATTGTTGTATTAGACTTGTAATTTTACATCTTTTGATATTTATTTATTTTCCCTGTCTAGTCTAAATATTTTAAAATCCAAGTGTTTTAGAGGAAAGAATTCCGTGCAGTAGTGAAGCAATAGACAAACCAACTATCTGTTGGGACATTAAAACTACACATTTAATAGAAAAGTTAGCTTTTGCTAATTTTAACATACAGGAACTTTGTTTATAAGCTTTCCAAGTTTACATAGTTGCACATTTAGACATAACTGCCACAAAAAAGGTATCTGATATGACGCTCCAACATATTATACGCTATCTGTTAATTTAATTTTCGTCCTCCAACATTAAGTGATATCGGACGATGTGATGCTCAAACGAGCACAGGGTCCATAGAGCTTAGAGTTAGCAGACTTTCATCTTTCAGGATAAGGGAAAGTAACGCGGAAATAACCTAATCCAGGACAATCTCCTTGACCGAGTTTCGAGCTCGGGACACCACTTAGGCGTGATTTAGACGTGTTACCACCTAAACCTCAGGGAAAATTCGATTCAAAGAGATGGATAAACTTATAATGTACTAAAAATGTGCATCTCTATGTAATGTCACGTTCAAGAGGTCCCGAGTTCCAATCTCGGTCAGGGTGAGTTAACTGTATAAGGCTTTCCCCGGGGTTTTCCCTTATCCTGAAAGACGAATGTCCGGTGCTTAAAATGTACTTAAAATGTACGCCTTTAAGGACACAATTTAGACCGAAATGTAAACTTTTGTGTTGCTAATCGTTTGTGTGACATTTTTGTTATTGGGCCAAACTTTCAAACACTTATACTTCTTTTAAAGTAAAGTAGTAAGTCGGAAATCGTCTCACCTGTAATCATTCATGGAACATAGAACTTCAAAATCTTCCAGCTTTGCCTCACTGTCTTCGTACATAAATCTACTCGGAAGTGTGTAAATAGCTATATAAAGCTTGTCTCATTCAACAAGAATACATAAAAAATTAGTGCTCAGAAACACATGTTCTGTGGAGATTACTGAATAAACACATTGGAGCATGCGAGCGCGCGCGTGTATGTGTGTGGGTGTGTTAACAGATAAATAAAAAACGAAAACGCGGTTATGCCAAATTTGGTAGACAAGTTAGCTTCTTCCAAGTATAGGATATGAAGATTTTGAAGAAATTCTCCATCAAAGATTGCCTTCATTCGAAATTTTTGAATTTAAAAATGGCCATAATAGTTTTGATTATAATGACGCATGTTATATTTTCATCATAAATAAATACACATCTTAAAGTCTCTGGGAATGTATTTAAATGCACTTTCTTTCTGGATGATTTTTGCATTAACTAGTAAACCGTAAGAGATAAGCAAAATGTACAGATCTTTTTAAAGCAGAGAATTTCTGTTAATGAACGAATGAATGAATGAATTAATTAATTAATACACACAAACCCACCCACCCACGCACACACCCACAAATAAATAAATAAATAAATAAATAAATAAATAAATAAATAAATAAATAAATAAATAAATAAATAAATAAATAAATAAATAAATAAATAAATAAATAAATAAATAAATAAATAAATAAATAAATAAATAAATAA